>CM059787.1:5099707-5282207 GCA_030435695.1 Brachymystax lenok tsinlingensis | reverse complement strand
TGGATATTGTATCCTAAACTCCTAAAGCTTGTCAGACCTATTTTACCTGTAATTGATGTAATTGATGTGTATTTTTAGTAATTGTGGTGTGCGCGTGTGTGTGTGTGTCAGTAACTGCAGTTCATCCATAGTATGTTGAATGCATGGACAGAGACACACACACACACACACACACACACACACACACACACACACACACACACACACACACACACACACACACACACACACACACACACACACACACACACACACACACACACACTAGATCTACTGATAGAGGATGTGAGCTCTGTGTATGTCCCCTAACATGTGACTTGAGTCAGTTTAAACACATCAGACACACTGTAGCCTGACGTTAATGGGACTAAACCGTTTAGTGGATAGATACACACACACACAGGGACGCAAATACACACACACACAGGTTAAAGAGTCGGACTGATTACCTTACGGCACTGATAATGTCAGTGGACAGACAGGAGCCAGACAGACAGAAGAAAGACAGACAGGAGACAGGAGACAGGAGCCTGAAGAGCTAACAAGGCGTATAAGTATCTGTACAGTCGTGGCCAAATGTTTTGAGAATGACACAAATATTAATTTCCACAAAGTTTGCTGCTTCAGTGTCTTTAGATATTTTTGTTAGATGTTACTACGGAATACTGAAGTATAATTACAAGCACTTCATAAGTGTCAAAGGCTTTCATTGACAATTGCATGAAGTTGACGCAAAGAGTCAATATTTGCAGTGTTGACCCTTCTTTTTCAAGACCTCTGCAATCCGCCCTGGCATGCTGTTAATTAACTTCTGGGCCACATCCTGACTGATGGCAGCCCATTCTTGCATAATCAATGCTTGGAGTTTGTCAGAATTGCTTTACTGTTGGCATGACACAGGACTAATGGTAGCGCTCACCTTGTCTTCTCCGGACAAGCTTTTTTCCGGATGCCACAAACAATCGGAAAGGAGATTCATCAGAGAAAATGACTTTACCCCAGTCCTCAGCAGTCCAATCCCTGTACCTTTTGCAGAATATCAGTCTGTCCCTGATGTTTTTCCTGGAGAGAAGTGGCTTCTTTGCTGCCCTTCTTGACACGAGGCTATCCTCCAAAAGTCTTCACCTCACTGTGCGTGCAGATGCACTCACACCTGCCTGCTGCCATTCCTGAGCAAGCTCTGTACTGGTGGTGCCCCGATCCCGCAGCTGAATCAACTTTAGGAGACGGTCCTGGCACTTGCTGGACTTTCTTGGGCGCACTGAAGCCTTCTTCACAACAGTTGAACCGCTCTCCTTGAAGTTCTTAGTGATCCGATAAATGGTTGATTTAGGTGACATCTTACTGGCAGCAATATCCTTGCCTGGGAAGCCCTTTTTGTGCAAAGCAATGATGACAGCACGTGTTTCCTTGCAGGTTACCATGGGTGACAGAGGAAGAACAATGATTCCAAGCACCACCCTCCTTTTGAAGCTTCCAGTCTGTTATTCGAACTCAATCAGCATGACAGAGTGATCTCCAGCCTTATCCTCGTCAACACTCACATCTGTGTTAACGAGAGAATCACTGACATGATGTCAGCTGGTCCTTTTGTGGCAGGGATGAAATACAGTGGAAATGTTTTTTAGGGATTCAGTTCATTTGCATGGCAAAGAGGGACTTTGCAATTACTTGCAATTCATCTAATCACTCTTCATGACATTCTGGAGTATATGCAAATTGCCATCATACAAACTGAGGCAGCAGTCTGTGAAAATTAATATTTGTGTCATTCTCAAAACTTTTGGCCACGACTGTACATGGTACACAATGTATATTTCTCAGAATACTGTATTGTGCATGCTAAACGGCACCCTATTCCCTATATAGTGCACTACTTTAGACCAGAGCCCTATGATACTCTATTCCCTATATAGTGCACTACTTTAGACCAGGACCCTATGGGACCCTATTCCCTATATAGTGCACTACTTTTGACCAGAGCCCTGTGGCAAGCTATTCCCTATATAGTGCACTACTTTAGACCAGAGCCCTATGATACTCTATTCCCTATATAGTGCACTACTTTAGACCAGAGCCCTATGGCACCCTATTCCCTATTCAATGCACTACTTTTGACCAGAGCCCTGTGGCAAGCTATTCCCTATATAGTGCACTACTTTAGACCAGAGCCCTATGGCAACCTATTCCCTATATAGTGCACTACTTTAGACCAGAGCCCTATGGCACCCTATTCCCTATTCAGTGCACTACTTTTGACCAGAGCCCTGTGGCAAGCTATTCCCTATATAGTGCACTACTTTAGACCCGAGCCCTATGGCACCCTATTCCCTATATAGTACACTACTTTAGACCAGAGCCCTATGGCACCCTATTCTCTATATAGTGCACTAGTTTTGACCAGGTACACCTCCCACAACGCCTAAACAAAGACAATGATGCTGCTAAGCAGTTGTGGGTTATCGCGGGTTAAGGCAGAACTGATTGAATCAAGCCCTTATTAAAGATACAGCAAGGTTACACAGACAGAGAAACATGGTGAAGGTCAACAGGAAGTGAATGTGTTTTCTTCTTCTTTTTTTTTTACTTTTACCCATTTTTCACCCCAATCTTGTCTCATCGCTGCAAGTCCCCTACGGACTCGGGGGAGGCGAAGGTTGAGAGCCATGCCAAGCCGACCCTGCCAAGCCGCACTGCTTCTGGATACACTGCTCTCTTAACCCCGGAAGCCAGCTGCACCAATATGTCGGAGACACACCATCCAGCTGGCGACCGAAGTCAGCTTGCAGGCATCCGGCCCGCCACAAATAGTCGCCAGAACACGATAGGACAAAGAAATCCTAAGCCGGCCAAACCCTACCCTAACCTGGACAACGCTGGGACAATTGTGCGCCACCTCATGGGTTTCCCGGTCACGGCCGGCGGTGACACAGCCTGGGATCAAACCCGGGTCTGTAGTGAAGTCTCAGGCACTGCGTGTCACGTCTGCTCCCGCCCTTGCCGCTTGAGGGCGCCAGGCATCATGCACTCCTTCCCTCCATCACGTACACCCGCCTTCCCTCGTCACGCGCATCAGCGTTATTGGACTCACCTGGACTCACTCATCACCTGTGTATTTCCTCCCCTATATTTGTCAGTTCCCCAGCTCTGTTCCCTGTTGCTACATTGATTGTTTTTTGTCTGTGCTATTAGTTTACTGACGCTGTTCCTGTCTTGTTCCGTGTCCCTTCTTTATTAAATGTGTTACTCCCCCGTACCTGCTTTGACTCTCCAGCGTCATTCCATGTGACAGAATGCAGCAGCCACCATACGAAGCATCGGGGAGTACTGGCGTTCCGGTTGGTATGGTGACATCGGCTCTGGGTCGCCGCCGATGGAACCGGGGGTGCCTAGCCAGCTCGTCGGGCTTCCACGCCCTAGATGGTTTGAGAGGTTTCCTTGCCCCGGTTGGCTCGGATGGCGCCCATCCCACGTCGGGCCTCAGCCAGATCGTCAGTTGTTGTTCGCCCAGCCGGTCCAGGTTTTTTTTTTTTTTTTGTGATGTCGCGGTGGATTCCCATCCCACGCCACTCTCCACCGGATCATCGGGCTCCTTCTCTGCAGCGGGATCGACAGGCGTCATGCCTCAGCCGGCTCGCCAGGCTCTCACGCTCCTGCCGGTTTGTCAGGCTTCCACGCCCCAACCGGCTTGCCCAGCGCCCATGTCTCAGCCGGTTCACCCAGGTGGGACGCCGGGTGGCGCCCCAAGAGGGGGTACTGTCATGTCTGCTCCCGCTCTTCCCCCCCGCCAGGCTGCCCTGCATCACGCACTCCTTCCATCCATTATGCACACCTGCATTCCCTCGTCACGCGAATCAGCGATATTGGACTCACTCATCCCCTGTTTATTTCCTCCCCTATATTTGTCAGTTCCCCAGCTCTGTTCCCTGCTGCTGCATTGATAGTTTTTTTGTCTGTGTTATTAGTTTACTGACGCTGTTCCTGTCTCGTTCCATGTCCCTTCTTTACTAAATGTTTTACTCCCCGTACCTGCTTCGTCTCTCCAGTGTCATCCCATGTGACACTGCGATGGAGTACCTTAGACCGCTACACCACTCTGAAGGCCGTGAATGTGTTTTCTGAGGAACTGTAGACAACTATGTGATGCCTCCCAAATGGCAACCTATTCCCTGTATAGTGCACTACTTTTTTTACCAGGACTCAAAGAACATTTAGCCAGTTAACTTGGGTGTTAGGTCTACTCACCAGCCGGAGCGTCCAGTGTGTGCTCTGAATGCTCTGAGAACAAAAATGCTCTGAATTTTACGAATGGACAATCTGACAACGCTCTGAATTTACGAACGCCCAGAGCGCACTCTGAGCGCACTCTGGAGTACCAGAGTGAATATACGAACACATCCATAGTCAACATAGCTACTAGAACTAACGCATTAGTAAACCAGCTAGCTATAATCATGCAGTACATTCAGCAAGCAGTTTAGTAGTTATACTGGCGGGCCCCAATGGCGATACATTTACAAAACCTAAAGCTTACCTTGACTTGGAAGAGTTCCAGTGTTGGCTAGCCATAGCCAGCTAGCTAACATAGCATCCCTCTACGTTTGAGCCAGGTGTTTGAGTAGCCTAAACTAGCTAGCTGCATTTTCTAGCTAAGTAAGTGAAAGTATTTTTACTTTCACCTACTTAGCTAGCAAAATATAGCTATCTCTCTTTCTCTCACCCTTCATTTTTGAAGAAATTCCGGAAGTTGTCATAGTTACTGTGCAAGTCTATGGAAGCAGGTGAGAACCATGAGCCTCCTAGGTTTTGTATTGAAGTCAATGTACCCAGAGGAGGATGGAAGATAGCTGTCCTCTGGCTACACCATGGTGCTACCCTACAGAGTGCTGCTGAGGCTACTGCAGACCATTGCAAATCAATTATTTAGTGACGTGAATATATTTTGTATGGTTTTATCGAAAAAGGATTAAAACAATTATGTTTCTCCACTGTTTGAAGTACAATAGAACAACATAGCTACTGTAGTAGGTCAAAGCTGTGTGCTGGAAAACCTTGGTTCCAGGTAGAACCCTTTTGGTTCCAGATAGAACACTTTTGGGTTCCATGTAGGTCCCATTCCACAGGGGGTTCTACATGGAACCAAAAAGGGTTCTCCCTGGAACCAAAAAGGGTTCTCCCTGGAACCAAAAAAGGTTATCCTATGGGTACATCCTTTTACATCCACCTTTTGGAACCCGTTTTTCCAAGAGTGTGAAGCATGGGTGGAGTAAGCATTGTGGTCCTCGACAATTGTGGTGCTCACTTAAAACGTAGTTTTTTGTTTTTAATTACCATGTTTTCTTACACCTGAAGGTGATTATACAAAAATTGGTTCCTGGCTTCTGCATTAATGTTCTAGCTGGCACACCAGGTAAGACTGGCATGGTTCTAGCTGGCACACCAGGTAAGACTGGCATGGCTCTAGCTGGCACACCAGGTAAGACTGGCATGGCTCTAGCTGGCACACCAGGTAAGACTGGCATGGCTCTAGCTGGCACACCAGGTAAGACTGGCATGGCTCTAGCTGGCACACCAGGTAAGACTGGAAACCACAGAGAGGGCTGAATAGTCAATTCAGGAAGTGATTTTAAATTAAATTTGACATAAATGACTTCTCCTTTTCAGTTTATTGAGAAGTCATTGAAAAATATGCCCTTTTTTAATAATTGAATTGGAATTTAAGTTTACTTCCTGACATGACGGCCTTGAGCCCAACCCTACAGGGAATAGGGCGCCATCTGGGGTGCACATATTGGTACGGTCTATAGGCTTTCTAAAGGAAACCATTATGCCTGCCTTGACTATAGACAGAGACACTCTACCTGACACTAGGAATTTGGTGCCTTCATTTTGTGGGAAGGGGTAAGTTGGTTTAGGGGGAGAGAATTAGGGGTGAGTGGGGAAGGGTAGAGGGGGAGAGAGTTAGGGAGTAAGGGGAAGGGGTAAGGGGGTTTAGGGGGAGAGAGTTAGGGTGAGGGGGAAGGGGTGAGGTGGGTTCAGGGACAGAGTTAGGGGTGAGTGGGAAGGGGTGAGGAGAGAGAGAGTTAGGGAGTAATGGGTAAGGGAGTTTAGGGTCAGAGAGTTAGGGGTAAGGCGGAGGGGTGAGGGGAGAGAGTTAGGGGTACGGGAAGGGGGTGAGGGAGAGAATTAGGGGTACGGGGAAGGGGTGTTGGGAGAGAGTTAGGGGGTAGGGGGAAGGGGTGAGGGAGAGAATTAGGGGTATGGGGGTAAGGGGTGAGGGAGAGAGTTAGGGGTAAGGGGAAGGGGTGATGGGAGAGAGTTAGGGGTATGGGGAAGGGGTGAGGGAGAGAGTTAGGGGGTATGGGGGTAAGGGGTGAGGGAGAGAGTTAGGGTAAGGGGAAGGGGTGAGGGGAGAGAGTTAGGGGTAGGGGAAGGGGTGAGGGAGAGAGTTAGGGGTATGGGGGTAAGGGGTGAGGGAGAGAGTTAGGGGTAGGGGGTAAGGGGTGAGGGAGAGAGTTAGGGGGTAGGGGTGAGGGAGAGAGTTAGGGGGTATGGGGAGGGTGAGGGAGAGAGTTAGGGGGTAGGGGTAAGGGGTGAGGGAGAGAGGTAGGGGTAGGGGTATGGGGTGAGGGGAGAGAGTTAGGGGTAAGGGGGAAGGGGTGAGGGAGAGAGTTAGGGGGTAGGGGTAAGGGGTGAGGGGAGAGAGTTAGGGGGTAGGGGTATGGGGTGAGGGAGAGAGTTAGGGGTAGGGGGTAAGGGTGAGGGAGAGAGTTAGGGGGTAGGGGTAAGGGGTGAGGGAGAGAGTTAGGGGGTAGGGGGAAGGGGTGAGGGGAGAGGGTGGGGGGGTAGGGAGTAAGGGGTGAGGGGGGAGAGTTAGGGGTAGGGGGTATGGGGTGAGGGAGAGAGTTAGGGGGTATGGGGTAAGGGGTGAGGGGAGAGAGTTAGGGAGTAGGGGGTATGGGGTGAGGGAGAGAGTTAGGGGGTAGGGGTAGGGGTGAGGGGAGAGAGTTAGGGTATGGGTAAGGGGTGAGGGAGAGAGTTAGGGGTGAGGAGAAGGGGTGAGGGGAGAGAGTTAGGGGGTATGGGGTAGGGGTGAGGGAGAGAGTTAGGGGGTAGGGGGTATGGGGTGAGGGAGAGAGTTAGGGGGTATGGGGTAAGGGTGAGGGAGAGAGTTAGGGTAGGGGGTATGGGGTGAGGGAGAGAGTTAGGGTAGGGTAAGGTGAGGGAGAGAGTTAGGGAGTAGGGGGTATGGGGTGAGGGAGAGAGTTAGGGTATGGGTAAGGGGGTGAGGGAGAGAGTTAGGGGGGGAGTGGGGGTAGGGGGTGAGGGGGTGAGGGGACAGAGTTAGGGGGTAGGGGGTAGGGGGTGAGGGAGAGAGTTAGGGGGTAGGGGTGGGGTGAGGGAGAGAGTTAGGGGGTAGGGGGTGGGGGTGAGGGAGAGAGTTAGGGGGTAGGGGGTAGGGGTGAGGGAGAGAGTTAGGGTAGGGTAGGGCAAGGGTGAGGGAGAGAGTTAGGGGGTAGGGGTAGGGGTGAGGGAGAGAGTTAGGGTAGGGGGTAGGGGGTGAGGGGAGAGAGTTAGGGGGTAGGGGGTAAGGGGTGAGGGGAGAGAGTTAGGGGGTAGGGGGTAGGGGGTGAGGGGAGAGAGTTAGGGGGTAGGGGGTAGGGGGTGAGGGGAGAGAGTTAGGGGGTAGGGGTAAGGGGTAAGGGTGAGGGGAGAGAGTTAGGGGGTAGGGGGTGAGGGGTTTAGGTTGTGCCTGATTCAGACCACCACTGTTTCCTTCCCACATTTTCCACAAAAGCATGAAGCAGTCAGTCATTACTCAACTACTGCAGAAGGCTGATATATACACACACACAGGGTGTGTGTGTGTGTGTGTGTGTTTGTGTGACCCCCACCAGATCTGCTGTAGTGCTTAGCGTACGGCCAGTCCTCCACATCACAGTAGCCACAACTGTCTGGTCTGCCCTCTGTAATCATAGAAGTACTAATTTTAGACTTCATATTGGACTATAGATTAGGAGGTAATTACCAGGATACACACACACAGGATACACAGGGTTACCATGGAGAGACTGGAAGGCCCTGGTCAAGGAATAATAAACACAGCGAGCTCTGAACTAGATACAGATTAAACGTGGATGTCTGAGGGACGGAGACAGCGGGCAGGGTGTGTGTGTGGCCCTGGGTTGAGGTCCCTGTGTGTGTGTGTGTGTGTGTGTGTGTGTGTGTGTGTGTGTGTGTGTGTGTGTGTGTGTGTGTGTGTGTGTGTGTGTGTGTGTGTGTGTGTGTGTGTGTGTGTGTGTGTGTGGCCCTGGGTTGAGGTCCCTGTGTGTGTGTGTGTGTGTGTGTGTGTGTGTGTCTTTGGCCCTGGGTTGAGGTCCCTGTGTGTGTGTGTGTGTGTGTGTGTGTGTCTTTGGCCCTGGGTTGAGGTCCCTGTGTGTGTGTGTGTGTGTGTGTGTGTGTGTGTGTGTGTGTGTGTGTGTGTGTGTGTGTGTGTGTGTGTGTGTGTGTGTGTGTGTGTGTGTGTGTGTGTAAGGGAGAGAGAGAGAGAATGATGTTGTGCTCTATTCACACTGGTAAAATGTGATTGTACTCATGTGATGGTAAAATGTGATTGTACTCATGTGATGGTAAAATGTGATTGTACTCATGTGATGGTAAAATGTGATTGTACTCATGTGATGGTAAAATGTGATTGTACTCATGTGATGGTAAAATGTGATTGTACTCATGTGATGGTAAAATGTGATTGTACTCATGTGATGGTAAAATGTGATTGTACTCATGTGATGGTAAAATGTGATTATACTCATGTGATGGTAAAATGTGATTGTACTCATGTGATGGTAAAATGTGATTGTACTCATGTGATGGTAAAATTTGATTGTACTCATGTGATGGTAAAATGTGATTATACTCATGTCATATAACTGTAATGTTATGCTCTATATACGTTGGTAAAATGTAATTCCACCAACCTTACTGGTAATAGAACTAGGGTAATTCTAAAGACTGTTTAACTGGTTATAGAACTAGGGTAATTCTAAAGTCTGTTTAACTGGTTATAGAACTAGGGTAATTCTAAAGACTGTTTAACTGGTTATAGAACTAGGGTAATTCTAAAGACTGTTTTACTGGTTATAGAATTAGGGTAATTCTATAGAGTATTTTACTGGTTATAGAACTAGGGTAATTATATAGACTGTTTTACTGGTTATAGAACTAGGGTAATTCTAAAGACTGTTTAACTGGTTATAGAACTAGGGTAATTCTAAAGACTGTTTAACTGGTTATAGAACTAGGGTAATTCTAAAGACTGTTTAACTGGTTATAGAACTAGGGTAATTCTATAGACTCTTTTACTGGTTATAGAACTAGGGTAATTCTATAGACTGTTTTACTGGTAATAGAAGTAGGGTAATTCTATAGACTGTTTTACTGGTAATAGAACTAGGGTAATTCTAAAGAACGCCTAACACAAAATGTGAAATCGATAGAGGAAACTTAGAGTAAACATAAAGGAAACTTTCATCTAACTTACACTGAACAAAAATATGAAGACAACATGCAACAATTTCAAAGATTTTACTGAGTTACAGTTCACATAAGGAAATCAGTCAATTTAAATAAATGTATTTGTCACGCCCTGATGTGTTTCATTTCCCCGGGCGCCGAAGACGTGGATGTCGATTAAGGCAGCCCCCCGCACCTCTCTGATTCAGAAAGGTTGGGTTAAATGCGGAAGACACATTTCGGTTGAAGGCATTTGGTTGTACAACTGACTAATAATGGTGACTTTGACTTTGATCTGTCTTTGTGAATGTCTCCACCCACCTCCAGGTGTTGCCTGTTTTCCCCATTGGTCCCCGGTGTATTTATCCCTGTGTTTCCTTTCTCTCTGTGCCAGTTCGTCTTGTTTTGCCAAGTCAACCAGCGTTTCTCCTAGCTCCTATTTTTCCCAGTCTCTGTTTTTTCCCAGCCCTCCTGGTTTGGACCCTTGCCTGTCCTGACGCCGTAGCCACCTGCCTGACCACTCTGCCTGTCCTGACGCCGCCGTAGCCACCTGCCTGACCACTCTGCCTGTTCTGACCTCGAGCCTGCCTGACCACTCTGCCTGTTCTGACCTCGAGCCTGCCTGACCACTCTGCCTGTTCTGACCTCGAGCCTGCCTGACCACTCTGCCTGTTCTGACCTCGAGCCTGCCTATCACCTGGTACTGTTTGGACTCTGACCTGGTTTATGAACTCTCGCCTGTCCCTCGACCTGCCTTTTGCCTACCCCTTTTGTTATAATAAATATCGGAGCTCAACCATCTGCATCCTGTGTCTGCATTTGGGTCTCGCCTTGTGCACTTATATCATTAGGCCCTAATCTATGGATTTCACATGACTGGGAATACAGATATGCATCTGTTGGTCACAGATACCTTAGTAGGGCATGGATCAGAAAACCAGTCAGTGTCTTGTGTGACCACTATTTGCCTCATTCATAGAGTTGATCAGGCTGTTGATTGCGGCCTGTGGAATGTTGTCCCACTCCTCTTCAATGGCGGTGCGAAGTTGCTGAACATTGGCGGGAACTGGAACACGCTGTCGTACACGTCTATCCAGAGCATCCCAAACATGCTCAATGGGTGATATGTTTCTACAAGGTGTTGAAAGGGATGCTTGCGCATGTTCACTCCAATGCTTCCCACAGTTGTGTCAAGTTGGCTGGATGTCCTTTGGGTGGTGTACCATTGCTGTTCTTGACGTTGCCGTTCTTGACATAAACCGGTGCGTATGGCACCTACTACCATACCCTGTTCAAAGGTTCTTAAATCTCTGAATGGTACACGTACACAATCCATGTCTCGAGGCTTAAAAATCCTTCTTTAACCTGTCTCCTCCACTTCATCTACACTGATTTGAAGTGGATTTAACAGGTGACATCAATAAGGGATCATAGCTTTCACCTGTATTCCCCTGGTCAGTCTGTCATGGAAAGAACAGGCGTCCCTAATGTTTGTAAGAGAACAGGTCCCAATACCAACCCCTGCGGTACACCTTCTGTAAAATCCAATAAACTAGACTTGAAGTTGATCAGAAATAACGCATTGTGTCCTATCTGACAGAGTTCTCTAACTACTTGCTAGAAGCCTGATCCAGGCCTATTTCAGACAGCCTTTGAATGATAACATGATGTTGAGCCGTGTTGAAGTCCTTGAAAAGCTCAATAATAAAAAAAAAGGCAGCACAATGGTTTTTTAATTACATTTTTAATTTTATTTTTCTTTAAATTTAACACATGTAAAACATGCGTAGCAGCTGAAAAGGTCTAAACCCAGACTGGTGCACATTCATAATATAGTGTTCCCTGGTCACTTTCCCCCTACCTATATGTACATACTGTAGCCACCTCAATTACCTGGTACTCCCTGTACAGTGCCTTCAGAAAGTATGTATACCCCTTGACTTAATCAACATTTTGTTGTTACAGCCTGAATTTGTTGTTACAGCCGGGCATTGATGTTGGGCGATTAGACATGGCTCGCAGTCGTCGTTCCAATTCATCCCAAAGGGTTCTGTGCAGGCCAGAAAAGTTCTTCCACACCGATCTCGACAAACCATTTCTGTATGGACCTTACTTTGTGCAAAGGGGCATTGTCATGCTGAAACAGGAAAGGGCCTTCCCCAAACTGTTGCCACAAACTTGTAACCAGAGAATCATCTAGAATGTCATTATATGCTGTAGCGTTAAGATTTCCCTTCACTGGAACTAGGGGGCCTAGCCTGAACCATGAAAAACAGCCCCAGAACACTATTCATCATTTACGGTTGGCACTATACATTCAAGCAGGTAGCGTTCTCCTGACATCCGCCAAACCCAGATTCGTCTGTCAAATTCATCACTCCAGAGAACGCATTTCCATTGCTCTAGAGTCCAATGGCGGCGAGCTTTACACCACTCCAGCCGACGCTTGGCATTGCGCATGGTGATCTTAGGCTTGTGTGCCGCTGCTCGGCCATGGAAACCCATTTCATGAAGCTCCTGACTAACAGTTCTTGTGCTGACGTTGCTTCCAAAGGCAGTTTGGAACTCGGTAGTGGCTTGGCTCTATTACGTTTATTTTTTATCCTGAAAACTGCCCAGTCCTTAATGATTACAAGCGTACCCATAACATGATGCAGTCACTACTATGCTTGAAAATATGGAGAGTGATAGTCAGCAAAGTGTTTTATTGGATTTGCCCCAAACGTAACGCTTTGTATTCCGGACAAAAAGTGAATTGCTTTTAAAAAAAAATTGCAGTATTACTTTAGTGCCTTGTTGCAAACAGGATAAATGTTTTGGAATATTTGAGTTCTGTACAGGCGTCCTTTTTTCACTCTGTCACCATGCTCAAAGGAATATTCAATGTCTGCTTCTTTTTTTTGAACTCATCTACCAATAGGTGCCTTTCTTTGCTAGGCATTGGAAAACCTCCCTGGTCTTTGTGGTTTAATCTGTGGTTGAAATTCACTGCTTGACTGAGGGACCTTACAGATATTGGTATATGTGGGGTACAGAGATGAGGTAGTGATTCAGAAATCATGTTAAACACTATTATTGCGCACAGAGTGAGTCCATGAAACGTATTATTTGACTTGTTTAGCACATTCTTACTCCTGAACTTGTTTAGGCCACAACACTTATTGACTTGAATACTTATTGACTTGAATACTTATTGACTTGAATACTTATTGACTCAAGACATTTCAGCTTTTCATTTTTTTTTTATTAATTTGTAAAAATCGCTAAAAACATAATTCCACTTTGACATTATGGACTATTGTGTGTAGGCCAGTGCCACAAAATCTACATTTAATCCATTTTGAATTCAGGCTGTAACAACAAAATGTGGAAAAGGACAAGAGTGTGAATAGTTTCTGAAGCCTCTGTATAACCAGGCCATCAGACTGTTGAACAGTCACCACTAGCAGGCCTCCGCCCAGTACCCTGCCCTGAACTATAGTCACCACTAGCAGGCCTCCGCCCACTACCCTGCCCTGAACTATAGTCACCACTAGCAGGCCTCCGCCCAGTACCCTGCCCTGAACTATAGTCACCACTAGCAGGCCTCCGCCCAGTACCCTGCCCTGAACTATAGTCACCACTAGCAGGCCTCCGCCCAGTACCCTGCCCTGAACTATAGTCACCACTAGCAGGCCTCCGCCCAGTACCCTGCCCTGAACTATAGTCACCACTAGCAGGCCTCCGCCCAGTACCCTGCCCTGAACTATAGTCACCACTAGCAGGCCTCCGCCCAGTACCCTGCCCTGAACTATAGTCACCACTAGCAGGCCTCCGCCCAGTACCCTGCCCTGAACTATAGTCACCACTAGCAGGCCTCCGCCCACTACCCTGCCCTGAACTATAGTCACCACTAGCAGGCCTCCGCCCAGTACCCTGCCCTGAACTATAGTCACCACTGCAGGCCTCCGCCCACTACCCTGCCCTGAACTATAGTCACCACTAGCAGGCCTCCGCCCAGTACCCTGCCCTGAACTATAGTCACCACTAGCAGGCCTCCGCCCAGTACCCTGCCCTGAACTATAGTCACCACTGCAGGCCTCCGCCCACTACCCTGCTCCTGAACTATAGTCACCACTAGCAGGCCTCCGCCCAGTACCCTGCCCTGAACTATAGTCACCACTGCAGGCCTCCGCCCACTACCCTGCCCTGAACTATAGTCACCACTAGCAGGCCTCCGCCCAGTACCCTGCCCTGAACTATAGTCACCACTAGCAGGCCTTCACCCAGTACCCTGCCCAGAACTATAGTCACCACTAGCAGGCCTCCGCCCACTACCCTGGCCTGAACTATAGTCACCACTAGCAGGCCTCCGCCCAGTACCCTGCCCAGAACTATAGTCACCACTAACAGGCCCCCACCCAGTACCCTGCCCTGAACCTTAGTCACTGTTACTAGCCTCCACCCAGTACCCTGCCCTGAACCTTAGTAACTGTTACTAGCCTCCACCCAGTACCCTGCCCTGAACCTTAGTCACTGTTACTAGCCAGCCTCCACCCAGTACCCTGCCCTGAACCTTAGTCACTGTTACTAGCCTCCACCCAGTACCCTGCCCTGAACCTTAGAGACTGTTACTAGCCAGCCTCCACCCATTACCCTGCCCTGTACTTAGTCACTGTTAAAAGCAGGCCTCCACCCAGTACCCTGCCCTGAACCTTAGTCACTGTTACTAGCCTCCACCCAGTACACTGCCCTGAACTATAGTCACTGTTACTAGCCTCCACCCAGTACCCTGCCCTGAACTATAGTCACTGTTACTAGCCTCCACCCAGTACCCTGCCCTGAACCTTAGTCACTGTTACTAGCCTCCACCCAGTACCCTGCCCTGAACTATAGTCACTGTTACTAGCCTCCACCCATTACCCTGCCCTGAACCTTAGAGACTGTTACTAGCCAGCCTCCACCCAGTACCCTGCCCTGTACTTAGTCACTGTTAAAAGCAGGCCTCCACCCAGTACCCTGCCCTGAACCTTAGTCACTGTTACTAGCCTCCACCCAGTACCCTGCCCTGAACTTAGTCACTGTTACTAGCCTCCACCCAGTACCCTGCCCTGAACCTTAGAGACTGTTACTAGCCAGCCTCCACCCAGTACCCTGCCCTGTACTTAGTCACTGTTAAAAGCAGGCCTCCACCCAGTACCCTGCCCTGAACTATAGTCACTGTTACTAGCCTCCACCCAGTACCCTGCCCTGAACCTTAGAGACTGTTACTAGCCAGCCTCCACCCAGTACCCTGCCCTGTACTTAGTCACTGTTAAAAGCAGGCCTCCACCCAATACCCTGCCGTGAACCTTAGTCACTGTTACTAGCCTCCACCCAGTACCCTGCCCTGAACCTTAGAGACTGTTACTAGCCAGCCTCCACCCAGTACCCTGCCCTGTACTTAGTCACTGTTAAAAGCAGGCCTCCACCCAGTACCCTGCCCTGAACCTTAGTCACTGTTACTAGCATTCCTGTATATAGCCATGTTACTAACTGGTACTTCCTGTATATAGCCTTGTCATTACCTGGTACTTCCTGTATATAGCCATGTTATTACCTGGTACTCCCTGTATATAGCCATGTTACTACCTGGTACTCCCTGTATATAGCCATGTTACTAACTCGTACTCCCTGTATATAGCCATGTTATTACCTGGTACTCCCTGTACATAGCCATGTTATTACCTGGTACCCCCTGTATATAGCCGTGTTATTACCTGGTACTCCCTATATATATCGATGTTACTACCTGGTACCCCCTGTATATAGCCATGTTATTGCCTGGTACTCCCTGTATATAGCCATGTTATTACCTGGTACTCCCTGTATATAGCCATGTTATTACCTGGTACTCCCTGTATATAGCCATGTTATTACCTGGTACCACCTGTGTACAGCCATGTTACTAACCGGTAATTCCTGTATATAGCCATGTTATTACCTGGTACTCCCTGTATATAGCCATGTTATTACCTGGTGTTCCCTGTATATATCCATGTTATTACCTGGTACTCCCTGTATATAGCCATGTTATTACCTGCTACTCCCTGTATATAGCCATGTTATTACCTGCTACTCCCTGTATATAGCCATGTTATTACCTGGTACTCCCTGTATATAGCCATGTTATTACCTGGTACCACCTGTGTACAGCCATGTTACTAACCGGTAATTCCTGTATATAGCCATGTTATTACCTGGTACTCCCTGTATATAGCCATGTTATTACCTGGTGTTCCCTGTATATATCCATGTTATTACCTGGTACTCCCTGTATATAGCCATGTTATTACCTGGTACTCCCTGTATATATCCATGTTATTACCTGGTACATCTTGTATGCAGCCATGTTATTACCTGGTACTCCCTGTGTACAGACATGTTACTACCTGGTACTCCCTGTATATAGCCATGTTATTACCTGGTACATCTTGTATGCAGCCATGTTATTACCTGGTACTCCCTGTGTACAGACATGTTACTAACTGGTACTCCCTGTAAATGGCCATGTTACTACCTGGTACTCCCTGCATATAGCCATGTTATTACCTGGTACTCCCTGTAAATGGCCATGTTATTACCTGGTACTCCCTGTATATAGCCATGTTATTACCTGGTACCCCCTGTATATAGCTGTGTTATTACCTGGTACTCCCTATATATATTCATGTTACTACCTGGTACTCCCTGTATATAGTCATGTTATTACCTGGTACCCCCTGTATATAGCCATGTTACTAACTGGTACCCCCTGTATATAGCCATGTTATAACCTGGTACTCCCTGTGTATAGCCATGTTATTACCTGGTACTCCCTGTATATAGCCATGTCACTACCTGGTACTCCTTGTATATAGCCATGTTATTACCTGGTACCCCCTGTATATAGCCATGTTATTACCTGGTACTCCCTGTATATAGCCATGTTATTACCTGGTACTCCCTGTATATAGCCACGTTATTGATATTTGTTATTCACTGTGTATTTATTACTCGTGTCACTATTTCTATGTTCTCTTTAACTCTGCGTTGTTGGAAAAAGACCCGTAAGTAAGCATTTAACTGTAGGTCTACACCTGTTGTTTATGAAGCATGTGACAAATACAATTGGATTTGTAAAAAAAAAAATCTTAAACGTATTCTCTATCCTTTGGAAAGGATAGAGAACTTGGAGATTGGACAATGGTTGTCTAAGTCAGAAGGATCTCCTCCTTTATGTAGGGGGAGGAAATGTGCCGCTTTCCAGATCTTAGGGAAAACACCAGGGATAACACCAGGGAGAACACCAGGGAGAACAGCAGGGAGAACAGCAGGGAGAACACCGGGGATAACACCGGGGAGAACACCAGGGAGAACACCAGGGATAACACCAGGGATAACACTAGGGAGAACACCAGGGATAACACCGGGGAGAACACCGGGGAGAACACTGTGTGTGTGTGTGTGTGTGTGTGTGTGTGTGTGTGCGAGCTTGCAGTGGGGTGTGTGTGTGTGCGAGCTTGCGGTGGGGTGTGTGTGTGCGAGCTTGCGGTGGGGTGTGTGTGTGTGTGTGTGCACGCGTGCGTGTGTGTGTGTGTGCGTAAGAGCTTGTGGTGGGGGGTGTGTGTGTGGTATCAGGGGGTATCAGGAGGTATCAGGAGGTATCAGGAGGTCTCAGGAGGTCTCAGGAGGTATCAGGAGGTATCAGGGGGTCTCAGGGGGTCAGGGGGGTCTCAGAGGGTCTCAGGAGGTCTCAGGAGGTCTCAGGAGGTATCAGGAGGTATCAGGAGGTCTCAGGAGGTATCAGGAGGTATCAGGAGGTATCAGGGGGTCTCAGGAGGTCTCAGGGGGTATGAGGAGGTATCAGGGGGTCTCAGGGGGTCTCAGGAGGTCTCAGGGGGTCTCAGGAGGTCTCAGGGGGTATCAGGAGGTCTCAGGGGGTCTCAGGAGGTATCAGGAGGTCTCAGGAGGTATCAGGAGGTATCAGGAGGTATCAGGGGGTATCAGGAGGTATCAGGAGGTATCAGGGGGTCTCAGGAGGTCTCAGGGGGTATCAGGAGGTATCAGGAGGTATCAGGGGGTCTCAGGAGGTATCAGGAGGTATCAGGGGGTATCAGGAGGTATCAGGAGGTATCAGGGGGTCTCAGGGGGTCTCAGGAGGTATCAGGAGGTCTCAGGGGTCTCAGGAGGTCTCAGGAGGTATCAGGGGTCTCAGGGGGTATCAGGAGGTATCAGGAGGTCTCAGGGGTCTCAGGGGGTATCAGGAGGTCTCAGGGGTCTCAGGGGGTATCAGGAGGTATCAGGAGGTCTCAGGGGTCTCAGGGGGTATCAGGAGGTCTCAGGGGTCTCAGGGGGTATCAGGAGGTATCAGGAGGTCTCAGGGGTCTCAGGGGGTATCAGGAGGTCTCAGGGGTCTCAGGGGTCTCAGGAGGTATCAGGAGGTATCAGGAGGTCTCAGGGGTCTCAGGGGGTATCAGGAGGTCTCAGGGGGTCTCAGGGGGTCTCAGGAGGTCTCAGGGGGTCTCAGGGGTTTTAGGGGTTATCAGGGGGTCTCAGGAGGTCTCGTGGGATCTCAGGGGGTCTCAGGGGGTTTTAGGGGTCTCGGGAGGTCTCGGGATGTTTTACGCGGTCTCAGTGGGTGTCCTTAGTGAAGAATTCGATCTTATGCATTATTATTGTTCAGAGTGATGAATGTCCAGGTCCTCAGAGAAAAGTAACAACAGGTTAAACACCTTGAAGTGTAGTGTTAACCAATAGATTAAAACTCACAAGTTATTTTATGTTACCTATTTATTACCTTTTTAACTCGTCTCATCATAAAGAGGACAATCTGAGGGGGAAATATGTTGACATTGAGTTTTACAACAGTCACCCTTCTCACTACTCCATGGCTGAAGGAATCGGATATCTGTCAGTCATGATCATGCACACACACAGACACAGACACACAGACACAGACACAGACACAGACACACACACACACACACACAGACACACACACACAGGCGTCGCAGGATTACCTTATATATTATATTTTATTATTGACATGATCTATTTTTGTTTTATTTCACTTTGTCCTGCATGTTGGAGCTCGGAGGTCAAGAATTTCATTGTGCTCTGTAATTACATCTGCAACCCTGTACATGTGACCAGTCAACTCCAAATCTAGTCTACAAACACTGTTCAGCTGTTGGGTGATTACTGCAGCCCAGTAAAGACTTCAGGGGATTTTTACAAGACATAGTAACAGCCTTTCTCTCTTTCTCTCTCCTTCCTTCCTTTCTCTCTCTCTCTCTCTCTCTCTCTCTCTCTCTCTCTCTCTCTCTCTCTCTCTCTCTCTCTCTCTCTCTCTCTCTCTCTCTCTCTCTCTCTCTCTCTCTCTCTCTCTCAACAGCTTACTTTGCGACCACTTCTCTTCTACTTCTTTCTCTCTCTATAAATGTGGCTTAATAAATGGCCTTAGTCATCACGCTTCTGAGTCCCTCTGCCTGCCTGACAGACTAGAACGCTAAACCGTGAGGGTGACAGTCATTTCCTGCAGAATGCCTTTGTGGTTTATCAGCTTTTAATGAATCGCCGTTCAAACACAGATTGATCTGTGGCAGAATGCATGCACACACATACACACACACACACACACACACACACATACACACACACACACACACAGCTGCATTTTTATCCCTGAAACACGAGCAGGTATGGTATGTTTTCACTCACCCCCCACACACACACATAAAAGAGTAGTGCCATATAAAAACATTCCCTCTGATCTAAGATCAGAAGTTAAAGCTGCATGCTAGTCGTCTGCAGACACATATATTTACAGAGTTGGGCCAACTTTGAGAATCTAATTCTAGATATTCAGTTGCGTAGCATTATTGTTTCAATATTTCCCCTGTAATGTTAAAGAACATCTCCATCACTTTTCAACCACATTTTCATGATCTCAGTGCCAGTGTCTACATATGTGAAAATGGCACACTTCTAAAACGTTCTACACGTTGATATCATCATTTACGTTTTAAAAACAGATATTTTCAAATAGGCAGTGCTATCCGGGACATCCCTATCCTAAACCCTACCCGTACCTTAACCTTAACCCTACCCTTTCCTTAACCTTATCCCTAACCTTACCTTAACCTTAACCCTACCCTTACCTTAACCTTCACCTTAACCTAAATCCTACCCTTTACTTGACCTTAACCCTAACCCTTACCTTTCCTTGACCTTAACCCTACCCTTACCTTAACCTTAGTCACCTCGGTGGGGTGTGTGTGTGTGTCACCTCCCTGACTGAGGCCCCTCTCCACTGTTTGCTCAGTTTGGCCGGGCGGCCAGCTCTAAGAAGAGTCTTGGTGGTTCCAAACTTTTTCCATTTAAGAATGATGGGAGCCACTGTGTTCTTGGGGATCTTCAATGCCGCAGAATTGTTTTGGTACCCTTCCCCAGATCTCTGCCTCGACACAATCCTGTCTCGGAGCTCTACGGACAATTCTTTCGACCTCACGGCTTGGTTTTTGCTCTGACGTGTATTGTCAACTGTGAGGCCTTATATAGACAGGCGTGTGCCTTTCCACATCATGTCCAATCAATAAAATTGATCCCCACACTTTCTCAATTAAAGGACACTTACCACTGGCACGCTCTGGTAAAACAATGATGTGCATTGCAATCAAGTATATGACCCATTTCAAGAAGCTAGGCATTTGGAGAGGAGAGGATAGGCATTTGAACGTAATAATTTGTTTAGATCAGAATGAGTTTTTTTTTTACAGAAATGCCTTCTGGAACATGTGAACTTTAAAGTGCCTTAATGACAAACTTGTATGCCATCTGTAAATACGAATAACATTTCTAAATTACAAGCCAATTTTGTGCCTAGTGGGTTTAGCTACGGAAATAGACAGGAACCGCTAGCCATGATTGTCTGAGATAATGGATGGACTGGACATGCAGAGAGATGAGTTCGGATCGTTCTGCCATGTATCATACCTCTGTCTATAACATGAGCTGCTCAGTGTGTGTAGATAATCCTAGCTACCGTGGCTTTTGTTTTTTTTTTTATAAAAAAATTACTACAAAAGTGTTGCTACTGCTCTCCACATTGATGACAAGTGAGGTGGGGAAGAAACATTGATCAACGGTGTTGTTGTCACGGAAGAAGTTGAATGCTCCGTGGAAGCAGAGAGATAAATTGCCAAATGCGGAGGGAGTCGAAAAAGAGAACACAGAAGGCTGTTGTATAAAACACCTGTCTCTGGATTACATCTTCAATCTAAGGGCAACCATGTCATCCGTGACAGAGAGGGAGAAGCGTTTTCATTGCAAGTTAAAGCGTACTGTTAGCTAGCTAGCGAACTTTACATGTATGATCTGTGTAGTGATATTATTTGTGTCTCAGAAATACATTTGCATTGCTAGTTATAGCCTAATATTAATTAGCTAACATTGAACCCAGTTGGTTAGATTTAGCTACCTGCAGATTCATGCAGGGTGGCTAGCTATGACAATCAGTTTGTATTGCTAGTAGTATGGGTCGGGATTATGGTTAATAGTTTAGCTCACCCTGTTTAGCACATGGCCTCGCATGTGAATCCTTAAATAGATGGGTGGGGCTAAGGCTTAAGAGGGTGTGAACAATGCTGAATGTGGTGTAGACAAATAAGAGCTCTCCAGTAGGTGCACCAAGACATTCAAGGACCATTTTCTCAAAAGTGCGGTCACAAGTTTATCAACTTTCAAAGCAGAATTACTTTCCCATTGTTCCTCAACTGCAGTCTATGATATACCAATTTCTAGCTCTGAGTCTCTACTTCTATCCAATGTAAAACATTAAATAAAAAAATGCAAATGTTGCCACATAAGACTGAATTGATGATGTGGTGCACATATTTCTCTGGACAGTTGGCTCACAGTGGTAAGGTTCCCAAGTCCTGACCTATATTTACCACTTGCGGTGAAAGTTCTAATCCCCCAGGGGCGTAATATGGACTCACATTTATTGCCGTATTGTGAAAAGTAGGCTTGGGTGATATACCGTATATACTGTATCCCGGGGGTATTTCGAAATACCGACAGTATGATTTTCAATACCGTTATTTTTATTTTAATAATTATGGGTTTTGGGCACCCGTGGACTTCGGCACCAAGGCTTATAACTATATGTTAAGTATGACTGTAAGATATCTAAGATGTGTCAAATCAATTACATACAGCTCAGGGCTCCAGCTTTGCATTTTGGTTTGCTAACTAGCTAGCTAAGTGGCTAGATGTCAAGAGCAAGCTTCTTGATTATGGCAGACATTCTAGCTTGGGTACCAGTCTCTTCAGATGACATTCCACTCCTTGCCACACCTTGTCATTAGCAAAGAGACTGACCTTTCTGCCATCTTCAGATAAGCTCATTAACGAAAGAATGTTCATGAGGAAAACAGAGGAGTTGATCATGATCCGATAACCATCACAGCTATCCTATAATCACAACGATTATCCAGATATTGGAACTCTATCACAGAACACGTTGGTATCCTTTTATTTTAGATAAAACCAGTCTTCAAAAAAATATTTGCTAGTTCATGTCTAAATTCTCAAACCAAAATGCATATTGCAATTCCAAACCTCTTTGCTTTGATTTTAAGCCTCAAAATACAACTTGCCTAGCTAACGAAATATTTTTGATTTTGTTATAATTCTATTTTTGAGGCTCCACATGTTTGTCATGCAAAATATGAATGTTGTTTCCAACAACCAATGAACCCCTACTTGAGATTACAGACGTGGCAATGACGTGGAGGGGCAGTGTTAGCTAAAAAGGCTGGTACCCAGACTAGAGACGTTCAATATACTTAAGAACAAATTCTCATTTACAATGACGGCCTACCGGGGAACAGTCCTTGTTAACTGCCTTGTTCAGGGGCAGAACGACAGATTTTTACCTTGTCAAGTCTTGGGGATTCAATCCAACAACCTTTCGGGTTACTGGCCCAACGCTCTAACTACAAGGCTACTTGCCGCCCCTTGATCAAGATCCCTATTGCCTAAATAGTTTTGTGAGCCCCAACAAAAAAATGTAATATCTGGAAGGGAATGTATTTCATACTGAACCCCTCCATTGAGATGATGTAGAGTAACTTTCTCAAGGTGCCTCTACGTCACGATTTCAATGGTAGAATTGAACCGCTATGGGCTGAAAAGGCTAGATTTACTACTAAAATAACAAACTTTGGCAGCAAACTGTCAAAATTAAGACCGAATTGATGTGTTTCACTATATCTAAGCATAAAATATCTGGTTTTCAGTGAAAATCTAGTTTTTTTTTATGAAAGTTTCTCTTTAAATGTGAGTTTGAACTTCATGAAGCGTTTTACAGAGGGGTTCGAATCACTCTAAGACGGTACTCCCCCCGCTAATCAGCACAGATGCGTGGCCTTGAAAGTGTGTGTGTGTGTGTGTGTGTGTGTGCGTGTGCGTGTGTGTGTCTCTGTGTGTGTGTGCGTCTGTGTGTCTGTGTGTGTGTGCGTCTGTGTGTGTGTCTGTGTGTGTGTCTGTGTGTGTGTCTGTGTGAGTGTGTGTGTCTGTGTGTCTGTTCGTCTGTGTGTGTGTGTGTCTGTGTGTGTGTCTGTGTGTGTGCGGTAATGCTGAGTATGATCAGTTCCAGGGGTCCAGAACAGACAATGTGTTCCCCTGACGGCCCAACAGGTGGTTCTATTTAAACTACTACTAACTCTGTCTGTCAACATGGCCCTAACCCTGTCTGTCAACCTGGCCCTAACCCTGTCTGTCAACATGACCCTAACCCTGTCTGTCAACATGTCCCTAACTTTGTCTGCCAAAATGGCCCTAACCCTGTCTGTCAATATGGCCCTAACCCTGTCTGTCAACCTGGCCCTAACCTAACCCTGTCTGTCAACATGGCTCTAACCCTAACCCTGTCTGTCAACATGGCCCTAACCCTAACCCTGTCTGTCAACATGGCCCTAATCCTAACCCTGTCTGTCAACATGGCCCTAACCCTGTCTGTCAACATGGCCCCAACCCTGTCTGTCAACATGGCCCTAACCCTGTCTGTCAACATGGCCCCAACCCTGTCTGTCAACATGGCCCTAACCCTGTCTGTCAACATGGCCCTAACCCTGTCTGTCAACATGGCCCCAACCCTGTCTGTCAACATGATCCTAACCCTGTCTGTCAACATGGCCCGCCCTGTCTGTCAACATGATCCTAACCCTGTCTGTCAACATGGCCCCAACCCTGTCTGTCAACATGATCCTAACCCTGTCTGTCAACATGGCCCCAACCCTGTCTGTCAACATGGCCCTAACCCTGTCTGTCAACATGGCCCCAACCCTGTCTGTCAACATGATCCTAACCCTGTCTGTCAACATGGCCCCAACCCTGTCTGTCAACATGATCCTAACCCTGTCTGTCAACATGGCCCCAACCCTGTCTGTCAACATGATCCTAACCCTGTCTGTCAACATGGCCCCAACCCTGTCTGTCAACATGATCCTAACCCTGTCTGTCAACATGGCCCCAACCCTGTCTGTCAACATGATCCTAACCCTAACCTTGTCTGTCAACATGGCCCCAACCCTGTCTGTCAACATGATCCTAACCCTGTCTGTCAACATGGCCCCAACCCTGTCTGTCAACATGATCCTAACCCTGTCTGTCAACATGACCCTAACCCTGTCTGTCAACATGATCCTAACCCTGTCTGTCAACATGGCCCCAACCCTGTCTGTCAACATGATCCTAACCCTAACCTTGTCTGTCAACACGGCCCCAACCCTGTCTGTCAACATGATCCTAACCCTGTCTGTCAACATGGCCCCAACCCTGTCTGTCAACATGATCCTAACCCTGTCTGTCAACATGGCCCCAACCCTGTCTGTCAACATGGCCCCAACCCTGTCTGTCAACATGGCCCCAACCCTGTCTGTCAACATGATCCTAACCCTGTCTGTCAACATGGCCCCAACCCTGTCTGTCAACATGATCCTAACCCTGTCTGTCAACATGGCCCCAACCCTGTCTGTCAACATGATCCTAACCCTGTCTGTCAACATGGCCCCAACCCTGTCTGTCAACATGATCCTAACCCTGTCTGTCAACATGGCCCCAACCCTGTCTGTCAACATGATCCTAACCCTAACCTTGTCTGTCAACATGGCCCCAACCCTGTCTGTCAACATGATCCTAACCCTGTCTGTCAACATGGCCCCAACCCTGTCTGTCAACATGATCCTAACCCTGTCTGTCAACATGACCCTAACCCTGTCTGTCAACATGATCAACATGATCCTAACCTTGTCTGTCAACATGGCCCCAACCCTGTCTGTCAACATGATCCTAACCCTGTCTGTCAACATGGCCCCAACCCTGTCTGTCAACATGATCCTAACCCTGTCTGTCCTAACCCTGTCTGTCAACATGGCCCCAACCCTGTCTGTCAACATGATCCTAACCCTGTCTGTCAACATGGCCCCAACCCTGTCTGTCAACATGATCCTAACCCTAACCTTGTCTGTCAACACGGCCCCAACCCTGTCTGTCAACATGATCCTAACCCTGTCTGTCAACATGGCCCCAACCCTGTCTGTCAACATGGCCCCAACCCTGTCTGTCAACATGGCCCCAACCCTGTCTGTCAACATGATCCTAACCCTAACCTTGTCTGTCAACACGGCCCCAACCCTGTCTGTCAACATGATCCTAACCCTGTCTGTCAACATGGCCCCAACCCTGTCTGTCAACATGGCCCCAACCCTGTCTGTCAACACGGCCCCAACCCTGTCTGTCAACATGGCCCCAACCCTGTCTGTCAACATGGCCCCAACCCTGTCTGTCAACATGGCCCTAACCCTGTCTGTCAACATGGCCCCAACCCTGTCTGTCAACATGGCCCCAACCCTGTCTGTCAACATGGCCCTAACCCTGTCTGTCAACATGGCCCTAACCCTGTCTGTCAACATGGCCCCAACCCTGTCTGTCAACATGGCCCCAACCCTGTCTGTCAACATGATCCTAACCCTGTCTGTCAACATGATCCTAACCCTGTCTGTCAACATGGCCCTAACCCTGTCTGTCAACATGATCCTAACCCTGTCTGTCAACATGGCCCTAACCCTGTCTGTCAACATGGCCCTGGTCCAAATACATTCCCTTCCCTAACCTTAACCCTAGGAGAGGAGAGGAGAGGAGAGGAGAGGAGGGTTGAGAAGGGAGGAGAGAAGAGAGCAGAGGAGAGGAGTAATGCTCAGATACTTTCCTAGTCGTGTCATAGAGACAGTGTTCAGTGTTGTTTACTGTTTATTTACAGTGTTGTTTACTGTTTAATTACAGTGTTGTTTACTGTTTATTTACAGTGTTGTTTACTGTTTAATTACAGTGTTGTTTACTGTTTATTTACAGTGTTGTTTACTGTTTAATTCCAGTGTTGTTTACTGTTTATTTACAGTGTTGTTTACTGTTTAATTACAGTGTTGTTTACTGTTTATTTACAGTGTTGTTTACTGTTTAATTCCAGTGTTGTTTACTGTTTATTTACAGTGTTGTTTACTGTTTAATTACAGTGTTGTTTACTGTTTATTTACAGTGTTGTTTACTGTTTATTTACAGTGTTGTTTACTGTTTAATTACAGTGTTGTTTACTGTTTATTTACAGTGTTGTTTACTGTTTAATTCCAGTGTTGTTTACAGTTTATTTACAGTGTTGTTTACTGTTTAATTACAGTGTTGTTTACTGTTTAATTACAGTGTTGTTTACTGTTTAATTACAGTGTTGTTTACTGTTTAATTACAGTGTTGTTTACTGTTTATTTACAGTGTTGTTTACTGTTTAATTACAGTGTTGTTTACTGTTTATTTACAATGTTGTTTACTGTTTATTTACAGTGTTAATTACTGTTTATTTACAGTGTTGTTTACTGTTTATTTACAGTGTTGTTTACTGTTTATTTACAGTGTTGTTTACTGTTTAATTACAGTGTTGTTTACTGTTTATTTACAGTGTTGTTTACTGTTTATTTACAGTGTTGTTTACTGTTTATTTACAGTGTTGTTTACTGTTTAATTCCAGTGTTGTTTACTGTTTAATTCCAGTGTTGTTTACTTTTTATTTACAGTGTTGTTTACTGTTTAATTACAGTGTTGTTTACTGTTTATTTACAGTGTTGTTTACTGTTTAATTACAGTGTTGTTTACTGTTTATTTACAGTGTTGTTTACTGTTTATTTACAGTGTTGTTTACTGTTTAATTACAGTGTTGTTTACTGTTTATTTACAGTGTTGTTTACTGTTTATTTACAGTGTTGTTTACTGTTTATTACTGTTTGGGGTGGCAGGTAATCTAGTAGTTAAAACGTTGGACCAGTAACCAAAAGGTTGCTGGATCGAATCCCCCGAGCTGGCAAGGTGAAAATCTGTCATTCTGCCCCCGAACAAGGGTGTTAACATGGTAGCTGTTCCCCGGTAGGACGTCATTGTAACAAAATAATTTGTTCTTAACTGACTTGCCTAGTTAAATAAAGGTTACATTTTTAAGGTGTTGTTTACTGTTTATTTACATTGATGCTGATGCTGATAACTTTACACCATCAGCAGAATAAATGATCTGACACAAGCCACAGTTTCCATTTCTCCACATCCTGTATTTCAGGACCACACAAGGAAATAATTACGACCAGAAACACAGTTTCACAGACTTACTATGCGTCCTAAAAGGCACCCTATTCCCTATACAGTGCACTACTTTAGACCAGGACCCTATGGCACCCTATTCCCTATATAGTGCACTACTTTAGACCAGAGCCCTATGGCACACTATTCCCTATATAGTGCACTACTTTAGACCAGAGCCCTATGGCACCCTATTCCCTATGTAGTGCACTAACCGTATAAGCACTGGTCTAAAGTAGGGCACTAAATAGGGAATAGGGTGCCATTTGGGACATATTCTATGAGCAGTGTTTCTCTGGGTCAAGGTCTTATCTCAGGGCTGGTTTTATCTCAGACCGTTCTGCTGCCAAATGGGGCCCTGTTTGGTTTAGCTTGTGTTTCGTTATGTCGCTGCACTCCATTTTTACTTGTACGTCGTCAAACTGAATCGATTAAAGCACGTCTTATCTGGAGCCAACAGACAAAGGCGACTTTAGCGAAAACACAGTTGTTTAGCGATTTAGATTTTGGAAAAAGATTTCTCTCGTTTGTGTGTTGTGGGAATTGTTTGCAGGAATATCGACGTGGCTTTTGTATTCCACTTTGCGTTTTGTTGTAGTTTCACTTCACCATATCTGAGATGAAATGTAATACTGTCATCTGACATTCTGACATCACACGGGGTTATTTTCATAGACGCTCTTAGAATCTAGATTTCTCAGGACACATTTCCCCGTTCGTTCCTTATGTCCCCTTCCCACAGTATGTCCCTTCTTCATGTTGACACTAACTATCCCTTTCCATATGTCCCCGTCCTATGTACCCTTTTCCTATGTCCCCTTCCTATGTCCCCTTCCGTCTGTTGAAATAGGACTTCCTATTTCAACAGACAGGGACCAGACCAGAGACCAGAGACCATTTACCAGTATGTGTGTGTTTCTGAACTCAAGACAACGAAAGACAGGCAGTGTGCTATTAGAGAGACATACAACTCCTTGAAGAGTCCTGCTAGGAGCACCCTGTCTTCTTGACTTACTTGATTGAAACTCTTTTGGTCTTTGGGGAGCATAGGTCATTCACAAACATCCTCCAAATGGGTTTTTCTCTCTCCACTTCTCTCCAAGGATGTCTTTGGTTCTTTTACTTCTACCTCTACAGACCTTCAACTGTTTCTGGGACTTCCCAGAAACTGCAAAGCACATAGAAATGGTCAAATGCATTTAGAAATTATTTCCTGCTATTTCATGCCCAGCTTGACCTAACTCTGGCTTGATGAGATACAATGAGATATCGGTCACCTCAGAAACCACACAGCATGTTGGGGCTGTTCAAACGTGTAATAAAAGTGTCTGAGATTTAAAAAAATATATAAATAAAAAACACTATAAATTATTTTGTATGAATTCTGTTCACACAGACAACAGCACAATAGCACATTGGTAATCCTTTATAGTCGCTGAATGGAGCTTTATTAAAAGATAAAACATATTTTCAGAGAGGAACATTTGAGCTTGATCCTCAAAACAACGTTAATATCAGGGAGAACAATAGTACCCGCCCTCTCTGTCTACACCTGGCAACGCACTATGTCCAAACCTGGCAACGCAGCAGGAATGTTGGCTGTTCCAGATATGTAGTGATTTGCAGAAGATGGGGAGCCTTGATTAGAACCCATTAGAAAGGGAGTGGGAGGGAAAAAAGAGAATGGAGAAAGCGAGTTGTTTTTTCTGTCATGGCGTACCTGGCCTTCCCTCGCTCTCGCTCTCTCTTTTTCTCTCTCTCTCTCCCCCCCTCCTCCTTCCCTCAGCGGCCCGTCCGTTTGGCTCGATAAAGAGATCACTCTGATTAGGACCATTGATCAGTGTTCAACTGGAATGTGCTAAAAGGATACGACAACCTCTGTGTGTGATAGATAGTGTGTTATTGTGGAGGGGAGGGAAGAGGAGAGGAAAGCAGCCAGGTCGCTCAAGATCCACTGGCGAAAGCAGGACGTCGGGAGAGGGACTTTAAAACTGGCCACTAGGAGCGACAGTGAGGGCTATTAGCGTCAAGTCGGCTTGGGTTTCGCTAGGGTGTTCTGAACAGGGATGGCGGATAGGCGTAAGCCCGTGAGCTCCAAGGGTTGCATATTCAAACCTCAAGCCTGACCTCAACCCTTACCTCAACGCTTACCTCAACGCTTACCTCAACCCTGACCTTAACTCTGACCTCAACGCTTACCTCAACACTTACCTCAACCCTGACCTTAACTCTGACCTCAACGCTTACCTCAACGCTTACCTCAACCCTGACCTTAACCCTGACTTTAACCCTTACCTCACCCCTACCTCAACCCCTATCTCAACCCTTAACCATTTGAAATTAATGCCTAAACAAACATTGGATTCTGCAGTGAGAGCTTGTTGTTGAAAGAGCAGAGAGGAGAGAGGGGGAAGGGGGAGGAGAGAGGAAGGAGTGTGGAAGATAGAGAAGAGAGAGGAGAGAGGAGAGAGGAGAGAGGAGAGAGAGGAGAGAGGGGGAGAGAGGAAAGAGGGGAAGGGGGATGAAGGAGTGTGGAAGGTAGAGAGAAGAGGAAGGAAGGATGAAAAGTGTCATTTGGTGGGAGGTGGGAGGTGATGTGTTGTTTGTGTCGTGGGAGGAGCTGTGTTGTTTGTGTGGTGGGAGGAGATGTGTTGTTTCTGTCGTAGGAGGAGATGTGTTGTTTGTGTGCTGGAAGGAGATGTGTTGTTTGTGTCGTGGGAGGAGATGTGTTGTTTGTGTGGTGGGATGAGATGTGTTGTTTGTGTGGTGGGATGAGATGTGTTGTTTTTGTCGTGGGAGGAGATGTGTTGTTTGTGTCGTGGGAGGAGATGTGTTGTTTGTGTGGTGGGAGGTGATGTGTATTTTGTTTGGTGGGAGGAGATGTGTTGTTTGTGTGGTGGGAGGTGATGTGTTGTTTGTGTGGTGGGAAGGATGAAACGTGTCATTTGGAGAGGAAACGTGTTTGTGTGCTGGGAGGTGATGTGTTGTTTGTGTGGTGGGAGGAGGTGTGGTGTTTGTGTGGTGGGATGAGATGTGTTGTTTTTGTCGTGGGAGGAGATGTGTTGTTTGTGTCGTGGGAGGAGATGTGTTGTTTGTGTGCTGGGAGGAGATGTGTTGTTTGTGTGCTGGGAGGAGATGTGTTGTTTGTGTGCTGGGAGGAGATGTGTTGTTTGTGTGCTGGGAGGAGATGTGTTGTTTGTGTCGTGGGAGGTGATGTGTTGTTTGTGTGGTGGGATGAGATGTGTTGTTTGTGTGGTGGGATGAGATGTGTTGTTTGTGTGGTGGGATGAGATGTGTTGTTTGTGTGGTGGGAGGAGATGTGTTGTTTCTGTCGTGGGAGGAGATGTGTTGTTTGTGTGGTGGGAGGAGATGTGTTGTTTGTGTGGTGGGATGAGATGTGTTGTTTGTGTCGTGGGAGGAGATGTGTTGTTTGTGTGGTGGGATGACATGTGTTGTTTTTGTGGTGGGAGGAGATGTGTTGTTTCTGTCGTGGGAGGAGATGTGTTGTTTGTGTGGTGGGAGGAGATGTGTTGTTTCTGTCGTGGGAGGAGATGTGTTGTTTGTGTGCTGGGAGGAGATGTGGTATTTGTGTGCTGGGAAGGATGAAACGTGTCATTTGGAGAGGAAACGTGTTTGTGTGCTGGGAGATTTGTTGTTTGTGTGGTGGGAGGAGATGTGTTGTTTGTGTGGTGGGAGGAGATGTGTTGTTTGTGTGGTGGGAGGAGATGTGTTGTTTGTGTGCTGGGAGGAGCTGTGTTGTTTGTGTGCTGGGAGGAGATGTGTTGTTTCTGTCGTGGGAGGAGATGTGTTGTTTGTGTGGTGGGAGGAGATGTGTTGTTTGTGTGGTGGGATGAGATGTGTTGTTTGTGTGGTGGGATGAGATGTGTTGTTTGTGTGGTGGGATGAGATGTGTTGTTTGTGTGGTGGGAGGAGATGTGTTGTTTGTGTGGTGGGAGGAGATGTGTTGTTTGTGTGGTGGGAGGAGAGGTGTTTTTTTGTGTCGTGGGAGGAGCTGTGTTGTTTGTGTGGTGGGAGGAGATGTGTTGTTTGTGTGGTGGGATGAGATGTGTTGTTTGTGTCGTGGGAGGAGATGTGTTGTTTGTGTGGTGGGAGGAGATGTGTTGTTTGTGTGGTGGGAGGAGATGTGTTGTTTGTGTGGTGGGAGGAGAGGTGTTTTTTTGTGTCGTGGGAGGAGCTGTGTTGTTTGTGTGGTGGGAGGAGATGTGTTGTTTGTGTGGTGGGATGAGATGTGTTGTTTGTGTCGTGGGAGGAGATGTGTTGTTTGTGTGGTGGGAGGAGATGTGTTGTTTGTGTGGTGGGAGGAGATGTGTTGTTTGTGTGGTGGGAGGAGATGTGTTGTTTGTGTGCTGGGAGGTGATGTGTTGTTTGTGTGCTGGGAGGTGATGTGTTGTTTGTGTGGTGGGAGGAGATGTGTTGTTTCTGTCGTGGGAGGAGATGTGTTGTTTGTGTGGTGGGATGAGATGTGTTGTTTGTGTGGTGGGAGGAGATGTGTTTTTTCTGTCGTGGGAGGAAATGTGTTGTTTGTGTGGTGGGAGGTGATGTGTTGTTTGTGTGGTGGGATGAGATGTGTTGTTTGTGCCGTGGGAGGAGATGTGTTGTTTGTGTGGTGGGAGGAGAGGTGTTTTTTTGTGTCGTGGGAGGAGCTGTGTTGTTTGTGTGGTGGGAGGAGATGTGTTGTTTGTGTGGTGGGATGAGATGTGTTGTTTGTGTCGTGGGAGGAGATGTGTTGTTTGTGTGGTGGGAGGAGATGTGTTGTTTGTGTGGTGGGAGGAGATGTGTTGTTTGTGTGCTGGGAGGTGATGTGTTGTTTGTGTGCTGGGAGGTGATGTGTTGTTTGTGTGGTGGGAGGAGATGTGTTGTTTCTGTCGTGGGAGGAGATGTGTTGTTTGTGTGGTGGGATGAGATGTGTTGTTTGTGTGGTGGGAGGAGATGTGTTTTTTCTGTCGTGGGAGGAAATGTGTTGTTTGTGTGGTGGGAGGTGATGTGTTGTTTGTGTGGTGGGATGAGATGTGTTGTTTGTGCCGTGGGAGGAGATGTGTTGTTTGTGTGGTGGGATGAGATGTGTTGTTTGTGTGGTGGGAGGAGATGTGTTGTTTCTGTCGTGGGAGGAGATGTGTTGTTTGTGTGCTGGGAGGAGATGTGATATTTGTGTGCTGGGAAGGATGAAACGTGTCATTTGGAGAGGAAACGTGTTTGTGTGCTGGGAGATGTGTTGTTTGTGTGGTGGGAGGAGATGTGTTGTTTGTGTGGTGGGAGGAGATGTGTTGTTTGTGTGGTGGGAGGTGATGTGTTGTTTGTGTGCTGGGAGGAGATGTGTTGTTTGTGTGGAGGGAGGAGATGTGTTGTTTGTGTGGAGGGATGAGATGTGGTATTTGTGTGCTGGGAGGAGATGTGTTGTTTGTGTCGTGGGAGGAGATGTGTTGTTTGTGTAGTGGGAGGAGATGTGTTGTTTGTGTGGAGGGAGGAGATGTGGTATTTGTGTGGTGGGAGGAGATGTGTTGTTTGTGAAGGAAATTCCGCCATTTCAGGCTGGAAAGCTGGATTGAAACGCTGATCGTTGTGTATGTGGGCTTTGGGTGCTTGTGGAAGTGTGTCCGTGCGTACACTACATTTATGAAGGCCCCTGTGTGATAGTAGATAGCTGTCTTTAGATCAACACTGTTCCAGATCCTGGCTCGTGTGTGTCAGAGATCAAACACACACACACACACACATACACATACACACCACATACACATACACACACATACACATACACACACACACACACACACCACATACACATACACATACACACACACACACACACACACACACACACACATACATACATACACACACACACACACACATACATACCCAAAAAGTGGACAGGGACAGAGTATCCCATTCCTCGCTGTCTGTGTCCAAAGTCAAATTCTGTTGTTAGTACAATTATTGGCACCTGCTGCTGCTACTATGGAGAGAGATCAGAGAGGAGTAGAGACAAAGAGCCCTCTCCTCAAACAAACACACACACAGATCGACCGATAGACAAGGAGGTGGCTGTCATATAGGAGGGGGAGACCTCTCCTCTCACATAGAAGCCAGAGAGAGAGGCTCAACGCTCAAGTCCATGTCTCTCTCTACAGACAGATGGAGGACATCTAACACAGGAGGGTCTGTCTCTGTTATCATCCTCTCAATGGTTAAGAAGAATGAACTCTGTCAATTAACTCCCTCTTCCACAATCCATTACCAGTGAATATTATCAGTGAATATTACCAGTGTATATTACCAGTGAATATTACCAGTGTATATTACCAGTGAATATTACCAGTGTATATTACCAGTGAATATTACCAGTGTATATTACCAGTGTATATTACCAGTGTATATTACCAGTGAATATTACCAGTGAATATTACCAGTGTATATTACCAGTGTATATTACCAGTGTATATTACCAGTGAATATTACCAGTGTATATTACCAGTGAATATTACCAGTGTATATTACCAGTGAATATTACCAGTATATATTACCAGTGTATATTACCAGTATATATTACCAGTGTATATTACCAGTGTATATTACCAGTGTATATTACCAGTATATATTACCAGTGAATATTACCAGTGAATATTACCAGTATATATTACCAGTGTATATTACCAGTGTATATTACCAGTGAATATTACCAGTGTATATTACCAGTGTATATTACCAGTGTATATTACCAGTATATATTACCAGTGTATATTACCAGTGTATATTACCAGTGAATATTACCAGTGTATATTACCAGTGAATATTACCAGTGTATATTACCAGTGTATATTACCAGTATATATTACCAGTATATATTACCAGTGTATATTACCAGTGTATATTACCAGTGAATATTACCAGTGTATATTACCAGTGTATATTACCAGTGTATATTACCAGTGTATATTACCAGTGAATATTACCAGTGAATATTACCAGTGTATATTACCAGTATATATTACCAGTGTATATTACCAGTGTATATTACCAGTGAATATTACCAGTGTATATTACCAGTGTATATTACCAGTGAATATTACCAGTGAATATTACCAGTATATATTACCAGTGAATATTACCAGTGTATATTACCAGTGAATATTACCAGTGTATATTACCAGTGTATATTACCAGTATATATTACCAGTGTATATTACCAGTGTATATTACCAGTGAATATTACCAGTGTATATTACCAGTGTATATTACCAGTGTATATTACCAGTGTATATTACCAGTGAATATTACCAGTGTATATTACCAGTATATATTACCAGTGTATATTACCAGTGTATATTACCAGTGAATATTACCAGTGAATATTACCAGTGTATATTACCAGTGTATATTACCAGTGTATATTACCAGTGAATATTACCAGTGTATATTACCAGTGAATATTACCAGTGAATATTACCAGTGTATATTACCAGTGTATATTACCAGTGTATATTACCAGTGAATATTACCAGTGTATATTACCAGTGAATATTACCAGTGTATATTACCAGTGTATATTACCAGTATATATTACCAGTATATATTACCAGTGTATATTACCAGTGTATATTACCAGTGAATATTACCAGTGTATATTACCAGTGTATATTACCAGTGTATATTACCAGTGTATATTACCAGTGAATATTACCAGTGTATATTACCAGTATATATTACCAGTGTATATTACCAGTGTATATTACCAGTGTATATTACCAGTGAATATTACCAGTGAATATTACCAGTGTATATTACCAGTGTATATTACCAGTGTATATTACCAGTGTATATTACCAGTGAATATTACCAGTGAATATTACCAGTGTATATTGCCAGTGTATATTACCAGTGTATATGAGGTTGTTTGTTAGTTTGTCTGGTAAGTTACAGGAAGACATAGTTAGATTATAAAACAATCAGGACATGTAATTCCTTTCCCCAGTCAGATGATACTGGGTCCCAGAAAAACGTTTATATTAAATGTTATGGTTTAATATTCTTTAAATCCTTCTGAAATGGAACTTTTACCAAACCAATACTGCGTTTCCAATAAAGCACCCTACTCCCTATGCATAGGGCACTACGTTTGACCAGAGTCCAATGGGCCCTGGTCTAAAGTTGTGTACTATATAGGGAACAGGCTGGCGTTTGGGACACAGGCCCTGTGTGTGTTTAATACCAGAAGTATAATACCACTGGTTTCCACTCTGAGACTATAATCACACTGCAGAACTCACAGAGCCAAGAGTAAACCCAAGGCTGATTCCCAAATGGCACCCTATTCCCTATATAGTGCACTACTTTAGACCTAGCCCTATGGCACCCTATTCCCTATATAGTGCACTACTTTAGACCAGAGCCCTATGGCACCCTATTCCCTATATAGTGCACTACTTTAGACCTAGCCCTATGGCACCCTATTCCCTATATAGTGCACTACTTTAGACCTAGCCCTATGGCACCCTATTCCCTATATAGTGCACTACTTTAGACCAGAGCCCTATGGCACCCTATTCCCTATATAGTGCACTACTTTAGACCAGAGCCCTATGGCACCCTATTCCCTATATAGTGCACTACTTTAGACCAGAGCCCTATGGCACCCTATTCCCTATATAGTGCATTACTTTAGACAAGAGCCCTATGGCACCCTATTCCCTATATAGTGCACTACTTTAGACCAGAGCCCTATGGCACCCTATTCCCTATATAGTGCACTACTTTAGACCAGAGCCCTATGGCACCCTATTCCCTATATAGTGCACTACTTTAGACCTAGCCCTATGGCACCCTATTCCCTATATAGTGCACTACTTTAGACCTAGCCCTATGGCACCCTATTCCCTATATAGTGCACTACTTTAGACCAGAGCCCTATGGCACCCTATTCCCTATATAGTGCACTACTTTAGACCAGAGCCCTATGGCACCCTATTCCCTATATAGTGCACTACTTTAGACCTAGCCCTATGGCACCCTATTCCCTATATAGTGCACTACTTTAGACCAGAGCCCTATGGCACCCTATTCCCTATATAGTGCACTACTTTAGACCTAGCCCTATGGCACCCTATTCCCTATATAGTGCACTACTTTAGACCTAGCCCTATGGCACCCTATTCCCTATATAGTGCACTACTTTAGACCAGAGCCCTATGGCACCCTATTCCCTATATAGTGCACTACTTTAGACCAGAGCCCTATGGCACCCTATTCCCTATATAGTGCACTACTTTAGACCAGAGCCCTATGGCACCCTATTCCCTATATAGTGCATTACTTTAGACCATAAGTCCATATGGGCACTGAGATCCAAACCAACTTAATACAACCAGAATAACAAAACTAAAGGCTAACCCATGTTAATACATTCTAAATGAAAATAGTTATTTTTAACATTTAAACAGAAGCAGGAGGTACACACACACACTCACACACACACACACAGGAGGTACACACACACACACACACACACACACTCACACTCACACTCACACACACACACATATATATACACACACACAAACACACACATATACACACACACACACATACATACCCAAAAAGTGGACAGGGACAGAGTATCCCATTCCTCGCTGTCTGTGTCCAAAGTCAAATTCTGTGTGTGTGTGTGTGTGTCAGCATGTAAGGAAAGCAAACCTTTTAACCAAATGCAATTAGTGTGGACCCACTTAAAATCCAGGTCTGTTAACAGGCTACACACTGGAGGAAAGTAAAACACCAGGAGAGAGCGAGAGCGAGAGCGAGAGAGAGAGAGAGACGGCGAGAGAGAGAGACGGCGAGAGAGAGAGAGAGAGAGAGAGAGAGAGAGAGAGAGAGAGAGAGAGAGAGAGAGAGAGAGAGAGAGAGAGAGAGAATCCAGTCCAGCAGGGATGAGGCTGTATGGGACCAGCAGTACAGTAATAGACATCTGACGTTCTATAGTTCCAATATGTCATTGTATGATTCCTCTGATCTAACTGAGACTGACTAGGCTCTACTCAGCCGGTGGGACTGTAAGTGTTCAGTCACTGAAGCAGAACCAGGAGAAAAGAGGAGGAGAGTAGAGGATAAAATCAGAATTTATTTCTCAAATCCTTCGTAAAAACAGCAGCGGAATGCTTACTGACGGTCATTTTCCAACAATGCAGATTTAAGTATAAAAACACAAATAGTGTGGGTGAATAAATACAGTGAATAACCAATAACAATAACGAGTACAACTAACATGGTTATATACAGGGAGTACCAGGTAATAACATGGTTATATACAGGGAGTACCAGGTAATAACATGTCTATATACAGGGAGTATCAGGTAATAACATGGCTATATACAGGGAGTACCAGGTAATAACATGGTTATATACAGGGAGTACCAGGTAATAACATGGTTATATACAGGGAGTACCAGGTAATAACATGGCTATATACAGGGAGTATCAGGTAATAACATGGCTATATACAGGGAGTACCAGGTAATAACATGGCTATATACAGGGAGTACCAGGTAATAACATGGCTATATACAAGGAGTATCAGGTAATAACATGGCTATATACAGGGAGTACCAGGTAATAACATGGCTATATACAGGGAGTACCAGGTAATAACATGGCTATATACAAGGAGTATCAGGTAATAACATGGCTATATACAGGGAGTACCAGGTAATAACATGGCTATATACAGGGAGTACCAGGTAATAACATGGCTATATACAGGGAGTACCAGGTAATAACATGGCTATATACAGGGAGTACCAGGTAATAACATGGCTATATACAGGGAGTACCAGGTAATAACATGGCTATATACAGGAAGTACCAGGTAATAACATGGCTATATACAGGGAGTACCAGGTAATAACATGGCTATATACAGGGGGTAGCAGGTAATAACATGGCTATATACAGGAAGTACCAGGTAATAACATGGCTATATACAGGGAGTACCAGGTAATAACATGGCTATATACAGGGAGTACCAGGTAATAACATGGCTATATACAGGGAGTACCAGGTAATAACATGACTATACACAGGATGTACCCCCTCTCTTCTGCCCCCTCCTTCACCCCCTCCCTTCAGCTCCCTGCCTGTGTTGTTGGGGGCGGCACTCAATAATCAGGAACACACAGGGTTAACATGGTATGTTATGTGATTGAATTGCGTTTGGGGCATGAGGAGGATTGGTTTTGGGTGGGACTAGGGTGGAGTGGGGAGGGGGCATAGATTCAGCAGTAAACCACTTCTAAGATCTATGGAGAAGGGGGTAGGCAGGCAGCAGTGATACTAGTGGGAGAAGGGAGGAGCATTGGGGGGGCAGAGGGGAGGAAGAGTCTGTGGTTAAAGCCGATGGGAGCACTTACAGATCTATATTTATAACATAATAAATAGCCTGTCAATTCACTAAAGTGAAACGGTGGAGAAGATAGGAGGAGGAGGAGGAGGAGGGGGGAGGTCTGGAAAGAAAGGGTAGAGGAAAATAGAAAGAGAGAAACAGTGGAGAAGATAGGAGGATGAGGGGGAGGAGGAGGAGGAGGAGGAGGAGGAGGATGAGGAGGATGAGGAGGAGGAGGAGGAGGAGGAGGAGGAGGAGGAGGAGGAGGAGGAGGAGGAGGAGGAGGAGGAGGAGGATGAGGAGGAGGAGGAGGAGGAGGAGGAGGAGGAGGGAGGGAGGTATGGAAAGAAAGAGTAGAAGAAAATAGAGAGAGAGATAAACAGTGGAAATTAGAAAGCGATGCAAAGGAGAGAGGAACATCTATACACTGGGAGGGAGGGAGGGAGAAAGAGAGAGAAGGACAGAGAAATACAGAGAAAGATAGTAAGACAGACAGTCAGATAGATAGACAATCAGACAGATAGACAGTCAGTCAGACAGTCAGATAGACAGACAGACAGTCAGATAGATAGACAATCAGACAGATAGACAGTCAGTCAGACAGTCAGATAGACAGACAGACAGTCAGATAGATAGACAATCAGACAGATAGACATTCAGACAGTCAACCATATAGACAGTCAAACAAATAGACAGTCAGACAGACAGTCAGACAGTCAGATAGACAGACAGACAGACAGATAGGCAGTCAGATCGATAGTCAGTCAGACAGTCAGATAGACAGTCAGTCAAACAGTCAGACAGTCAGATAGATAGTCAATCAGACAGTCAGATAGATAGACAGTCAGACAGTCAGATAGATAGTCAGTCAGACAGTCAGATAGATAGTCAGTCAGACAGTCAGTCAGACATTCAGATAGATAGTCAGTCAGACAGTCAGATAGATAGTCAGACAGACAGTCAGTCAGACAGTCAGATAGACAGTCAGTCAGACAGTCAGATAGACAGTCAGTCAGACAGTCAGATAGATAGTCAGACAGTTAGGCAGATAGTCAGTCAGACAGTCGGATAGATAGTCAGTCAGACAGTCAGATAGATAGTCAGTCAGACAGTCAGATAGATAGTCAGACAGTCAGACAGATAGTCAGTCAGACAGTCAGACAGTCAGTCAGTCAGTCAGACAGTCAGTCAGACAGTCAGTCAGACATTCAGATAGACAGTCAGTCAGACAGTCAGACAGACAGTCAGATAGATAGTCAGTCAGACAGTCAGACAGACAATTAGTCAGACAGTCAGATAGACAGTCAGATAGATAGACAGTCAGACAGTCAGATAGATAGTCAGTCAGACAGTCAGATAGATAGTCAGTCAGACAGTCAGATAGATAGAGTCAGACAGTCAGATAGATAGTCAGTCAGACAGTCAGATAGATAGTCAGTCAGACAGTCAGATAGATAGTCAGTCAGACAGTCAGTCAGACATTCAGATAGATAGTCATTCAGACAGTCAGATAGATAGATAGTCAGTCAATCAGACAGTCAGTCAGACAGTCGGATAGATAGAGTCAGACAGTCGGATAGATAGAGTCAGACAGTCAGATAGATAGTCAGTCAGACAGTCAGATAGATAGTCAGTCAGACAGTCAGATAGATAGTCAGACAGTCAGACAGATAGTCAGTCAGACAGTCAGACAGTCAGTCAGATAGTCAGTCAGACAGTCAGTCAGACAGTCAGTCAGACATTCAGATAGACAGTCAGTCAGACAGTCAGACAGACAGTCAGATAGATAGTCAGTCAGACAGTCAGACAGACAATTAGTCAGACAGTCAGATAGACAGTCAGATAGATAGACAGTCAGACAGTCAGATAGATAGTCAGTCAGACAGTCAGATAGATAGTCAGTCAGACAGTCAGATAGATAGAGTCAGACAGTCAGATAGATAGTCAGTCAGACAGTCAGATAGATAGTCAGTCAGACAGTCAGATAGATAGTCAGTCAGACAGTCAGATAGATAATCAGTCAGACATTCAGATAGACAGTCAGTCAGACAGTCAGATAGATAGTCAGTCAGACAGTCAGATAGATAGAGTCAGACAGTCAGATAGATAGTCAGTCAGACAGTCAGATAGATAGTCAGTCAGACAGTCAGATAGATAGTCAGTCAGACAGTCAGATAGATAATCAGTCAGACATTCAGATAGACAGTCAGTCAGACAGTCAGATAGATAGTCAGTCAGACAGTCAGATAGATAGTCAGTCAGACAGTCAGTCAGACAGTCAGATAGATAGTCAGTCAGACAGTCAGATAGATAGTCAGTCAGACAGTCAGATAGATAGTCAGTCAGACAGTCAGATAGATAGTCAGTCAGACAGTCAGATAGATAGACAGTCAGACAGTCAGATAGATAGTCAGTCAGACAGTCAGATAGATAGTCAGTCAGACAGTCAGATAGATAGAGTCAGACAGTCAGATAGATAGTCAGTCAGACAGTCAGATAGATAGTCAGTCAGACAGTCAGATAGATAGTCAGTCAGACAGTCAGATAGATAGTCAGTCAGACAGTCAGATAGATAGTCAGTCAGACAGTCAGATAGATAGTCAGTCAGACAGTCAGATAGATAGTCAGTCAGACATTCAGATAGACAGTCAGTCGGACAGTCAGATAGATAGTCAGTCAGACAGTCAGATAGATAGTCAGTCAGACAGTCAGACAGTCAGACAGTCAGATAGATAGTCAGTCAGACAGTCAGATAGATAGTCAGTCAGACAGTCAGATAGATAGTCAGTCAGACAGTCAGATAGATAGTCAGTCAGACAGTCAGATAGATAGTCAGTCAGACAGTCAGATAGATAGTCAGTCAGACAGTCAGATAGATAGTCAGTCTCTCTCTCTCACTCTCTCACTCTCTCTCACTCTCTCACTCTCTCTCTCTTTCTCTCACTCTCTCACTCACTCACTCTCACTCTCTCTCGCTCTCTCTCTCTCACACTCACTTACTCTCTCTCACTCTCTCACGCTTTCTCTCTCTCAATTCAGTTCAATTCAGTTCAGTTCAAGGGGCTTTATTGGCATGGGAAACATATGTTAACATCGCCAAAGCAAGTGAAGTAGATAATAAAGAAAAGTGAAATAAACAATACAAATTAACAGTAAATATTACACTCACAAAAGTTCCAAAAGAATAAAGACATTACACATGTCATATTATGTGCAAATAGTACAAAAGGGAAAATAAACATGGGTTGTACAAAAAAAAAAAATACTTTTATTTAACTGGGCAAGTCAGTTAAGAACAAATTCTTATTTACAATGACGACCTAGGAACAGTGGGTTAACTGCCTTGTTCAGGGGCAGAACCACAGACTTTTACCTTGTCAGCTCGGGGATTCAATCTAGCAACCTTTACGGTTACTGGCCCAACGCTCTAACCACTAGGCTACCTGCCGCCCTAATGGTGTTCGTTCTTCACTGGTTGCCCTTTTCTTGTGGCAACTGATCACAAATCTTGCTGCTGTGATGGCACACTGTGATATTTCACCCAATAGATATGGGAGTTTATCAAAATTGGGTTTGTTTTCAAATTCTTTGTGGATCTGTGTAATCTGAGGGAAATATGTGTCTCTAACATGGTCATACATTTGGCAAGAGGTTAGGAAGTGCAGCTCAGTTTCCACCTCATTTTGTGGGCAGTGTGCACAGAGCCTGTCTTCTCTTGAGAGCCAGGTCTGCCTACGGCGGCCTTTCTCAATAGCAAGGCTATGCTCACTGAGTCTGTGCATAGTCAAAGCTTTCCTTAAGTTTGGGTCAGTTACAGTGGTCAGGTATTCTGCCACTGTGTACTCTTTGTTTAGGACCAAATTAGGACCAAATAGCATTCTAGTTTGCTCTGTTCTTTTGTTAATTCTTTCCAATGTGCCAAGTAATTATCTTTTTGTTTTCTCATGATTTGGTTGGGTCTAATTTTGTTGCTGTCCTGGGGCTCTGTGTCGTCTGTTTGTGAACAGAGCCCCAGGACCAGCTTGCTTAGGGGGATATCTCCAGGTTAATATCTCTGGTAGGTGATGGCTTTGTTATGGACGTTTTGGGAATCGCTTCCTTTTAAGTGGTTGTAGAATTTAACGGCTCTTTTCTGGTACATGCCATTGGCTTGGGCAAGTGTACGTGTGGGGGTTGGGCCTGTTTGCCTGGGCGTATGTGTGACTTTCATGTTGAGGCATGGGGTTACAGCTACCAGAATACAATACAATAGAAGATAGAGGCTTGGTGAGGGAGAGGAGAAGATAGAGGCTTGGTGAGGGAGAGGAGAAGATAGAGGCTTGTTGAGGGAGAGAGAGGGAGAGGAGGAGATAGAGGCTTGTTGAGGGAGAGGAGAAGATAGAGGCGTGTTGAGGGAGAGGAGAAGATAGAGGCTTGTTGAGGGAGAGAGAGGGAGAGGAGGAGATAGAGGCTTGTTGAGGGAGAGAGAGGGAGAGGAGGAGATAGAGGCTTGTTGAGGGAGAGGAGAAGATAGAGGCTTGGTGAGGGAGAGGAGAAGATAGAGGCTTGGTGAGGGAGAGGAGAAGATAGAGGCTTGTTGAGGGAGAGGAGAAGATAGAGGCTTTGTGAAGAAGAGAGATGGAGAGGAGAAGATAGATAGAGGCTTTGTGAAGAAGAGAGACTCCTAACCCCTGTCCCTCTCTGAAACAGTACACCTTCCTTCCAACAACTATCGACCCCGCCCGCCCAAACCACCATCCCCCACCCCGATACTCCTCACCAAACCCCAAGAACCACAAGACCCCCTGTAAGACCTCCTTCCATTATCCGTAAATTACCTCCCAAACCTCCTCCTCCCAATCCCCCTTCACTCCCTCCCCAAGCTGTCCTCTGCCCTGCCTCTAGACACAGTGACTACACTAAACCCAGTCATCTAAAGATCTGTTACTCTGCTGTAACCTCAGCGATCATCATGAGTAGTGATGACCTCACTATCGTCCACTCTACTGCTATGTGAGTCTATAACCTCAATGGTCGTAGTAGCTAGGGTTGGGGCCGATGTCAGCCTTGGTCCTATTCGTGATTTTGTACCCATAAAACATTGTGATATCACCCCTATTGGCCACCACCAAAAAAAAAACTAGAAATGAATGAATGAATTTAAACTCGCTAAAACAACACGCAAAATCAAATGCATGTGGATAAATCATGACAAACGGTAACGCTGCTGAAAGCCTGCGTACGGTCACGTATCCTCCCTCTCCGGCCTCTAGGTCATCAGGCTGCTGATTATCCCGCACACCTGTCACCATCGTCTCGCGCACCTGCGCCTCATGACACTCACCTGGACTCCGTCACCTCCTCGATTATCTTCCCTATATCTGTCACTCCCCTTGGTTCCTTCCTCAGGTGTTATTGACTCTGTTTTCATGTCGATGCGTTGTTTGTGTTTCGTGTTTATTGTTTTGTTTATTTATTAAAAACACTCACTCCCTGAACTTGCTTCCCGACTCTCAGCGCACTCGTTAAAAGTGCAACTCTTTTCTAAGGCTTCCAATTAGATTATGTGAGCGGAGTGCGGAGTGGAGAGTGCCCAATTTGATGGAGAGCGGAGCGAGTTTCCCCAAAGGCTGGAGTGTCGGCCTTCTCGCCCGCTCCAATGTCGCTCCAGTATCGCTCACTTCACGAGCTCAGAGCATGCCTACCCAGCATGCATTTGTAGTCTACTTGAGTGCTGCTTTAACCCCTTGTTTTAGCTCCTGTCATGGAGTTGGATAAATATTTTCACAAAGAAACTGATAAAACACACAGGTGAAAAATCAAGGTGACATAGAAAAGAGGAGGAGGACCAAGAGCAAGAGAGGGAGGGAGGTGATGTAGCGTCCACAACTAAAGAATCATTGTGGAATCTGAAAAGACACATATCCTGACAGCAGCATGATGTACTACAGTACATGCTAACAGAAAGGAACGAGCTGGGTAGCTAGACAAGTATGTCATTGTAGCAAAGTATTTATAAACTACAAATCTGATCTCTTAAAAGTTTCGTTCATTTTTGTTCTATTATCTGTACAATAGAGCATAATTGATTTTGGCCCAATAGGCCTGGCATACAGTGCATTTGGAAAGTATTCAGACCCCTTGACATTTTTCCACATTGTGTTACGTTACAGGCTTATTATAAAATGAATTAAATACTTTTCCCCCTCATTAATCTACACACAATACCCCATAATTACAAAAACAAAAACAGGTTTTTAGATTTTTTGCAAATTTATTACAAATAAAGAACAAACAAGATTCTCTGGTCTGATGAAACCAAGATTGAACTCTTTGGCTTGAATGCCAAGCATCACGTCTGGAGGAAACCTGACACCATCCCTACGCTGAAGCATGGTGGTGGCAGCATTATGCTGTGGGGATGTTTTTCAGCGGCAGGGACTGGGAGACTAGTCAGGATCGAGGGAAAGATGAATGGAGCGAAATACAGAGAGATCCTTGATGAAAACCTGCTCCAGTGCGCTCAGGACCTCAGACTGGGGTGAAGGTTCACCTTCCAACAGGACAATGACCCTAAGCACACAGCCAAGACAACGCAGGTGTGGCTTCGGGACAAGTCTCTGAATGTCCTTGAGTGGCCCAGCCAGAGCCCGGACTTGAACCCAATCAAACATCTCTGGAGAGACCTGAAAATAGCTGTGCAGCAACGCTCCCCATCCAACCTGACAGATCTTGAGAGGATAAGGGATGGGTGACAAGGGATGAGCTGGTGCGTAACCAAATCAAATCAAACTGTCACATGCCCTCGAATACAACATTATACAACATGCGTAGACCTTACTGTGAAATGCTTACTTACAAGCCCTTAACCAACAGTGCAGTTCAAGAAAGAGTTAAGAAAATATTTACCAAATAAACTCAAATGTAAAAAATAATAAAAAGTGACACAATAAAATAACAATAACGAAGCTATATAGAGGGGGTACCGATACCGAGTCAGTGTGTGGGGTACAGGTTGGTTGAGGTAATTTATACATGTAGGTAGGGGTAGTGAGTGACTATGCAGAGATAATAAACAGTACCACCTTGGAGAGAGACGCTACCTCCTTGGGAAGGAAACTATCAACTCGCCTCCGGCATGTAAATCTGCTGTACCAGTAGAACAAGCAGCACTTAGCCCCTGAGCAGAATGAAGTTCCCAAAAGACCTTGCATGTGGCTTCCCAAGTGGTGCAGTGGTCTAAGGCCCTACATCGCAGTGCTGGAGGCCTTAATACACACCCGGGTTCAATCCTAGGCGGTGTCGCAGGCCGGCCGCGACCGGGAGACACATGAGGCGGTGAACAATTGTCACAGCATCGTCCGTGTTAGGGGAGGGTTTGGCCGGCCCGAAGATGTTCTTGTCCCATCGCGCTCTAGCAACTCCTTGTGGCAGGCCTGGGCACATGCAAGCTGACTCGTGTAGCCAGTTGTACGGTGTTTCCTCTGACACATTGGTGGCGGCTGGCTTCCAGGTTAAGCGAGTAGTGCGTCAAGAAACCTAGGCTTTGGGTGTAGGCTTTTATTCTTGTTACTTTTGAAAGCCAGGACAAAACCTTCGTAGGCTAGAATATTTAGGAAATAAGCTACTGTTGATAACTAAGTTGTCTTAAAGCGTTTATGTCACGACTTCCGCCCGAAGTCGGTCCCTCTCCTTGCTCGGGCATTCGGCGGTCGACGTCACCGGTTTTCTAGCCATCGCCGATCCACTTTTCATTTTTCCATTGGTTTTGTCCTTGTTTTACACACCTGGTTTCAATCCCACAATTACTTGTTCATTATTTAACCCTCTGTTCCCCCATGTTTGTTTGTGCTGTCCTGCGCCTGACTTCTCAACACCAGCAACACACAGACGCTTTACAGTTCATGATAGGCCAGTAGGAGGATAGGTTATTGGCCATTTGGTTTTAAACCTTGCATGGAGGGATTTTCCCAGCCCGCATGAATCATTTGTCTTTCTTTATTAAGCTTAAAAACGTGTCATTCTGGCTAGCTTACGTTTTTAGGCTTTTTGAGAACTTATTATTGCTTGATCTGGAGAAAGCCATGCATAAAAACTATGAAGCGTAGCCTTCTGTCATATTCATAGCCTATTGAATGGAGAGAGAAGGGAATATAGGCTTCTTTTTTTAAACCAGCTAGACACAAGACAGTGTCCATTATTTAAAAAAATATTAAAAGGTTAAGGCTATAGCCTAATCCCTGCGAGACTCCCTTTGTTCCTGTGCTGCCCTACGAGACTCTCTTTGTTCCTGTGCTGCACTGCTGTGCACTGCGAGACTCCCTTTGTTCCTGTGCTGCCCTGCGAGACTCCATTTGTTCCTGTGCTGCCCTACGAGGCTCCCTTTGTTCCTGTGCTGCCCTGCAAGACTCCCTTTGTTCCTGTGCTGCACTGCTGTGCACTGCGAGACTCCCTTTGTTCCTGTGCTGCCCTGCGAGACTCCATTTGTTCCTGTGCTGCCCTACGAGGCTCCCTTTGTTCCTGTGCTGCCCTGCAAGACTCCCTTTGTTCCTGTGCTGCACTGCTGTGCACTGCGAGACTCCCTTTGTTCCTGTGCTGCCCTGCGAGACTCCATTTGTTCCTGTGCTGCCCTGCTGTGCACCACAAGACTCCCTTTGTTCCTGTACTGCCCTGCGAGACTCCCTTTGTTCCTGTGCGGCCCTGCGAGACTCCCTTTGTTCCTGTGCTGTCCCTGAGACTCCCTTTGTTCCTGTGCGGCCCTGCGAGACTCCCTTTGTTCCTGTGCTGCCCTACGAGACTCCCTTTGTTCCTGTGCTGCCCTGCTGTGCACTGTGAGACTCCCTTTGTTCCTGTGCGGCCCTGCGAGACTCCCTTTGTTCCTGTGCTGCACTACGAGGCTCCCTTTGTTCCTGTGCTGCCCTGCTGTGCACTACGAGACTCCCTTTGTTCCTGTGCTGCCCTACAAGACTCCCTTTGTTCCTGTGCTGCCCTGCTGTGCACTACGAGACTCCCTTTGTTCCTGTGCTGCCCTACAAGACTCCCTTTGTTCCTGTGCTGCCCTACGAGACTCCCTTTGTTCCTGTGCTGCACTACGAGACGCCCTTTGTTCCTGTGCTGCACTACGAGACTCCATTTGTTCCTGTGCTGCACTACGAGACTCCCTTTGTTCCTGTGCTGCACTGCAAGACTCCCTTTGTTCCTGTGCTGCACTACGAGGCTCCCTTTGTTCCTGTGCTGCCCTGCGAGACTCCATTTGTTCCTGTGCTGCCCTGCTGTGCACCACGAGACTCCCTTTGTTCCTGTACTGCCCTGCGAGACTCCCTTTGTTCCTGTGCTGCCCTACGAGACTCCCTTTGTTCCTGTGCTGCCCTACGAGACTCCCTTTGTTCCTGTGCTGCCCTGCAAGACTCCCTTTGTTCCTGTGCTGCCCTACGAGACGCCCTTTGTTCCTGTGCTGCACTACGAGCCTCCCTTTGTTCCTGTGCGGCCCTACGAGACGCCCTTTGTTCCTGTGCTGCCCTGCAAGACTCCCTTTGTTCCTGTGCTGCCCTACGAGACGCCCTTTGTTCCTGTGCTGCACTACGAGCCTCCCTTTGTTCCTGTGCTGCACTACGAGACTCCCTTTGTTCCTGTGCTGCACTGCACGAGCCTCCCTTTGTTCCTGTGCTGCACTACGAGACTTCCTTTGTTCCTGTGCTGCACTACGAGACTCCCTTTGTTCCTGTGCTGCACTACGAGACTCCCTTTGTTCCTGTGCTGCCCTGCTGTGCACTGTGAGGCTCCCTTTGTTCCTGTGCTGCCCTGCTGTGCACTTTGAGGCTCCCTTTGTTCCTGTGCTGCACTACGAGACTCCCTTTGTTCCTGTGCTGCACTACGAGACTTCCTTTGTTCCTGTGCTGCACTACGAGACTCCCTTTGTTCCTGTGCTGCACTACTAGACTCCCTTTGTTCATGTGCTGCACTACGAGACTCCCTTTGTTCCTGTGCTGCACTACTAGACTCCCTTTGTTCATGTGCTGCACTACGAGACTTCCTTTGTTCCTGTGCTGCACTACGAGACTCCCTTTGTTCATGTGCTGCACTACGAGACTTCCTTTGTTCCTGTGCTGCACTACGAGACTCCCTTTGTTCATGTGCTGCACTACGAGACTCCCTTTGTTCATGTGCTGCACTACGAGACTTCCTTAGTTCCTGCGCGGCGCCAGTCAAGTTCAAATAATCTTAACCATCGTCTGTCACATCACGATGTCGTCGTCATCGACGATGGCTGTTGATCGTCGCCGATAGATGATGCTACAGTAATATCGCCCAACCCTAGTAGTGACATTACATCAGGGACCACAATGGAAATAAGTCCCTGACTTCATCCCCATTACCATCATCTACCTCAGTAACTCAGCTATGAATACTTATCTCATCACCATCATGTTGATTTACTTGACGTAATCCAAGGGTTCTGGTCAAAAGTAGTGCACTATATAGGGAATAGGGTGCCATAGGGCTCTGGTCTAAAGTAGTGCACTATATAGGGAATAGGGTGCCATAGGGCTCTGGTCTAAAGTAGTGCACTATATAGGGAATAGGGTGCCATTTTGGATGTATACCTTGTCTCTCGTCGCCATCTAGTGTCCTGTAACCTCGGTGTAACCTCGGTGTAACCTCAGTTTAACCTCAGTGTTGATCAGATTGACTGGAGCCTGAGAGTCTTCATAGCGATGAGAGAAGAGAAGAGACATGGGCCTATGGCTGGTTTTACATACAGTAGAAAGAGCAGTCTTACGGCTAGCTTTCAGTAGAGAAAGATTTGCACAGAGTTGGTTGGTTTCCCGTACATCTTGCCAATACAAAACTGGCATGGCATCCATGTGCAGCGAAAAGAAAACAAGCACACAATAAGTCAATGTTTATTCATCTTTCTATAGCACTCAAAACCAACACTGAAGGAGAGGAGAGGGGAGGAGCGAGGGAAGAGAGGAGATGAGAGAAGAGGAGAGGAGAGAGGGGGAGAGGAGAGGAGAGGAAAGGGGGTAGAGGAGAGAGGGGCAGAGAAGATGAGAGGAAAGGGGGTAGAGGAGAGGAGAGGGAGGAGAGAAGAAGAGGGGAGAGGAGGGGATGGGAGAGAAGAGGAGGGGAGAGGAGAGGGAGGAGGAGAGAAGAGGAGGGGAGAGGAGGGGATGGGAGAGAGAAAGAGGAGGGGAGAGGAGAGGGAGGAGAGAAGAGGAGGGAAGAGAAGAGAGGAGGGAAGAGAAGAGGGAGGAGAGAAGAGGAGGGGAGAGGAGGGGATGGGAGAGAAGAGGAGGGGAGAGGAGAGGGAGGAGAGAAGAGGAGGGGAGAGGAGGGGATGGGAGAGAAGAGGAGGGGAGAGGAGAGGGAGGAGAGAAGAGGAGGGAAGAGAAGAGGGAGGGAAGAGAAGAGGGAGGAGAGAAGAGGAGGGGAGAGAAGAGAAGAGGAGAGAAGAGGAGGGGAGAGAAGAGAAGAAGGAGGGGAGAGGAGAGGAGGGAAGAGAAGAGGAGTTACTTTGTTGATAAAGCAATATGGAGTTTCTCTTCATTAAATTAAATAAATTAAATCAAAACTCCAATTCTATAAAATAGATATAGTCTTAACACTTGAAGTGACATCGTCGTTTGTTGGTATATTTCTTGGCTAAATCAGAGAGGAAGAGACGAAGCAAGAGGGTTTACTCCACCCATAATCTGTCCACACGAAATAAGACCAGCAGGTGAGGAGTTTTTTTTGTATGCGGTGCAACGAGTGTCGAATTTAAAATCAAGATAAAAAAAATGAATTGCTATTTTGATACATGAGAATGATTTGATCAAATAAGAGTGATGCATCCCTGTAAACTTTGACAGAATTTGTTCTTAACGGACTTGCCTAGTTAAATATAAAATATGAATGAGATCTCTAAACAGCAACAGCCAGCGTCATCAACCGATGGACGGAAACTTTCGGACCTGTTTTTAGTTGTAGCTAGTGAAAAATATGGCTAACTCCACCGACATACAGCAGCTGTACGAACTGTTAGTAGCAACTAGTTATTGTGCATTGGGGAATAAGCTAATTAGTTAACATTAACGTTATCATTCCTCAACACCTCTCTGACAACAGTCAGCTACCAAGCGACAATAGCTACTTCATCTGGAAAAATTATTTTGGCATGTCAAAAATGACAACCTATATATTTAGCTGACTATTAAATAACTTCTAAATAAAAAACGACTGACTTACCTTTTCCAAGAAGTTGTAGTTGGTTGTCACTTCTCTTCTCAATTAATGTGAAATACCTTCTCTATTGAAGTCAGGCGGTTGATGATAACAACCCTAATCGAATATTCAAAGAAGTATTCAAATAAGGGTATCCACCAATCCAAAAAGAGGACAGGGCGGAACTCGACAGCTTGCCGTTCCGAGTTTGTGGACAACGATCCACATATGTTAGGGTAGAGACAAGATCATCTCGTCATTATATAGAGTATCTCTGACTAAATATGGCTGGGCTTACATCTGCTGGGTACTGGGCAGTAATGGCTGTGTGAGGCTATATCCTAAACCAAGAGTGACACCTGGTGGTTACTATAGACATTACATGCTGGTTTCTAGTAAAGCAAAACCAATGAAAGCAAGTATTGAAATAAAGCAGGTGAAAAATGACATGCACTTTCATAAAGTCCGTCATTGACATTGTAGACACATCTTTATTTTTCAATAAAACGTTTTTTTGTTTTGTGACAGTTACGCAAACATTTGTGGCATTTTTTAAATTATATAAAAACAAAAACAAAACAACAGCACACAACCAATGGCTCAAATTAAAATTCTAAAGACATTTGTGGCATTCTTAAATTATATTTATAAAACAAAAAAACAACAGCACACAACCAATGGCTCAAATTAAAATGTAAAAAACATTTGTGGCATTTTTAAATTATATTTAAAAATGTAAAAAAAAAAAAAACAGCACACAACCCAATGGCTCAAATAAAAATGTTAAAAACATTTGTACCTAAAGTAGTATTTCCCGATACTGTCCTTTGCATCCATTTTACTATACTGGGTTTTTACATGATCAGTGGATCATTTGAGTTATTGATCGTTGTGTTTAATCAATGGAAGTGGAAGTAAACTAATGTAACAGGGGAAGTTGATGTGTCGACCAGCATACAGTTTAACTCAACAACATCATGTCATTAGCGTGAGAGACAGCTGTTTGTGCCGCCAATTCACTGACAACGGACAGCAATGGAGTTGGAAAAGAGCACAAACAGATCTGGGACTAGCCTGGTGAGCCAAAACTGGTCTTTGCAACCGGTTTGGCTCACCGGGAGGCTAACGAGTCTGTACATAGGCCCAGACAGAATTCATTACATAGGCCAGACAGAACGTGTATTTCCTTGAGTGTCTGTACAAGTCTATTATGTTGTGTTTCAGTGAGGAAACATTGAGAAAGTGCTGAACAGGTTGTTATATAAGTGGGTTGGTGGAACAAACACATGGCGTGACCCATAGAGTACCCGTCGGTGCACAGGGAGACTACCCTAAACCTGCTAATACTGCATAGACACATGAAACACCCTGCTACGCAGACTACTACTGTCGTACTTAAAAATGCAACAATCAATTTGCTAATTTCCTTTCTGCAATGATATGGATAATGATATTGATACACTATGTAACCTGTATGTATACTGTACAACATCACAACAAAACGTACTATTCCACCATGATGAGTGACAGGACGATCTTATTATTCCACCATGATGAGTGACAGTTATATCTTATTATTCCACCATGATGAGTGACAGGATTGTCTTATTATTCCACCATGATGAGTGGCAGGATTATTTTATTATTCCACCATGATGAGTGACAGGATTATCTTATTATTCCACCATGATGAGTGACAGGATTGTCTTATTATTCCACCATGATGAGTGACAGGATTATTTTATTATTCCACCATGATGAGTGACAGGATTATCTTATTATTCCACCATGATGAGTGACAGGATTGTCTTATTATTCCACCATGATGAGTGACAGGATTATCTTATTATTCCACCATGATGAGTGGCAGGATTATTTTATTATTCCACCATGTTGAGTGACAGGATTATCTTATTATTCCACCATGATGAGTGACAGGATTATCTTATTATTCCACCATGATGAGTGACAGGATTGTCTTATTATTCCACCATGATGAGTGACAGGATTATTTTATTATTCCACCATGATGAGTGGCAGGATTATTTTATTATTCCACCATGATGAGTGACAGGATTATCTTATTATTCCACCATGATGAGTGACAGGATTATCTTATTATTCCACCATGATGAGTGACAGGATTGTCTTATTATTCCACCATGATGAGTGACAGGATTATCTTATTATTCCACCATGATGAGTGGCAGGATTATTTTATTATTCCACCATGATGAGTGACAGGATTATCTTATTATTCCACCATGATGAGTGACAGGATTATCTTATTATTCCACCATGATGAGTGACAGGATTGTCTTATTATTCCACCATGATGAGTGACAGGATTATTTTATTATTCCACCATGATGAGTGGCAGGATTATTTTATTATTCCACCATGTTGAGTGACAGGATTATCTTATTATTCCACCATGATGAGTGACAGGATTATCTTATTATTCCACCATGATGAGTGACAGGATTGTCTTATTATTCCACCATGATGAGTGACAGGATTATCTTATTATTCCACCATGATGAGTGGCAGGATTATTTTATTATTCCACCATGATGAGTGACAGGATTATCTTATTATTCCACCATGATGAGTGACAGGATTATCTTATTATTCCACCATGATGAGTGACAGGATTGTCTTATTATTCCACCATGATGAGTGACAGGATTATCTTATTATTCCACCATGATGAGTGGCAGGATTATTTTATTATTCCACCATGATGAGTGACAGGATTATCTTATTATTCCACCATGATGAGTGACAGGATTATCTTATTATTCCACCATGATGAGTGACAGGATTATCTTATTATTCCACCATGATGAGTGACAGGATTGTCTTATTATTCCACCATGATGAGTGACAGGATTATCTTATTATTCACCATGATGAGTGATAGAGGATACATGAATAACTGATTGTCCTATTACTGCTGTGTGAGATGCATATGGAAGCAATGTTTCATATTTAATACATCTAAACCTTTAGATGTCATACCAGTGATTCCAAAAAGGTTTACGGATAAATGACCCTGAGTACAGGGACTAGAAAAATCAAACACCCCCCCCCTTCCCCAGAGACCAGAGCCCTATGGCACCCTAATCCCTATATAGTGCACTACTTTAGACCAGAGCCCTATGGCACCCTAATCCCTATATAGTGCACTACTTTAGACCAGAGCCCTATGGCACCCTATTCTCTATATAGTGCACTACTTTAGACCAGGGAGCATAGGAATCAGGTCATAAGTAGTGCCCTATATACAGTAGAGACCTGGAACCCAGTTCCACTGCTTTTCTCCCATAGTCCCACCTCTAACCTGGGACACCAGGTGGGTGCAATTATTATCAGGTAGAACCGAAAACCAGCAGGAATCAGGACCTCGTAGGTTAGGATTTGAATACCTCTGAAAACATATACTTTTTTTTTAAACATAGTTACCACACGGCACATATTCACACATTGTATTTCCTTTAAAATGTTACTGCCATGCTTAATAATAAAAGTGCTACCAAGGTGGTAAGTAGATGACATACGTGGTATATTGCATATTTCCTAAAAGGGCTTTAGAGCAGAGCAGTTGACCTGAGGTAATCTATCTCTCCGATGGCTTTATACTCAGTGGATTAAGAGTGCAGCTCTGTCTGTCACAACAGACTTTGACACAGAGAGAGAAAAGAGACTATAATAAAAAAAAGTGCGCCAGTCTTTCCCACTCCGGCCTCCACTCTCAGGTGAGGGGAGGATTGTCGTTCTCATCCCCAGCGAGACCTTCCTCTCCAGGGATGAGGGCATCCGTCTCCTTGGCCTCTTTACCTTCTTCCACTCCCAGTAGCCCCACACCCCTGGAGGACACAGACACAGAGAGACAGAGACACAGAGAGAGAGACACACAGAGAGAGAGACACAGAGAGACAAATCAAATCAAATTTTATTTTTCACATGCGCCGAATACAACAGGTGTAGACTTGACCATGAAATGCTGACTTAAACAGCAATGCAGAGTTATGAAGTAAGAAAAGATTAGCAAATAACAAAGAAAAAATATTTAAGAAAATGAGGGGATAGTGTGGGGATAGCGAGGGGATAGTACCTAAGCAATGACACACCTGTCCAATGAAATGCCACACCTGTCCAATGAAATGCCTAGGCAATGACCTACCTGTCCAATGAAATGCCTAGGCAATGACCTACCTGTCCAATGAAATGCCTAGGCAATGACCTACCTGTCCAATGAAATGCCTAGGCAATGACACACCTGTCCAATGAAATGCCTAGGCAATGACACACCTGTCCAATGAAATGCCTAGGCAATGACACACCTGTCCAATGAAATGCCTACGCAATGACACACCTGTCCAATGAAATGCCTACGCAATGACACACCTGACCAATGAAATGCCTAAAAGTGTGAAGTGTACAAAGCTGTCATCAAGACAAAGGGTGGCAAATATGTTTTTATTTGTTTAACACTTTTTTGGTTACTACATGATTCCATATGTGTTATTTCATAGTATTCTACAGTGTAGAAAATAGTAAAAATAAAGAAAACTCTAGGTCAGGTAAGATGTCTCTGGGTCAGGTAAGATGTCTCTGGGTCAGGTAAGATATCTCTGGGTCAGGTAAGATATCATGTCAGGATGAAAATCAAACATCTCACCTTACTCATTGGTCACATGTCAACTCAAAACCTGTATGTTGCTGATGCTGATGCGGTTCTGTTCAGTCATATGACTGTTGACTGGGAGTAACATCTTATCATGGAAATTTACTCTACTGAACAGAGTTAACAGGGAGTTTGGTGGCAGTATAGTAGTAGCATTGTGGTAGTACAGTGGCAGTATATTGGTCACATAGTTGTAGTATAGCTGCAGTATAGGGGTAGCATAGTAGTAGCAGTGTGGTAGTAGTATAGGGGTAGTGTAGTACTAGAGTGGTAGTAGCATAGTAGTAGTATAGGGGTAGTAAAGTAGTAGCATAGTAGTAGTATAGTGGCAAACATTGGTCGCATAGTTGTAGTATAGCTGCGGTATATGGGTAGTATAGTAGTAGCATGGTAGTAGTATATGGGTAGTGTAGTAGTAGCGTGGTAGTAGAATAGTAGTAGTATAGGGGTAGTAAAGTAGTAGCATGGTAGTAGTATAGGGGTAGTGTAGTAGTAGCGTGGTAGTAGAATAGTAGTAGTATAGGGGTAGTAAAGTAGTAGCATAGTAGTGGTATAGTAGAGGTATAAGGGTAGTGTAGCAGTAGCATAGTAGTATAGGGGTAGTATAGTAGTATAGAGGTAGTATAGAGGTAATATAGTAGCAGTAGTATAGGGGTAGTATAGTAGCAGTAGTATAGAGGTAGTATAGTAGCAGTAGTATAGGGGTAGTATAGGAGCAGTAGTATAGAGGTAGTATAGTAGCAGTAATATAGGGGTAGTATAGTAGTATAGGGGTAGTATAGTAGAAGTAGTATAGGGGTAGTATAGTAGTATAGGGGTAGAATAGTAGCAGTAGTATAGGGGTGGTATAGGGGTAGTATAGTATCAGTAGTATAGAGGTAGTATAGTAGCAGTAGTATAGGGGTAGTATAGTAGTATAGAGGTAGTATAGTAGCAGTAGCATAGTAGTATAGTAGTATAGGGGAAGTATAGTATCAGTAGTATAGAGGTAGTATAGTAGCAGTAGTATAGAGGTAGTATAGTAGCAGTAGTATAGGGGTAGTATAGTAGCAATAGTATAGGGGTAGTATAGTGAGTATGGAGAATATAGTGAGTATGGGGGTGAGTATGGTAGCAGTGGTATGGGGGTGAGTATAGTGGCAGGGTACAGAGGTAGTATGGTAGCAGTGAGTATAGGGGTGGAGATAGTGGTATAGGGGGTGGTATAGTAACAGTGGTACAGAGGGTGAGTATAGTGAGTATGGGGTGAGTATAGTAGCAGTGAGTATGGGGGTGAGTATAGTAGCAATGAGTATAGGGGGTAGTATAGTGAGTATGGAGGAAATATAGTGAGTATGGGGGTGAGTATAGTGGCAGTGGTATGGGGTAGTATAGTAGCAGTGGTACAGGAGGTGAGTATAGTAGCAGTGAGTATAGGGGTGGTATAGTGGTATGGGGTGAGTATAGTAACAGTGGTACAGGGTGAGTATAGTGAGTATGGGGTGAGTATAGTAGCAGTAGTATATGGGGTGGTATGGCAGTGAGTATCGTGAGTATAGAGGGTAAGTATAGTAACAGTGGTATGGGGGTAGTATGGTAGTATGGGGTGAGTATAGAAGCAGTATAGGGGGTGAGTATAGTAGCAGTGAGTATGGGGGTGAGTATGGGATTATGGGGTGGTATAGTGGCTGTGGTATGGGGATTGAGTATGGTAGTGAGTATGGGGGTAGCATAGTAGTATAGAGGTAGTATAGTAGCAGTAGTATAGGGGTAGTATAGTAGCAGTAGTGTAGGGGTGGTATAGCAGTAGTATAGGGGTAGTATAGTGGTATAGAGGTAGTATAGTAGCAGTAGTATAGGGGCAGTATAGTAATATAGGGGGTGAGTATAGTGGCAGTGAGTATATGGGGGTGGTATAGTGGTATGAGGGTGAGTATAGAAGCAGTGGTATGGGGGTGAGTATAGAGGTGGTATAGTAGTGAGTATGGGGTGAGTATAGTAGTGAGTATGGGGGTGAGTATAGTAGTAGTAGTGGTAGTATCGTAGCAGTAGTATAGGGGTAGTATAGTAGTAGTATAGGTGCAGTACAGTGGTAGCATAGGAGTATAGGGGTATTATGGTAGTAGTATGGGATAGTATAGTAGTATAGGGGTAGTATAGTAGTAGTAGAGGTAGTATAGTAGCAGTAGTATAGGGGTAGTATAGTAGTAGTAGAGGTAGTATAGTAGCAGTAGTAAAGGGGTAGTATAGTAGTAGTAGAGATAGTATAGTAGTATAGGGGTAGTATAGTAATAGTATAGTAGCAGTAGTATAGGGGTAGTATAGTAGCAGTAGTATAGGGGTAGTATAGTGGTAGCATAGTAGTATGGGGTGAGTATAGTGGTATGGGGGTGAGTATGGTGGTAGCATAGTGAGTATAGAGGGTAGTATAGTGGTATGGGGTGAGTATAGTAGTGGTATGGGGGTGGTATGGTGGTGGCATGGGGGTGGAAATGGTAGTATAGGGGTGAGTATAGTAGTATGGGGGTGGTATATGGTGGTGGCATAGTGAGTATGGAGGTGGTAGTATAGGGGTAGTATAGTGGTAGCATAGTAGTATAGAGATAGTATAGTAGTATAGGGGTAGTATAGTAGTAGTATAGTGGTAGCATAGTAGTATAGGGGTAGTATAGGGGGTAGTATGGTAGTGGGTATAAGGGTGAGTATGGTGGTGGCATAGTGGTATGGAATTGAGTATAGTGGTATGGGGAATTGGTATGAGGGGTGGTATAGTGAGTATAGGGGTGGTATGGGGTGAGTATGGGGGTATATGGGGGTGAGTATATGGGGTGGTATAGTGATGGCATAGTGGTATAGTGGTAGTATGGGGGTGAGTATGGTAGTGAGTATAGAGGGGTGAGTATAGTAGTGGTAGTATGGGGGTGGTATCAGTGGTGAGTAAAGTAGTAGTATAGAGGTAGTATAGTAGTAGTAGTATAGGGATAGTATAGTAGTAGTAGTATAGGGGTAGTATAGTAGTAGTAGAGGGGCAGTATATTGGCAGTATAGGGGTAGTATGGTAGTAGTATAGTGGTAGTAAAGTAGTAGTATAGAGGTAGTATAGTAGTAGTAGTATAGGGGTAGTATAGTAGTAGTAGAGGGGCAGTATATTGGCAGTATAGGGGTGGTATAATAGTAGAATAGGGGAAGTATAGGGGAAGTATAGTAGTAGTAGTACAGTGGTAGTATGGTGGTAGTATATGGGCAGTATAGTAGTAGTAGAAGTAGTAGTAGTAGTAGTAAAGGTGTAGTATAGGTGTAGTATAGTAGTAGTAGTATAGTGGTAGTATATGGGCAGTACAGGGGCAGTATAATCTTAGTATGGTAATAGTAAAGTAGTAGTATAGGGGCAGTATAGGGGTAGTAGTATAGGGGGCAGTAGTATAGGGGTAGTATAGGGGCAGTATAGGGGTAGTAGTATAGGGGCAGTATATAGGGGTAGTAGTATAGGGGCAGTATAGGGGCAGTATGGGGGTAGTAGTATAGGGGCAGTATAGGGGCAGTATAGGGGTAGTAGTATAGGGGCAGTATAGGGGTAGTAGTATAGGGGCAGTATAGGGGTAGTAGTATAGGGGCAGTATAGGGGCAGTATGGGGGTAGTAGTATAGGGGTAGTATAGGGATAGAATAGTAGTAATATAGGGGCAGTAGTATAGGGGTAGTATAGGGATAGTATAGTAGTAATATAGGGGCAGTATAGGGGTAGTATAGGGGTAGTATAGTAGTAGTATAGGGGTAGTATAGTGGCAGTATAGGGGCAGTATAGTAGTAGTAGTATAGGGGTGGTATAGTAGTAGTATAGGGGCAGTATAGTAGTAGTAGTATAGGGGTGGTATAGTAGTAGTATAGGGGCAGTATAGGGGCGGCAGTGTAATAGTAGTATGGTAATAGTAAAGTAGTAGTAAATGGGCAGTATAGGGGCAGTATTGGGTGTAGTAGTATAGGGGTAGTAGAGGGATAATATAGTAGTAGTAGTAAAGGGGTAGTATAGTAGTGGTAGTATAGTAGTAGTATTTGTATTTATTTATTTAACCTTTATTTAAACAGGTAGGCAAGTTCTCATTTACAACTGCGACCTGGCCAGTATAGGGGTAGTATAGTAGTAGTAGTATTATAGGGGTAGTATAGCAGTAGTAGTATAGGGGTAGTATAGTAGTATAGTAGTAGTATAGGGGTAGTATAGTAGTAGTATAGGGGTAGTAGTATAGGGTAGTACCGAGGTAGCATAGTAGTAGTAGCAGTAGTATAGGGGTAGTATAGTAGTAGTATAGGGGTAGTGTAGGGGCAGTATAGGGGAAGTATAGTAGTAGTATATGGGTAGTATAGTAGTAGTAGTATAGTAGTAGTAGTAGTAGTAGTAGTATAGGGGTAGTATAGTAGTAGTAGTAGTATAGGGGTAGTATAGGGGTAGTATAGTAGTATAGGGGTAGTAAAGGGGTAGTATAGAGGTAGTATAGGGGTAGTAGTATAGGGGTTGAATAGTGGTAGTAGTATATTAGCAGTATAGAGGTAGTATAGTAGTAGTAGTATTGTATTATAGGGGCAGTTTAGGGGTAGTATAGGGGCAGTATGGGGGTAGTATAGGGGTAGTATAGTAGTAGTAAAGGGTTAGTAAATTGGTATTATAGTAGTAGTAGTAGTATAGGGGTAGTATAGGGGCAGTATAGGGGTAGTAGTATAGTAGTAGTAGTAGTATAGGGATAGTATAGTAGTAGAAGTATAGTAGCCGTATAGGGGTAGGGTAGGGGCAGTAAAGGGGAAGAAAAGAGGTAGTATAGGGGTAGTATAGTAGTAGTATAGGGGTAGTATAGGGGCAGTAGTATAGTAGTTGTAGTACAGGGTTAGTATAGGTGCATTATAGTAGTAGTATAGGGGTTGTATAGGGGTGTATAAGGGTAGTATAGGTGTAGTACAGTAGTAGTGGCGGCAGGTAGCCTAGTGGTTAGAGCCCCTGAACAAGGCAGTTAACCCACTGTTCCCCGGGCGCCGAAGACTTGGATGTTGATTAAAGGCAGCCCCGCACCTCTCTGATTCAGAGGGGTTGGGTTAAATGCGGAGGACACATTTCAGTTGAAGGCATTCGGTTGTACAACTGACTAATAATGGTGACTTTGACTAGTAGTAGAATAGGGGTAGTACAGTAGTAGTATAGGGGTAGTATAGTAGTATAGAAGTAGTACAGGGGTAGTAGTAAAGTAGTATAGTGGTAGTATAGTAGCAGTATAGGGGTAGTATAGTAGCAGTATAGAGGTAGTATAGAGGTAGTAGTAGTATAGTAGTAGTATAGATGTAGTATAGTAGTAGTAGTATAGGGGCAGTATAGGGGCAGTATAGAGGTAGTTTAGGGGCAGTATAGGGGTAGTATAGGGGCAGTATAGGGGCAGTATAGGGGCAGTATAGGGGTAGTATAGTAGCAGTATAGGGGCAGTATAGGGGCAGTATAGGGGTAGTATAGTAGCAGTATAGGGGCAGTATAGGGGCAGTATAGTAGCAGTATAGGGGTAGTATAGGGGTAGTATTGAGGTAGTATAGGGGTAGTATAGTAGCAGTATAGAGGTAGTATAGGGGTAGTATTGAGGTAGTATAGGGGTAGTATAGTAGCAGTATAGGGGCAGTATAGGGGTAGTATAGTAGCAGTATAGGGGTAGTATAGGGGTAGTATTGAGGTAGTATAGGGGTAGTATAGTAGCAGTATAGAGGTAGTATAGGGGTAGTATAGTAGCAGTATAGGGGTAGTATAGGGGCAGTATAGGGGCAGTATAGGGGTAGTATAGTAGCAGTATAGGGGTAGTATAGGGGCAGTATAGGGGCAGTATAGGGGCAGTATAGTAGCAGTATAGGGGTAGTATAGGGGTAGTATTGAGGTAGTATAGAGGTAGTATAGGGGTAGTATAGTAGCAGTATAGGGGTAGTATAGGGGTAGTATAGTAGCAGTATAGGGGTAGTATAGGGGTAGTATAGTAGCAGTATAGAGGTAGTATAGTAGTAGTATAGGGGTAGTATAGGGAGTAGTATAGGGGTAGTATAGGGGTAGTATAGTAGCAGTATAGGGGCAGTAAGGATGTATATAATACTCACGCTAGCATTGCCAAAGGGATGACACAGAGTCCAGCAGACAACAGGAAACAGAATCCAGGGTACCAGTTTACCGTGGCAGCGTAGAGACTACTGAACACAGCTATCGCCACACTGATGCTCACACTGTCCAGGCACGCCAAGCACGCAAACAACGCTCCTACACACACACACACACACACACACACATGAGAGAGAGAGACACAGAGAGAGGAAGACAGTACACTGTCAGATAAAGAAGTTCAAAGCCACATTTAAATACTTCAGCCTAACGTTGCCACATAGGTAAATCACCTTACATTTAAATACTTGAGCCTAACGTTGTGAGACAGAAGAAGCAGAGTACACCTCTGCTGTTATCTGGAACCATGTCATAATGGTTGCCTTCCTTCCACATTATTGCCGCAAGTTCCACGGTTGCCATAGCGTCGTGAGGTAATCTAGGCAGAGAGCTCTGTAAATATATGGTACATATTTTATTGTTTTTAAGTATTTGTTTTTATAATTGTATATTTGAATCAACTTTTTTTTTTGGAGGGGTTGATAACTTGTTGATAGATGAACTGTAAAATCTGACGGTGACTCTGTAGGACTGTTTATGACACGTTAATTTGTATTTGGCTTGGCTAGCTAGCTAGCTAGCTTGCTAATACGATTTGAACGATGCAGTAACACCAAAATCAACAGCATCGATTTTGGCCCCCTGCCCCAGTTCCTAGAGGAAGTGGACTTGCGGTGTGAGGCTTGCTTCGTAGGAGGCTGTTCTGAACCACTGCTGACGTGTGGTGGTCTTACTGGAGCATTTATAGTCGCCGCAAAAACAACAAAACATTACCCAGGTGGTTGCTACACTTCAGTAGTGGACGATCCAGCCTAGCTACGGAAGAGGAACAAAACCAGGGTCGTTCCACCTCATGAAAGCACCAGAAAAAGGATTTCAACCCCCATCATGTCAGTGTGTTCTGAAATCGTTTCTGTTGTTAGAAACAGATTAAGATTAACATTCCTGAAACATTATTTTCTTGAAATATAATTTGGTCTCTAAAGCTAATTGATTGCATTGAAATTGACCATTTTACGAGGCCTGTCTCTCATACGTCTACCTCCCTTACCTGTACCATATTTATTTTTTAATTTTTTAAATGTTTTTTTTTTATTTAACCTTGATTTAACTAGGCAAGTTAGTTAAGAACAAATTCTTATTTACAATGACGGGGAACAGTGGTCCAGAGGAACGGTGCTGGGTACCGGTGGACGACATTCTAGATCCCAACATCATCAATTCCACTGCCTTGTTCAGGGGCAGAACGACAGATTTTTACCTTGTCAGCTCGGGGATTCGATCTCGCAACCTTTACGGTTACTGGCCCAACGCTCTAACCACTAGGCTACCTGCCTCCTCTACACTCTAACCACTAGGCTACCTTCAGCCCCAAATGTATCTCCCTTCTCTCAATATACAGTACTGCTTGTCATCTAAAGCTGTGGATGACCATCGTCCAACAACTGTCAGATTCCTACATTCGTTTAAAAAACAAAAAAATGTATTTATTTATTTATTTAGTTTTTACAGAGAATTTGAGGTTGAAATCACAATATGAAATACATTGAGGATTATTATTATGTGTCTGTGTGGGAGAGGGAGGCTTGAAGAAGAGCCCTTCAGACACGGCTGTCTAACAATGAATATTTAACTAATAGTAAGATATTTTAGTCCTACTAGTGTCTGTGTTTTTATGGTCACCACTCTAGTTCCCTGCAGCTAATCTGGGCCGTATGGTCACCAGAGATGGCTTGAGCTGACAAATGAGTTAAAGACTGCATTACATAGACAAGAATGTGTTTTACTAGAGATAACTTAGGAGTAGAACAAGCGAAACATTGTCTCAAAATCATCCTTGCAACTGGGAAACTAAACCAGGGTGGGGTTAAGAAAACAACCCTGTGCCGATAACGACTGGATGAACCCAGAGTGGCATAGGATGCATGAGGGGTGTGGAAGCAACCATGACAAAGCATTCTTAGTGTCAGCTATCTGACTCTGCATTTGTGTAAAGGTTAAGTTACTTGGTCCGACACTCAAAGGCGGGGGCGGGGGCGGGTCGACCAGCCTCATCATTACAATCATTAATCAACATTAAATAAAGATGATTGTTTGAAGAAATGACAAAGTCTCTCTCAGTATGAATTTACACGACACCAGACAAGGGCCATGTGACCAGACAAGGGCCATGTGACCAGACAAGGGCCATGTGACCAGACAAGGGCCCCCCTCTCTGGTCTAACAACCTCTGTTTAAACAAACCATTGCTCAGGAGTGTTAGGATGGCTTACATGCGTTAAACTCATTCCAAAGAGGGCCGAGTGTCTGCGGGTTTTCGCTCCACCCTTCTACTTAATTGATGAATTAAGTCACTAATTAGTAAGGATCTCCCACTTATTTGGTTGTCTAGGTCTAATTGAAAGGAAAAACTACAAACCCGCAGCCCTTTCGTGGAATTAGTTTGAACGCATTAGTTATTAAGTTTGCTAGTTAAACTAAACATGTCCAAAACACTCACCCTGCTCGTTCTTTGATACGATCTTTGACATCATGGATCTCAGCACGGGGAACGGCATGATAGCCAGCAGCATTGGAAGCCTCACTGAGGAGAACAAACAGACAATATAAACAAAGAGAGAGAGAGAGAGAGAGAGAGAGAGAGAGAGAGAGAGAGAGAGAGAGAGAGAGAGAGAGAGGCAGAGAGAGAGAGAGAGAGAGAGAGAGAGAGAGAGAGAGAGAGAGAGAGAGAGAGAGAGAGAGAGAGAGAGAGAGAGAGAGAGAGAGAGAGAGAGAGAGAGAGAGAGAGAGAGAGAGAGAGAGAGAGAGAGAGAGAGAGAGAGAGAGAGAGAGAGAGAGAGAGAGAGAGAGAGAGAGAGAGAGAGAGAGAGAGCGAGAGAGAGGCAGAGAGAGCCACAGAGAGAGCCACAGAGAGAGCCACAGAGAGAGCCACAGAGAGAGCCACAGAGAGAGCCACAGAGAGCGAACCCACAGACACAAACAGACCCCATAGATCCCCAGGACAGCAACACAATTAGAACCAACCAAATCATAAGAAAAAAAAAAGATCATTACTTGAGACATTGGAAAGACAAAAATATTTATGTTTATTTATCTTCCCTTTTGTACTTTAACTATTTAACTAAACATATGTTTCCCATACCAAAAAAGCCCATTCAATTGAAATTCTATTGAGAGAGGGTTAACATCACATGATTGACTCGCTGGGTTCACAATCGACTGAACAGAGGTTATGTAAGTTTGTCTTTTTAGTTTCTCCCTTTTTGGAAAAGAGCCAAGATAAAGACCTGGATATTATGGTTTGTTGTCTTTCTATCTGGTTTCACAGCCATAATCAAATAAAGCAGCATGATAACGGAACAAAGCCAGGGTCGTTCCACCTCAAAAAACACCAGAAAGAAGATTTCAACGCCCATCATGTCAATTTCATATTGTTTGAATTACAATAAGTAAGATATTGTACAAATTGCAATTTGTAATATATTTAATTGTAATATGAATTGTAATTCAGAACATATCATACAAAATGGATGATGGACATCCACAAATTAATAAATACCATCAAAATGTAACATATCATACTAATTGGAGTGTCACGGATTTACGTTTACTATGTGACGTCTACCCTCGAGTGCAGGTTGTCCCATCCTATATCCTAATATTACCAGATTCTGATCAATAGATGGTGCTGCTCTTGCTATTAGGTGAAAAAAGTTTGAAGATTTACAAAACCCAAATTACAAAATTACATTGGTTTCCTTACCCTGCAAGAAGTCTATCGACAAGGTATGTCAGCAACCCATGCTTTGGTTTTATTGGCCACTGTTTCAAATGCCAACTTTTTAGCAAATGTGGCACAAATCCAATGCAAGTCAATGGTACCTATATTAGCATTTTCACCTTTCATGATCAAATCTAATTTGGTTAATTTAGTGTAAGTGTAATTTAGGTGAACTATCCCTTTAACATTGAGGTGGGGGGTTGGGGTTTCTCTTAATCACCTAATAGCAGGAACAGCACCATCTAGTGGTCAGAACCTGGTAATATCAGGATGTCGGACACAAATCATCTACACTAAACATCTAAACTTCCGAACCGCAGCTCCATACCACTTGTCAGAAACAGAGAACTGATACTGTATACTCAGTCAGAGTATGGCTTGTGACCATTTAATTTTTATTGCTCATGACTAACTCATTATTAGAAAAAGAAAATGGTGTCCAAATGGGATGTTAGGTACTATATTTATTGAATATTAGATGAATCCTATAAATGAAAATTGCCAAATTGGGTGCAATAAATTAGCTTCAAATTAAATTTCAACAAAATAACGTTGTGTGAATGCTAATCTGATCTATTTCTAAATACAGAAACAATTTCAGAACAATCTGAGATGGTGGGTGTCATGACATGGAACGACCTGCCAGTCATGTCACAGCAAAACTATATGGTTCCGTTTATACTACCGTATACTACCGTCTATGGCCTTTTAGTAAAAACTTCAACTTGCACTTGCTGCTTACACTTATCCTTTTAGATTGACACGAGGTAGCTAAAGGCCCAGAGGTGTTCCTGACCACCAGACCAGCCTAACTGGGGCCCAGAGGTGTTCCTGACCACCAGACCAGCCTAACTGGGGCCCAGAGGTGTTCCTAAACACCAGACCAGACTAACTGGGGCCCAGAGGTGTTCTTGACCACCAGACCAGCCTAACTGAGGCCCAGAGGTGTTCCTAAACACCAGACTAACTGAGGCCCAGAGGTGTTCCTAAACACCAGACCAGCCTAACTGGGGCCCAGAGGTGTTCCTAAACACCAGACCAGCCTAACTGGGGCCCAGAGGTGTTCTTGACCACCAGACCAGCCTAACTGAGGCCCAGAGGTGTTCCTAAACACCAGACTAACTGGGGCACAGAGGTGTTCCAGCTCAGGAATAACTAAGTTAACAAACACTCACACTCACATCAGGGTTGGGATCAATTGACTGAATTGAAATGGAATTGACTCCAACCCTGGCTAGAGTTCTCTTTACACAGGTCCATGTTACCATTGAAAATCATCCTTATTCCTTACCCAGGAACATCATGAGCGTGGTCTTGGCGAAGGCCACCAGGGTCATACCCGCCATGACACTCAGTATCCCTATGAGAATGATGACGAGGTTGGGCACGCCACAGCGAGAGAACATCGTCACGCCCACGAAGCTGGTCAGGAACACCGTGGTGGACAGCGCCGAGCCGTAGCCAATCAGGATCTCGGTCCAGCACAGCGGCTGGTTGAGCTCGTACAGCGTGATCATGGAGAGCCCGCCCATGTTGGCGAAGGAGAAGGAGGAGAAGAGGAGCAGGAGGAGCACCAGGAGGATATTGCGCCTCCTGCTGGCCCCGGCGAACAGCTGGTAGACCCCGCAGGCCAGCTGATGCATGGCGGTGCGGCGCGGGGATCCGTCCAGGGGGTCGTCTGGAGGTCGTCGGAACGTCTCCTCCAGGACGAAGACGGCGTAGAGCAGGTTGAAACACTGGAACAGAGCAGAGGTGAAGAATGGCCAGTTGAAGCCTGCTGCTCGGAGGAAGTAGCCCGTAGAGAGAGAGGCCACTCCAGACAGCAGGCCGATCACCATGTCCACCCCGGCCATACGCAGGGTCTTCTGCTGTCCGTCCTCACACAGGTCAGCGATGTAGGAGAAACAACCACCCAGGAACGTCGCCGAGCCCCCGAACAGGGCGCTGACGAAGGAGGAGACGATGAGGAGGTAGAGGTCAAGCTCGAAGAAGGAGACGGCCAGGAAAGACAGCGTGTAGAACAGAGAGCCAATCAGAGGCAGGATGATGGTGATCTTGCGTCCACGCTGGTCGCTGTAGGCGACGAGGATGAGGGTGACGGCCAGGGAGGGGATCATGGAGAAGAGCTCGGTGTAGAGGGAGAAGAGAGACGCCGCCTTCTGGACCTCCTGGTGTAAACAACAACATAAACAACAACATGAAGAAGAGCTCGGTGTAGAGGGAGAAGAGAGACACCACATTCTGCACCTCCTATAATAAACATGAAAAAGAACTAGGTAAAATGAGAGAGCGAAGAGAAGAGAAGAGAAGAGAAGAGAAGAGAGAGAGAGAGAGGCTGTCGTCTGGATCTCCTGGATTAGACATACAAACAATAACAACATTAACATGGAGAAGAGCTCGGTATAGAGGGAGAAGAGACAAACTATATGAACATCAACATGGAGAAGAGCTCGGTATAGAGGGAGAAGAGACAAACTATATGAACATCAACATGGAGAAGAGCTCGGTATAGAGGGAGAAGAGACAAACTATATGAACATCAACATGGAGAAGAGCTCGGTATAGAGGGAGAAGAGACAAACTATATGAACATCAACATGGAGAAGAGCTCAGTATAGAGGGAGAAGAGACAAACTATATTAACATTAACTTCTTAGGGAGCGGCAGGTGAGGTGACGGTTTTGGAGAGTCTGGCGTGCCCAAAGCAAAATGCCTGCCACTCAGGCTCAGAAAATAGGATATACACATAATTAGTACTATTGGATAGGAAACACTCTGAAGTTTCTAAAAGTGTTAACATAATGTCTGTGAGTACAACAGAACTCATTTAGCAGGCAAAAACCAGAGGAAAACCATCCGGAAATCAGTTTCTGGTGACCTTAGTCTCTCTTAGACACACTCCCTATTGAATCCATTTGTTACCAGGACTGAGACTGCAGTACCTATGGCTTCCACTAGATGTCAAGAGTCTATATACAAAGACTCAGAGATTGGAGTAAGCAGGGCGAATAGGTACAGGAAATTGCATTGGGACCTCAAATGTCAACAAGTTTTCTCGAGCGCGAGTCTGGCTGGAGCGCCCCACTTTATTTTACTTATATAAGGTATAGGTGACCATCCGAGTGAAATATTATCGCTAATATTCATAAAAGGATAGCTAAGGATGCATTTTAACTGGTATTTGATTGTTTAATAATTCAACTTTTGGATTTTGAATTTGGCGCCTTGCATTTCACCGGGTAGTGTGAACATGGAGAAGAGCTCGGTATAGAGGGAGAAGAGACAAACTATATGAACATCAACATGGAGAAGAGCTCGGTATAGAGGGAGAAGAGACAAACTATATGAACATCAACATGGAGAAGAGCTCGGTATAGAGGGAGAAGAGACAAACTACATTAACATCAACATGGAGAAGAGCTCGGTATAGAGGGAGAAGAGACAAACTATATGAACATCAACATGGAGAAGAGCTCGGTATAGAGGGAGAAGAGACAAACTATATTAACATCAACATGGAGAAGAGCTCGGTATAGAGGGAGAAGAGACATACAAACAAACAACAACATGGAGGTGAGGGAGGGGATCATGGAGCAGAGATCGGTGACTGAAGAAATATCGTTTTTTTTTTGCTGGAGTGCTGTGTGTTTACCCCAGATAATAAAAACACATTCAGTTAAACACACAAGGTAATGGATAAGGGCGGCAGGTAGCCTAGTGGTTAGAGCGTTGGACTTGTAACCGGAGGGTTGCAAGTTTGAATCCCCGAGCTGACAAGGTAAAAATCTGTCGTTCTGCCCCTGAACAAGGCAGTTAACCCACTGTTCCCCGGGGCGCCAAGACGTGGATGTCGATTAAAGGCAGCCCCCCCCCCCGCACCTCTCTGATTCAGAGGGGGTTGGGTTAAATGCGGAAGACACATTTCAGTTGAAGGCATTCGGTTGTACAACTGACTAATAATGGTGACTTTGACTTTGATAATAGCCATTGGGGAAAACAGAGATAACCATGACAAATTACGGACTGCATTCCACAGAACACCAGACACTCTCTTTATCAACAGAGATTCACTTCTGATTCGATGCAATCATGAAAAAGAGGAAGTATAGAACAGGAAAAAGGAGAAATGTGACAAAATGCTCTGCTCTCTGTTATAGGACAGTAGACAGCTCTACGGGGAAATAGAATGTTATTTATGTCAATCAGGCTTCAAGCACAAGGAAACGAACCCTTGTCTCAACCACAACAGGTGTACATGTGGTTCTTGCCTTTCAACCCAGAACAAGGCGGCTTTTTCCTGATCAACAAGTTATTCAGACATCTTTTCTCTGTGTCTTTCAATGGCCACTGTTTGCACTCTGTCTTTTCAAACTAGGCTATAACAGAATTAGCATATTTGATACTGTGGGATTAGTATATTTCTCAATTACATAGTAATTGCATAGTAAGACACACATAGTAGGGTGTCCAATCAAAAATGCATATTTTTGACCAATATTATGTTAACTGTGTAGATACTTTAACAAACCAAAATGGTCCAAAACCTCACGTCTCTATCATAATCTGTTCAACATGTATTCAACTTTTTACCCTTGCATTGTAGGATGGCCAAGACTAAACCCCCCCAAGTCATCTGGAAATGCTGTTATTGTGAAGTGGAAACGTCTAGGAGCAACAAAGGCTTAGCCGCGAAGTGGTAGGCCACACAAACTCACAGAACAGGACCACCGAGAGCTGTAGCACGTAAGAACAGTCTGTCCTCGGTTGCAACACTCACTACCGAGAGTTCCAAACTGCCTCTGGAAGCAACGTCAGTAAAATGCGGGTTCGTCGGGAGCTTCATGAAATGTGTTTCCACGGCCGAGCAGCTGCACACAAGCCTAAGATCACCATGCGCAACACCAAGGGTCGGCTGGAGTGGTGTAAAGCTCTCCGCCAGTGGACTCTGGAGCAGTGGAAATACGTTCTCTGGGGTGATGAATCACGCTTCACCATCTGGCAGTCCGACATACTAATCTGGGTTTGGCGGATGCCAGCAGAACGCTACCTGCCCGAATGCACAGTGCCAACTGTAAAGTTTGGTGGAGGTGGAATAATGGTCTGGGACTGTTTTTAATATTTCAGGCTAGGCCCCTTAGTTCCAGTGCAGGAAAATCTTAACGCCACAGCATACAATGACATTCTGCACAGAGCCCTGACCTCAACCCCATCGAACACCTTTGGGATGAATTGGAACGCCGACTGCGAGCCAGGCCTAATCACCCAACATCAGTGCCCGACCTCACTAATGCTCTTGTGGCTGAATGGAAGCAAGTCCCCGCAGCAATGTTCCAACATCTAGTGGAAAGCCTTCCCAGAAGAGTGGAGGCTGTTATAGCAGCAATGTTCCAACATCTAGTGGAAAGCCTTCCCAGAAGAGTAGAGGCTGTTATAGCAGCAAAGGGGGGCACCTCCATATTAATGCCCATGATTTTAGAATGAGATGTTTGACGAGCAGGTGTCCACATACTTATGTTTCTAAAAATTCCCTTAGGGTAAACGAATGGTGGAAAAACTACTGTTTTTCCCTGTTTGACCGCTAGGTTTTATGGGTATTATGACACCTCCACTGTGGGGCTCTATATACATAAATGATTAAGAGGATCGAGTTTTATCTAGTAATTTGTCTGAATCTTCTCAAGGGCTGTCAGGCTTTTTGAGTAACAAGGACATTAACATATTATGCATTACATTCATGTGGGCATTATAATAATAATATATATATATATTTTTTTCTACAGTAACTAACCTGTTGGTTGTTGTCAGAGACAGGGTAGGTTGTGTTGGTTAGGGTTTCTACAGTAACTAACATGTTGGTTGTTGTCAGTGACAGGGTAGGTTGTGTTGGTTAGGGTTTCTATAGTAACTAACCTGTTGGTTGTTGTCAGAGACAGGGTAGGTTCTGTTGGTTAGGGTTTCTATAGTAACTAACCTGTTGGTTGTTGTCAGAGACAGGGTAGGTTGTGTTGGTTAGGGTTTCTATAGTAACTAACCTGTTGGTTGTTGTCAGAGACAGGGTAGGTTGTGTTGGTTAGGGTTTCTACAGTAACTAACCTGTTGGTTGTTGTCAGTGACAGGGTAGGTTGTGTTGGTTAGGGTTTCTATAGTAACTAACCTGTTGGTTGTTGTCAGAGACAGGGTAGGTTCTGTTGGTTTGGGTTTCTACAGTAACTAACCTGTTGGTTGTTGTCAGAGACAGGGTAGGTTGTGTTGGTTTGGGTTTCTACAGTAACTAACCTGTTGGTTGTTGTCAGAGACAGGGTAGGTTGTGTTGGTTTGGGTTTCTACAGTAACTAACCTGTTGGTTGTTGTCAGAGACAGGGTAGGTTCTGTTGGTTTGGGTTTCTACAGTAACTAACCTGTTGGTTGTTGTCAGAGACAGGGTAGGTTGTGTTGGTTTGGGTTTCTACAGTAACTAACCTGTTGGTTGTTGTCAGAGACAGGGTAGGTTGTGTTGGTTTGGGTTTCTACAGTAACTAACCTGTTGGTTGTTGTCAGAGACAGGGTAGGTTGTGTTGGTTAGGGTTTCTACAGTAACTAACCTGTTAGTTGTTGTCAGAGACAGGGTAGGTTCTGTTGGTTTGGGTTTCTACAGTAACTAACCTCATGGTGGCTGCTGGTGTTGGAAGGATCGCAGCGTGAGGTGTTGTCAGAGACCGGGTAGGTTGTGTTGGTCAGCTCCTGCCATAGTCTCCTGTACACATACTGTTGTACCAAGGGGTAGACCAGGAAACTGGCAAAGGAATAGAAGGCTACCAGAGGCTCTATCAGGAATAACCTCTTCATTCTTCTCAGGGGGAGTGGACAAACAGACCCCTGGAAGACAAGGTTAGGAGATTAATACCGACCTGGCAACAGAATAGATCCTAGACACTAAGAAAAGAAGGCAGACATGTATTGTTTTTATTTTAACTTTTATTTAACTAGGCAAGTCAGTTAAGAACAAATACCCCGGGCGACACTGGGCCAATTGTGCGCCGCCCTACAGGACTCCCAATAACAGTCGGATGTGATGCAGCCAAGGATTCGAACCAGGGACTGCAGCGACGCCTCTTGCACTGAGATGCAGTGCCTTAGACAGCTGGGAGTTAATGGGTACGTTTACCCGACATATTTATCCTGTTGCTTTCATTGTTGTTACTTAAATCAACAACATACACTGAGTGTACAAAACATTAAGGACACACTAACTAATATTGAGTTGCACTTTTGCCTTCAGAACAGACTCAATTCGGCGGGGCATGGACTCTAAAAAGAAAGCGTTCCACAGGGATGCTGGCCCATGGTGATGCCAATGCTTCCCACAGTTGTGTCAAGTTGGCTGGATGTCATTTGGGTGGTGGACCATTTCTTGATACACACAGGAAAATGTTGAGTGTGAAAAACCCAGCAGCGCTGCAGTTCTTGACACAAACCGGTGCGCCTGGCACCTTCTACCATACCCCGCTCAAAGGCACTTCAATCTTTTGTCTTGCCCATTCACCCTCAATGACATACATACACAATCCATGTCTCAATTGTCTTGAGGCTTAAAAATCCTTCTTTAACCTGTCTCCTCCCCTTTTCATCTACACTGATTGAAGTGAATTTAACTAAATTTAAGTGACATCAATAAGGGATCATAGCTTTCACCTGGATTCACCTGGTCAGTCTATGTCATGGAAAGAGCAGGTGTTCTTAATGTTTTGTACACTCAGTGTAAATACATACTCTAAGCCACCAGGTATAACCCCTTCACTCTCCTCAGGGGGGAGTGGACACACAGATCTCTGGGAAACAAGGTATTGAATTTATTGAATTTATTTGGGTAATACAACAAGATGTAGGTCTACATTGGATCACCAGAGGAGAGCACCTAAAAAATATTTAAAAGGTCCAATTCAGCCGGTTTGTTATCTCAATATCAAATTATTTCTGGGTAAGTTCCTTACTTGCCTTAATTTTTTTTTTTAAATAGCGACAGCAATTTCTCAAGAATTTTGCTAGGTCTGTCGGAGTGGTTTGACTGGGGAGGGGAACACTGAATAACTAGCTGTTATTGGCAGAGGTTTGTAACTTTCTTAATGGTCTATTAACTAATTTACCGCTTGGTGATGTCATCAAGCAAGCCAAAACTCCATCCCACTAAAACATGCTGAATAATAATATAATACTACTTTTAGCGAAAATGTTTATCTTTAAATTTACAAATCGGTAGAAACTATGAGAATTGAAACATCACAGCACAGTTGAAAAATATATGGCAAAAATGGAGACGGATTCTAAGCAAGACAGTCAGAAGAGCAAACGTGTATTTACTCTGTTGTTTTCATCATTGTCTCTTCAAACAACAGCCTAGTTATAATACACTCCTCTTACTCACTTGGCTAGATGTTCCCTATGAAGAAGAACCATGCAGAGGGATAGGAGAATGGGACTGACAGACAGACAGACAGACAGACAGACAGACAGACAAAGAATGTCAAGTCACACCAGCTGTGATATGTAGAAACCTACACTCCTCTTCAAGAAGTCATACCCAGCCTAATGTTATGGCTTGCTATCGAGGAGGATTTATATGGGTAGACCAAGCCTCTATATACACTGTACATGCAATAAAGACAACGCCTGTGCCAATAAGTTTACTGTAGGCTACGGTCTTAATTAATACATTGGGATATGTTTAGAGATTGGAATATCAGCCAAAATAGATAGAGCATTCTTGCCAATATCAGTTACATGTGAACCAGTACCTGGGCAGAGGAGACGATGAATTTCTCCTGCTGCCCAGATACTGGGTTGAGTTACATGATGCTGGTGTGACTGTATTATCTGACACAGACAATACATTTCACTGACTGATCAAGTTTACAGGACCAGGAAAATGCAGTGTGCTAAAAAGAGAAACAATGTCTCACCTTTTTAGTTCGTCATTTGGTGAAGAGTGACTATCTATAAACTCACAAAAATACCAGTTCTCTCTTCCTTGTATATTTTGACCATTTCTACAGACATCTGTTCGGTGTTTATGTCCCGATCCACGGTCGTGTCTAGTTACCACAGCGACAAAGTCCTAATCATAGCTAAACCCCGCCTATTTCTACAATTTATCGTATTAAAATCAATCTTTAAGCCTAACGCTAACCTTAAACCTCACTGATAACCTTATGCCTAACCCTAAACTTAAATTAAGACCCCCCAAAAATATATATTTTATGTTTTTATTCATTTTTAGGAAATAGACCATTTTGACTTTGTGGCTGTGGTACAGGCCAAATCCACCGCTTATGAAAGTGTATCCCGCCCCTCTTGTCCTTTGATTGGATGGTTCACAATAAGAGCATCATTAGCTATGGCCAGAGCTTCTGTCAGTCATATAAAGGTACAGTTTGAGGCTTATTTTGAATATATATATATATATATATATATATATATATATATATATAGGAAAACAGGTTCCCTCAGGAATGTGTCGTTGTATTAGTATTTCATCTGAATTTTTTTGCCAAAAGATAAGTTTTAAAAGGGAACGAATTCACCTGTGTGAAATCACCTTTCTCTTGGTGTTGCCGTTTTACGTTTTTTCTCCTTCAGTTAATTTAATTTGCCTTTAACAAAACATATCCATAACTTTATGTAATAAAAATTCACATGTCACATTTGTATGCGATTTACGGTAACGTATGAGAGAGAGAGCGTATCTTTGGGACGTTACGTTTGAACGTACCCAACAACAACGGACAATGTGCAAATTGGGATCCTTGGGACGTCCCTACTCCATTTAAGTTGACGTTAAAAGGTTGTGGTAAGGTTAGCGTTAGGTAAGGGTTTGGTCATTATTTATTTATTTTATTCTGTAAAAATGCTCAAATCTAATGATATACCCCCATATCGCATACTCACTAAGTGAAAACATAACGTGAACATTTGGTCTGTTTCAGGCATGTCTTTGGCCACATTCGTGTGGGTCAAACAAAAACACACTAACGATTGGTTTACAAATAGTGCCTCCCACAATGTAGGTGATGGCTGCATGGTGCGGTCGGTGAGAACCAAATGCAGCTACCTGAAGGCGATAGGTTTACAAAATATGTTTTATAGGCTCCTCACTATGAAACTAAGCCAATTTGCCAACACTAAAATCAATGTAATATCTATCTATCTATTTATATATATATATATATATATATATATATATATATATATATATCTAAGTCGGAGGTTTACATACATCTTAGCCAAATACATGTAAACTCAGTTTTTCACAATTCCTGACATTTAATCCTAGTAAAAATTCCCTGTCTTAGGTCAGTTAGGATCACCACTTTATTTTAAGAATGTGAAATGTCAGAATAATAGTTAGAATGATTTATTTCAGCTTTTCACATTCCCAGTGGGTCAAAAGTTTACATACGCTATGTTAGTATTTGGTAGCATTGCCTTTAAATTGATTAACTTGGGTCAAACGTTTTGGGAAGCCTTCCACAAGCTTCCCACAATAAGTTGGGTGAATTTTGGCCCATTCCTCCTGACAGAGGTTGTGTAACTGAGTCAGGTTTGTAGGCCTCCTTGCTCACACACGCTTTTTCAGTTCTGCCCCACATTTTCTATAGGATTGAGGTCAGGGCTTTGTGATGGCCACTCCAATACCTTGACTTTGTTGTCCTTAAGCCATTTTGCCACAACTTTGGAAGTATGCTTGGGGTCATTGTCCATTTTGGAAGACCCATTTGCGACCAAGCTTTAACTTCCTGACTGATGTCTTGAGATGTTGCTTCAATATATCCACATAATTTTCCTTCCTCATGATGCCATCTATTTTGTGAAGTGCACCAGTCCCTCCTGCATCTGTCTGTAAACAATTGTTGGAAAAATTACTTGTGTCATGCACAAAGTAGATGTCCTAAACCAACTTTCCAAAACTATAGTTTGTTAACAAGACATTTGTGGAGTGGTTGAAAAAACGAGTTTTAATAATTCCAACCAACCTGTTCTGTGGGTGTCACTGAGTAGCACTGTTGTAGCGGTGTAACTCTTGTGCGTTGAGCCAACAGAAATAAACATCTCTCCGGTAAGAAGAAGGGCGAGAGTGTGTGTTTCATGATTAACGACTCATGGTGTAATTGTAACAACATACAGGAACTCAAGTCCTTTTTGTTCACCTGACCTAGAATTCCTCACAATCAAATGCCGACCATATTATCTCCCAAGATAATTTTCGTCGGTTATTGTCACAGCCTGGAATATCCCCCCTTCAAGCCAATACCATACAGTGCCACCGACTGTGGGCTCTCCTTCTCTGTGGCCGACGTGAGTAAGACATTTAAACGTGTGTTAACCCTCGCAAGGCTTCCGGCCCAGGCGGCATCCCTGGCCGAGTCCTCCGAGCATGCGCAGACCAGCTGGCTGGTGTGTTAACAGACATATTCAGTCTCTCCCTATCCCAGTCTGCTGTCCCCACCTGCTTCAATATGTCCACCATTGTTCCTGTACCCAAGAAAGAAAAGGTAACTGAACTAAATGACTATCGCCCCGTAGAACTCACTTCTGTCATCATGAAGTGCTTTGAGAAACTAGTCAAGGATCATATCACCTCCACCTTACTTGTCACCTTAGACCCACTTCAATTTGCATACCACCTCAATAGGTCCACAGACGATGCAATCGCCATCACACTGCACACTGCCCTATCCCACCTGGATAAGAGGAATACCTATGTAAGAATGCTGTTCATTGACTACAGCTCAGCATTCAACACCATAGTACCCTCTAAGCTCATCATTAAGCGTGAGGCCCTGGGTCTCAAGCCCACCCTGTGCAATTGGGTCCTGGACTTCCTGACGGGCCGACCCCAGGTGATGAAGGTAGGAAACAACATCTCCACTTCTCTGATCCTAAAGTTTGCAGACGACACAACAGTAGTGGGCTTGATCACCAACAACGACGAAAGAGCCTACAGGGAGGAGATGAGGGCCCTCGGAGTGTGGTGTCAGGAAAACAACCTCTCACTCAACGTCAACAAAACAAAGGAGATGATCGTGGACTTCAGGAAACAGCAGAGGGAGCACCCCCCTATCCACATCGACGGGACAGCAGTTGAGAAGGTGGAAAGTTTTAAGTACCTCGGCGTACACATTACAGACAAACTGAAATGGTCCACCCACACAGACAGTGTAGTGAAGAAGGCACAACAGCGCCTCTTCAACCTCAGGAGGCTGAAGAAATTTGGCTTGTCACCTAAAACCCTCACAAACTTCTACAAATGCACAATTGAGAGCATCCTGTCGGACTGCATCACAGCCTGGTACGGCAACTGCACCACCCATAACTGCAGGGCTCTCCAGAGGGTGGTGCGGTCAGCACAATGCATCACTGGGGGAAAACTATCTGCCCTCCAGGACACCTACACCACCCGATGTCACAGGAAGGCCAAAAAGATCACCAAGGACAACAACCACCCGAGCCATTGCCTGTTCACCCTGCTACCATCCAGAAGGCGAGGCCAGTACAGGTGCATCAAAGCTGGGACTGAGATACTGAAAAACAGCTTCTTTCTCAAGGCCATCAGACTGTTAAACAGCCATCACTAACACAGTGAGGCTGCTGCCTACATACAGACTTGAAATCACTGGCCACTTTAATAAATGGATCACTAGTCACTTTTTAATAATGCCACTTTAGTAATGTTTACATATCTTGCATTACTCATCTCATATTGATATACTGCATCTTGTACCATCTATTGCATCTTGCCTATGCCGCTCTGTCATCGCTCATCCATATATTTTAATGGATATATTCTTATTCCATTCCTTTACTTAGATTTGTGTGTATTAGGTAGGTGTTGTGGAATTGTTAGACTACTTGTTAGATATTGCTGCGCTGGTGGAACTAGAAGCACAAGCATTTCGGTACACTCGCAATAACATCTGCTAACCACGTGTATGTGACCAATACAATTTGATTTGTAATGAATCAATGTGTAAAAAGATCATCAACATAAGGGTTTTCACAGGATAATAGCTCCTTCCACAATGCAGCGGATGGCTGCAGAATGAAGTTGGTGACGAGCAGCTGCAGAAACGTACAGTCGACTGCAGTCAAAACGTCATGGCCTTTGATCACATGATTTATGTCAAGTTCATGCTGATGACATGTACTGTAGGTGTAACAGATGTCCCACGGAGACAAGAAGACGGGGTCTCGGCACCAGTGTAACAGATGTGATCTTACTTCGTAACTCTCATGGTTGTGTTTTTTAAAGAAAGGACTGCCCAGCCAGCGATCCCAGTTGATTTTTTCTCAACCATCTACACACTAGGGTTGAGTATTTTTTCACACTAGGGTTGAGTATTTTTCCACACTAGGGTTGAGTATTTTTCCACACTAGGGTTGAGTATTTTTTCACACTAGGGTTGAGTATTTTTCCACACTAGGGTTGAGTATTTTTTCAGCATTTTACAAATTTTCCAACTCGAGAACATATCACTTTTCTCCCAGGGTAACCCGGTATTTCCCGCCAGAAACGGAGGTGTTATTCAAAAGCATTATAAAGAATATACATATGTCTGGATTTTACTAGAGCTTTGATCAGCATGAAAATTCAGACCTGATGCTACCTGAGTCTGATGAGACATGAATTAAATACATTTTATGAGCCCTACATTAACGACATTTAATGAGCCCGAGCGGCAAAAAATCCCAGATGATTGTGTTGTTATCCAATACGAATATGATATAGGCTACTGTACATTACAAACGACAGAAAAACATAAAAGCCCATAGATGTAGCTAGTTATATCCTCTATTGGGTAAATAAATTAAACTAGCTCCAGTAGGCTTGTCACGACTTCTGCCCGAAGTCGGTCCCCCTCCATGCTCGGGCGGCGTTCGGCGGTCGACGTCACCGGTTTTCTAACCCCACCCTGAGATAACAGCTGCCTCTAATTGGGAACCATACACAACAACCAACATAGAAATAAAACAACTAGAAAACCCCCCTAGTCACGTCCTGACCTAAAACACCATAGAGAACCCCGAGGGCTCTCTATGGCCAGGGCGTGAGACTGCGAGAGAGTGCTCGGACCCCCTGCACTGATTTAAAGCAACGAGATTCGAGCAATAGGCTGTTTTAAAACTCTGCAGCTGCAATTAAAAATTATTATCTTTACAACAACAACAAAAAAGGTGACCCCTGAAAGCCAGATGGAGATGGGTAAATTAGACAAACATTCAGTCTTTATATTACTGAAGCATAGGCTATGGCTGCAGCAAATGGAGGCCTACCTGTCCCCAGAAAAAAAACAAGTTTCCATGATGACATGATAGGTCTACATGTATTGTGAACTGCGCTCCACCCTGAGATGGGGTGTCTGTCCCCACCCTGAGATGGGCTGTCTGTCCCCACCCAGAGATTGGCTGTCTGTCCCCACCCTGAGATGGGCTGTCTGTCCCCACCCAGAGATGGGCTGTCTGTCCCCACCCTGAGCGTTGATTCATCATGCAGAGGCCGTAGAGAAGCAATATGTAGACATTGCATATCATTTAACAGTTCCATTTCACGCCATGCTGTTCATATAAATAATTGATTATAATTGACCAGTTTCTCGCAGTTATTTATCCGTGGAAAAGGGAGTGTTTTTTGGGGGCGGAGAAAATAGACGAACACCGGCCTCACACTCCAGTACAGTAGGCGGTGGTGTTTTCACCTTTCAGCTGGACGCGATCCGCCTAATACAACATTTTAAGAAGAAGAAGGAGAAGACAGGCCGGGGGGACTGTGAAACGAAAAACCCGGCGGGGAGAAACGGTAAGAGGTTTAGCTCATTTTATTTTATTTTTCCCTCCCCCTACGGTGTATGACACACCGGTTATTACTTCAAAACGAGGATTGAACAACACTATTCAGTCTGCAGTCTGGTTGCGCGGAGCGTGTCAGGTTGTTCAAGGATATTCGACCATTCAAAGCGACGGATGAATACGAGGAAATAGCTCAGGTTAGCCTTCCTTAGCCGGTGATGTTGGCTAGCTACATAAGCTGTCGTGCGCAAAGAACAACATTTTTGAATATTATTTGTAAGCAAATTTTGTTAAATTAAAAATATATATATATAAATATATATATAATAATGTCAGCCGCTGAGTTTGATTTACTAGCTAAGTTTAATCCATCTGGCGTGAATTCCCACCGCGCCCTAACGTTAGCCCGACGCTCACCTAATCACATCTCCCAAAGCCAAAGGAAAATAAGACAAGTCGTACATTTTCTTCGTGACAAGGAGGTGTTCCCTACTGAAATCTACAGGGGGCGTCTTCTCAATGCAGCACTTGGCACAGATCTATGGATCGATCTGTCGTGGGCACTTGGAATAGGAAAAGAGAGGTGCGCATCTTGGACACACGGTTGGTGAGGCTGGGCACAAGTCGTGACTGACTCCATAGATTGTGTTGTTGTTGGTCCTGGTCGCTTGTCACCTCCAGGTATCTTGCGGACTGCAGCTTTGGCAATGAACCTACCTTGCTATTTAAATAGGCCTACGCTGTATGTAGCAATGTGTCACTCATTTATTATAGTATTTTGGAAGTCATTGGCGATAAGGATGTTGTACTACCGGTACGTAGCTAATGTTTTTTTGTTGTTTGTCGGTGTTAAACTTTGTGAGTCAACCTAGCGATGGCCAGTTAGCTCATGTTTATCAATAGGGCTGGGTAGGGCTGTGATCCCTATCCAAGGCCTGTGATCCCTATCCAAGGCCTGTGATCCCTATCCAAGGCCTGTGATCCCTATCCAAGGCAGCAGCATCGCTGGGTGATGTCTGATAGCAGCATTGTATGCCCCTGCGGCACCGGGATATTGCAGATGCACACACTGTCCATTTTTTTACAGCAAGGTGTGGTGGTGGTGGTGGTGATGATGATGATGATGATGATGATGATGATGATGATGACATTTACAAAAAAATTGTGGGGAAGAAGCGGAACAACATAACATTTGACTGAACGACCTCCGGGCGCAGGTATAGAGCTCTCCCATACACATCTGAGAGCAGCATCTAGTTTTGTGCCAACATCCTATCAAACTGCTCCACTCTTGAAGTTTGTCTTTTATTTTGTATTGTACATATATATGTGTGTGTATGTATCAGGGTTTCCGTTATGAAAATGTGGCGCCGGACATTTAACCGGAAACTTTTTAATTGACCGGACATTTGAGAAATGTACGGTACCCATATGCATTTGGGTGTGTAACCTGATTAGGGCAGTCCACCCACTGTGCTCAGAATGACAGAAATCACATTTTAGATGGTGGTAATTCATCTTAACAGAACATGCAAGTCTAGGATGCAATGACGTGTGTCCTTACCGCACACTTTGAAGATGTTAGAATAACTGTCCGCATTTTACTTTTCCTCCGCCGCGGAGTAACGAACAGCAAAATCACCAACTTATGCGTTGGGCTGAGTGCGAGTTTCAAGTTTGGGGAAAGGTGCATTTTCACCATAAAAACGCACCTTTTTTTAATAATAAACTTCACATGCATCATAGCATTTGCAGACTTGTGTAAGATAGTCTCCTATTCGTAATGTGATGAGTAGATTGAATAGTCATAATTTAGGCTAATAATATAACTCAATTACTGTAAGCAACAACAAAAAAAGCCCTCATGGCTGAGCGCGTATAGTGTAGAGGCGTTGGCTATAGCCTGTATCAGATACGTTTCTTATTTATTTGCATGTGGGGGGGAACTGCCTTTCCATCCGATTGTAGGCTAGAGTAAGCTAAGGATTCTCTGTGGCCAAATCATGCTTTAGTAGGCTATTTTGAAGGATTTTTTTTATTTATTTCTGTATAGACAGGAGTAGGCTAATTAGGCTATATAATTTTGGCAATTTATGTCAATCTACTATTCCCCATATTAGAAAGGTTTACCTATTCTATTGGACAGCTTGTCGAGAAACAAATAGCCCAAACAGACTCTGGGACAGTTGTGGGACGATAGATCCCAAATTCACACAACCAGTTGGCCTAGGCTACACATATATATATTTAAAGCTATGAATCTGATGCAGCAGATGAGAACGTTTACATTATTTATAACAAGGGATACCTGGAGAAAATCGGACCTCTATGAAATAAAAAACATTTACCCTGAATGCTTGAAAAAAATAACAAGCGATCCTCCCCTTCTAGCCAAAACAATAATGAAAACATAAAGTGGATATCAGAGAACATGCCTACCATTTACCCTGACTCCTAGCACAGACCAGACCCTTAGATATACATGTGGCACTGCATCAATCGATCAACTTATTTACGGTCCGAAGCGAAAAATAGTCTTTTTATAAACGCATTTCATGCAGTTTTTTTTTTTTTATCCACAACTGCGCATGACGACGAATGAGCGCATGCTGGAGCACCAGAGACATTTTCGTTTCTATACAGGCTATTGTTTAAAAAAAGTTTGGAACAGTGATAAAATTGTCTTATCAAATCTAAACATTTAGCTCAACAGAACCAGTTACAACTGAAATATCTGGTCATCAATGAATTAGAGTAAAATACTTTTGATTTTTTTTAAAGATTTTTTTAACACACAGTCTTCAGGGACGCCTATATTCACTTGTAATTTCATTTGGAAAACTATCTTTTTCTAATTTAGTGTGTTTTTATTCCATGATATTGTTACAAAATAGATATGTGTTGGCTGTGATCAGGACACGGGAATATAAGAACATCTGCTACTGTAGGCTAAATTAACAAACTAGGGATGCATTGCTCACAGCATGATCCTCTAACCAAAGACTGGCCAAACTCCTGTTTCTAAAAGTGAATTCAAAGACACTTTAGAATGACCTTATAGCCTAATAAGGTATTTTTTGTTTCATTATTATGTAATTCTAAGAAATATATTTTTTATTTTATTTAGTTTTCTACAGCCTGTTGAAATGTTCAATGTCAATTGATAGTGACAGAATCACACATTTACTTCCTAAGCAAAGTAAATGTTTTCTCTCCTCGGCTATAGAAGGTTGTAGCGCAGACTCGGAATATCATAGAGACAAACCAAATATATCAGGTCCATTTAATAATTTTCAATCTTAAACTAAAAAGGGGTATGCCTATGCTTTTAGCCATTAACCCTAACATACCCTCGCATACCCCCTCAACATCCCCTTTCATACCCCCTCAACATCCCCTTTCATACCCCCTCAACATCCCCTTGCATACCCCCTCAACGTACCCTCAGCATACCTCCTCGATATACCCTCAGCATACCTCCTCGATATACCCTCAGCATACCTCCTCGGCGTACCTCCTCGGCGTACCTCCTCGACGTACCCTCGGCGTACCTCCTCGACTTACCCTCGGCGTACCTCCTCGGCGTACCCCTCGACGTACCTCCTCGGCGTACCCTCGGCGTACCTCCTCGACGTACCCTCGGCGTACCTCCTCGACGTACCCTCGGCGTACCTCCTCGACTTACCCTCGGCGTACCTCCTCGACGTACCCTCGGCGTACCTCCTCGACGTACCCTCGGCGTACCTCCTCGACGTACCCTCGGCGTACCTCCTAGACTTACCCTCGGCGTTCCTCCTCGGCGTTCCTCCTCGGCGTACCTCCTCGGCGTACCTCCTCGACGTACCTCCTCGACGTAACTCCTCGACTTACCCTCGGCGTACCTCCTCGACTTACCCTGGGCGTACCTCCTCGGCGTACCTCCTCGACTTACCCTCGGCGTACCTCCTCGGCGTCCCCTCGGCCGATACCTCCTCGGCGTGCCCTCGGCGTGCCTCCTCGGCGATACCCTCGGCGTACCTCCTCGGCGTACCCTCGGCGTACCTCCTCGACGTACCCTCGGCGTACCTCCTCGACGTACCTCCTCGACTTACCCTCGGCGTACCTCCTCGACGTAGCCTCGGCATACCCCCTCAATTTGAGCCCTGATTTTAACTTGATACACCAAGCCCTTCACTGACATGCTGACTAGACCGACCGAGCGTTGATTTTGTCCACCCACACCAGATGCAATCAGGACACGCAGGTTGAAATATCAAAACGAACTCCGAACCAACTATATTAATTTGGGGACAGGTCGAAACACATGAAACATTCACGGCCATATAGCTAGCTAGCTTGCTAGCTAATTTGTCCTGGGATACCTGTAATGCACAATAAATCCACAAATAAAAGTGGAAGTTAGTTTCTAGTAGTCTCTCCTCCTTCAGTCTTCTTTTTCTTTGGCCTTTATATGGCGGTTGGTAACCAACTTTAACATACGCTCTTATCCGGAGTGACTCAGTCAGTGCATTTCACAAAGGTAGATAACACAACCATATCACAGTCATTGCAAATCAGCACTTTCTTCCTGTGTCCTTTTTGTTCCAGGTGTGACATCATTGGTAGCCTCATCTTGGATCTAGGATGGCCTTCAGCAAAGGATATCGCATCTACCACAAGTTGGACCCGCCGCCGTACAGCGTCATCGTGGAAACCAGGAACAGAGATGAATGCCTCATGTTCGAGTCGGGCGCCGTTGCCGTGCTATGTAAGACACACCCTGATTGGTTAATGGATTATCAAAGATGCTTTCATAATTTTTTTTTAAAAAAGGCAAATTAATAAAATGCTTAAATTACATTCCTTCAACCTGTGTTTAGATAGACTGACACATATTGATTGATTAAACGGGAGAATGTCAACAACATGCAGATCATAAGATACACAAGAGAGCCCCACATCCCTCCCCATCTATAAACCAGTCCCGTGCGGTGGAAAACCATGTGAGGAAAACTGGTTGAAATGTTGTCTCTTCAACCAGTTTAGTTAACTAAGCACCCGGATAGGATTACTAATGTCAATATCTGGGTGGTGCTGATTTGGCATATCTGCATCTTAAGGCCAGACCCCACTGAAATACATGTTTTACATCTACTGGTATTTTGGTTCATATAATATTAGTATTTAAAAAAATAAAAATGTCAACTAGATTAATGTATATTTGCTTTAGTGTATCGGGCTCCCGAGTGGCGCAGCGGTCTAAGGCACTGCATCTCAGTCACAGCTACAGCCCCTGGTTCGATTCCAGGCTGTATCACAACCGGCTGTGATTGGGAGTCCCATAGGTTGACGCACAATTGACCCAGCGTCGGCTGGGTTTGGCCCGGGGGATGTCATTGTAAATAAGAATTCTTAACTGACTTGCCTAGTTAAATGAAGGTTACATTTTAATTTATTATTATTATTTTTTTTTATCAACATTTGTAATGAATTTTGACCACTTTAAAATGGACATCAATCATGTCACGCTATTTAAAAGTACATTCCATAGAGAATGTTCCAAACTGGACTATATTTTGTTACTTTGAAGAGATGTTGATTGGTTTCAAGTAGGTGGTTTTTTTGTGTCTTATTTCAGTGCACTTGCCTTTAATGATTGTTTCTTGAAAGTCAGACTCCCACACGCCAACTCATTTTCCTCAGCTTCAGAAGCATCTGCATTCACCACAGTTGGTGTTTTTATGCTTGGATATATTCCCCTGAGAAGGTGTGTTCATGCTTGGATATATTTGTAATTTAAAAAAATGTAACCTTTATTTAACTAGGCATGTCAGTTAAGAACAAATTCTTATTTACAAGGACTGCTTACCCCGGCCAAACCCGGACGACGCTGGGCCAATTGTGTGCCTGCCCTATGGGACTCCCAATCACAGCCGGATGTGATTCAGCCTGGATAACATATTCTCCTGATATGGTGTGTTCATGTTTGGATATATTCACCACAGTTGGTGTGTTTATACTTGGTTATATTCTCTAGACTTTCCCAGAGGGAATTGTTGATGTTTTGTACATTTTCTTTGAAAAAATGCATTTCGCGTACATGTCTTGGTCTTCAGTATTTTACAGATAGAAAGATGGGAAAAAAGTATTGATCCACAATCTGTTCTGGACCCAAGTCCAGTCCTGGAGTGTCTTGACAAAATTAAACCAACATATTTAGGCTGACTTCATCCAGTGTCCAGAAAGATTTATTTGTTGCGATATGCAAATATGCACATAATTTATGAGATTGCCTAATTGGTATATTTTAATGAAGTATTTCAGAACCTTTTGGATAATTCAGTCTATTTACCGTGATATGGATGTTTTTTTTTATTGAATATTTATATCGCCCAGCTCGGATAGGAACCATGTTACCATTGTTCTTGAACAGTACAGTGCCTTGCAAAAGTATTCATCCCCCTTGGCGTTTTTCCCTATATTGTTGCATTACAACCTGTCATTTAAATTGATTTTTATTTGGATTTCATGTCATGGACATAAACAAAATAGTCCAAATTGGTGAAGTGAAATTAAAAAAAATAAATGTAAACAAATTAAAAACTGGAAAGTGGTGTGTGCATATGTATTCACCCCCTTTTGCTAAGAAGCCCCTAAATAAGATCTGGTGCAACCAATTACCTTCAGAAGTCACATAATTAGTTAAATAAAGTCCACCTGTGTGCAATCTAAGTGTCACATGATCTGTCACATGATCTCAGTATATATACACCTGTTCTGAAAGGCCCCAGAGTCTGCAACACCACTAAGCAAGGGGCACCACCAAGCAAGTGGCACCATGAAGACCAAGGAGCTCTCCAAACAGGTCAGGGACAAAGATCAGGGTTGGGTTATAAAAAAAATATCCAAAACTTTGAACATCCCACGGAGCACCATTAAATCCATTATAAAGAAAGTGAAAGAATATGGCACCAGAACAAACCTGCCAAGAGAGGGCCGCCCACCAAAACCTATGGACCATGCAAGGATGGCATTAATCAGAGAGGCAACAAAGAGACCAAAGATAACCCTGAAGGAGCTGCAAAGCTCCAAAGCAGAGATTGGAGTATCTGTCCATAGGACCACTTTAAGTCGTACACTCCACAGAGCTGGGCTTTACGGAAGAGTGGCCAGAAAAAAGCCATTGCTTAAAGAAAAAAAATTTGAAACATGTTTGGTGTTTGCCAAAAGGCATGTGGGAGACTCCCCATACATATGGAAGACGGTGCTCTGGTCAGATGAGACAAAAATGAGCTTTTTGGCCATCAAGGAAAACGCTATGTCTGGCGCAAACCCAACACCTCTCATCACCCCGAGAACATCATCCCCACAGTGAAGCATGGTGGTGGCAGCATCATGTTGTGGGGATGTTTTTCATCAGCAGGGACTGGTAAACTGGTCAGAATTGAAGGAATGATGGATGGCACTAAATACAGGGAAATTCTTGAGGGAAACCTGTTTCAGTCTTCCAGAGATTTGAGACTGGGACAGAGGTTCACCTTCCAGCAGGGAAATGACCCTAAGCATACTGCTAAAGCAACACTTGAGTGGTTTAAGGGGAAACATTTAAATGTCTTGGAATGGCCTAGTCAAAGCCCAGACCTCAATCCAATTGAGAATCTGTGGTATGACTTAAAAGATTGCTGTACACCAGCGGAACCCATCCAACTTGAAGGAGCTGGAGCAGTTTTGCCTTGAAGAATCTCAGTGGCTAGATGTGCCAAGCTTATAGAGACGTAACCCAAGAGACTTGCAGCTGTAATTGCTGTAAAAGGTGGCTCTACAAAGTATTGACTTTGGGGGGGTGAATAGTTATGCACGCTCAAGTTTTCAGTTTTTTTGTCTTGTTTGTTGCACAATAAAAAGTATTTTTCATCTTCAAAGTGGTAGGCATTTTTTGTAAATCAAATGATACAACCCCCCCAAAAATCAATTTTCATTCCAGGTTGTAAGGCAACAAAACAGGAAAAATGCCAACGGGGGTGAATACTTACGCAAGCCACTGTATCTATCCAGGGTGTGTACTCATACGTCAAGCTGCCTCATGCAACAGAAACAGGAGATGGGCTCCTGCCCCTATGGGTCCTTCTGGCTTGGAAAATACTTACTTAGTATCTTGCCTTAGATTACATTACATTACAGTGCCTTCAGAAAGTATTCACACCCCTTGACCTTTTCCACATTTTGTTGTTGAATTTAAAATTGATAACATTTTGAATTTTTTATGCAATAATGTCAAAACGGACTCATGTTTTTCTAGAATTTTACAAATTCATAAAAAATGAGTCAATAAGTAACCACTTTATGTAAATAATAAATACGTTCAGATGTAAAACTTTGCTTAACAAGTCACATAATAAATTGCATGGACTCTGTGTACAATAGTTGTGTTTAACATGATTTCTGAATCACTACCTCATCTCTGTACCCCACACATATAATTATCTGTATGGTCCCTCAGTCGAGCAGTGAATTTCAACCACAAAGACCAGTTTTCAGCTCCTCGGAGATGTGTACGCCGAGCAACTTGGGACGTTTTGTACCGTCACAACGGCGGCCTCGTTGATGAGGATGGGTCGTGCCCAGCCTGGTTCCTCCTGAAGTCCATAATGAGCTCCTTTTGTTTTGCTGACGTTCAGGGGATAGGTTGTTAACCACACGGTCAAAGTGCCTACCTCATCCCTGTAGGCACTCTCGTCGTTGTTGGTAATCGGGCCTACTACTGTCGTGTCATCAGAGAAGTTGATGATGGGGTTGGAACCGTGTGAGGCGACGCAGTCGTGGGTATACAGGGAGTACACGAGGGGACTGAGGACACACCTTGGTGGTACCACTCTCCATATTTTCAAGCATAGTGGTGGCTGCATCATGCTATGAGTATGCTTGTATTCGTTAACAACTGGGGAGTTTTGGAATGGAGCTAAGCACAGGCAAAATCCTAGAAGAAAACCTGGTTCAGTCTGCTTTCCACCAGACACTGGGAGATGAATTCACCTGTCAGCAGGACAATGACGTAAAACACAAGGTCAAATCTAAACTGGAGTTACTTACCAAGAAGACATTGAATGTTCCTGAGTGGCTGAGTTACAGTTTTGACTTAAATCTGTTTTGAAATGGTTGTCTAGCAATGATCAACAACCAATTTGATTGAGCTTGAAGAATTTTGAAAAGAATAATGTGAAAATGTTGCACTATCCAGGTGTGAAAAGCTCTTAAGAGACTCAGCCAGAAAGACTCACAGCTGTAGTCGCTGCCAAAGGTGATTCTAACATGTATTGACTCAGGGGGTTGAATACTTATCTAATCAAGATATATTAGAGTTAATCTTTCATATTTTTTTCAACAAATTTTAATTTTTTTTTCTTCTCCAATTTGACTTTTTGACTCTTTTGTGTAGATCTTTTGACAAAAAATTACAATTAAAATCAATTTGAATCCCACTTTGTAACACAACAAAATGTGTATAAAGGTCAAGGGATATGAATACTTTCTGAAGACACTAAGTGCTGCCCAGTCCTTGTCAAGTAACTATTTTCACGTTACATAATGAGTGTTGTCTTTCGCATAATGATAGTCCTGTCTCTTGTCCGTCCGCCAGCGGCAGCAGAGAAGGAGGCCATTAAGAACAGCTACACCAAGATGATGGACGCCTATGGGATTCTGGGAGTCCTACGCCTCAACCTGGGTGAGTCACTTGACACCTGGGGGGTCTGATTACCGTAAACACCCTATTGGATTTAGCGCCGTATAATCATATAGCCTAGCATGGATTTCATGTTATCCCTGCGAGGATGGGTCTGGGTGGTATAATTTATTTTACTATACACTGAGTGTACAAAACATTAAGAACACCTGCTCTTTCCATGACACAGACTGACCAGGTGAATCCAGGTGAAAGCTATTATCCCTTATTGATGTCACCTGTTAAATCCACTTCAATCAGGGTAGATGAAGGGGAGGAGAGGTTAAATAAGGATTTTTAAGGCTTGAGAAAATTGAGATATGGATTGTGTGTGTGTGTGTGTGCCATTCAGAGGGTGAATGGACAAGACAAAATATTTAAGTGCCTTTGAACAGGGTATGTTGGTAGGTGCCATGTGCACAGGTTTGTGTCAAGAACTGCAACGCTGCTGGGTTTTTTCACACACAGCAGTTTCCTGTGTGTATCAATAATGGTCCACCACCCAAAGGACATCCAGCCAACTTGACACAACTGTGGGAAAGCATCGGAGTCAACACGGGGCCAGCATCCCTGTGGAAAGGTTTCGACACCTTGTAGAGTCCAAGCCCCGACGAATTGAAGGGGTTCTGAAGGCAAAACTGGGTGGTGCAACTCCGTATTAGGAAGGTTTATCAAAATGTTTTTCTACACTCAGTGTAGTTACGGTATAGCGTATTTTACTACATACCGGTATTGATGCAGGGACCGGTTTAGGTTTTTACTTTACCTTCTATAACTGCATTTGAATGTTTGGTTTGTGATTTAGCACCTCCGGCGTGGGTAATGTCATTAGCTGTCAGCGTGTTGTTTGGGAAAAATCTTCTAAATCAGAGAGGAAGATAGGAGAGAGAGCTACGTTAGCTAGCTACATGAAGAAGGGGAATGTGAAATTGAATAGGGTCCCCCTAGGAAACACGTTAGTTACTACCCTGTCACATTAATTCCGTCCTGGTTTATTCATTTGTTTTCATGTCAAACAACAGTGTATTCAAGGAAGAGGACGACCGATTAGGATTTTTCAACGCCGATACGGATTATTGAAGGACCCAAAAAATCGGATACCGATTAATCGGCCGATATATATATATATATACACACACACACACACACACACACACACACACACACACACACACACACACACACACACACAGTGAGGGGGGCAAAGTATTTGATCCCCTGCTGATTTTGTACGTTTGCCCATTGACAAAGAAATGATCAGTCTATAATTTTAATGGTAGGTTTATTTGAACAGTGAGAGACAGAATAACAACAAAAAAAAATCTGGAAAAACGCATGCCAAAAATTTTATAAATTGATTTGCTTTTTAATGAGGGATATAAGTATTTGACCCCTCTGCAAAACATGACAAAACATGGTGGCAAAACTCTTGTTGGCAAACACAGAGGTCAGACGTTTCTTGCAGTTGGCCACCAGGTTTGCACACATCTCAGGAGGGACTTTCTCCCACTCCTCTTTGCAGATCTTCTCCAAGTCATTAAGGTTTCGAGGCTGACGTTTGGCAACTCGAACCTTCAGCTCCCTCCACAGATTTTCTATGGGATTAAGGTCTGGAGACTGGCTAGGCCACTCCAGGACCTTAATGTGCTTCTTCTTGAGCCACTCCTTTGTTGCCTTGGCCGTGTGCTTTTTCTGTATTTTTTTGTTGTTCTTCTGTCTCTCACTGTTCAAATAAACCTACCATTAAAATTATAGACTGATCATTTCTTTGTCAGTGGGCAAACATACAAAATCAGCAGGGGATCAAATACTTTTTTTCCCTCACTGTATATATATATATATATTTGTAATAATGACAATTACAACAATACTGAATGACCCCTTTTATTTTAACTTAATATAATACATAAATAAAATCTATTTAGTCTCAAATAAATAATGAAACATGTTCAATTTGGTTTAAATAATGCAAAAACACAGTGTTGGAGAAAAAAGTAAAAAGTGCCATGTAAAAAAGCTGACGTTTAAGGTCCTTCCTCAGAACATGAGAACATGTGAAAGCTGGTGGTTAAGTATTCCCTGTTAAGAAGTTTTAGGTTGTAGTTATTATAGGAATTATGACGCGACAACGATTTCTCTCTATACCATTTGTATTTCATTATACCTCTGACTATTGGATGTTCTTATTAGGCACTTTAGTATTGCCAGCCTAATCTCGGGAGTTGATAGGCTTGAAGTCATAAACAGCGCTGTGCTTCAAGCATTGCTAAGAGCTGCTGGCAAAATGCAGTAAAGTTTGAATGAATGCTTACGAGCCTGCTGCTGCCTACCACCGCTCAGTCAGACTGCTCTATCAAATATCAAATAATAGACTTCATTATAATATAATAAACACACAGAAATACGAGCCTCAGGTCATTAAATATGGTCAAATCCAGAAACTATCATTTAGAAAACAAAACGTTTAGAAAAATATACTTCTGTGTATTGATTTTAAGAAAGCATTGATGCTTATGGTTAGGTACATTGGTGCAACTATTGCACTTTTGTTAAATCATCACCCGTTTGGCGAAGTTGAAGTAGGCTGTGATTCGATGATAAATTAACAGGCACCGCATTGATTATATGCAACACAGGACAAGCTAGTTAAACTAGTAATATCATCAACCATGTGTAGTTAACTAGTGATTATGTGAAGATTTGATTGTTTTTTCTAAGATAAGTTTAATGCTAGCTAGCAACTTACCTTGGCTCCTTGCTGCACTCGCGTAACAGGTGATCAGTTTGCCAAGCAGTCTCCTCGTGGATTGCAATATAATCGGCCATAATCGGCGCCCAAAAAAAATGCTGATTTACCGATTTTTGTTATGAAAACTTGAAATCGGCCCTAATTAATCGGTCGACGTCTAATTCAAGGTGCTGCCCACTATATTCCAACTATTGAATTAGAATAATCATTATATTTCCATGATTTCAACAGTTCACCAATATAATTAGGCCTGGGTTTGTTGTCCCAATCATGCAGCCCTGAGTGGCACAGTGTGGAAAGGATAACAAAAGTGCAGGAAATGTAGACACGTTTTAATGAAAATGCTGAAAATTGTTTGATTGAACAGTATAAAACAATCAGATTGTAGAAATAGCCATTTGAAATCACTTTGTTTGTGTTACCACCCTAGGGTCATGAACTTCTCATAAAGCGTATTTAGAACTTTTATTATTAATAAATATAAAATGCCGCCATACCGTCAAAATGTGATATGACATCCAGCCCAATGAAGCATGGATGATGACATGGCAAATGCAGAACATTATTCCTAGTTGTAATCAATGCCATTACTAAACCAATGCCATTACTAAACCAATGCCATTACTAAACCAATGCCATTACTAAATTGCTAAAACAAATGTGTTGAACTGTAGGGTTGTGAGGAGTCTTCTTTAGGAGCCTGTAGTCTACAGTAAGTCCTGCCTGTTGACTGCAGAGCTTCTCTGTCTCCTGCCCTCTGCTTGACCTTGAAGGCCTGTCTGTTATGATAACATGGGGGGGAAGCTAAGCTTTAAACAGATTAAAGCCAGTTTTACAGATCAGATCACGTTGATATAGCACTACCTGTTTACTGACTCTGAAGGAAGGCAGGCAAACAACAAGCTCAGTTAACCATATACTGGTAATGACCGTATGACGGCATGGCGTTTAACACCGTTGTTCCTCTCACTCTGATCTCTTTCTTCTCATCCTATCGTCTCTATCTTTTCCCTCCTGCTATTTCCATCTCCCTGTGTTTTTATTATCTCCTTCTCTTCCTCCTTTTCTCTGTCTTATCATTCAACCCCCTCTCCTCCTCCTCGTGTCCCCTCCTTCTCCCTCTCCTCTTCCTCCTCTCTCCTCCTCTCCTTCTCCCTCTCTCCTCTCGTCCTCCTCCTCGTGTCCCCTCCTTCTCCCTCTCCTCTTCCTCCTCGTTCTCCACTCCTTCTCCCTCTCTTCCTCGTCCTCTCTCCCTCCTTGTCTACCTCTCCTGCTCTCTCTCCTATCTTCCTCCTCGTCTCCCTCTCTCATCTCTTCCTCTTCTCTCCTCGTCTCCTTCTCCCTCTCTCCTCTCTTCCTCCTCGACTCCTTCTCCCTCTCTCCTCTCGTCCTCCTCCTCGTCTCCTCTCCTTCTCCCTCTCATCATCCTCCTCATCGTCTCCACTTCTTCTTCTCCTCCTCCTCCTCCTCCTCCTCCTCCTCCTCCTCCTCCTCCTCCTCCTCCTCCTCCTCCTCCTCCTCCTCCTCCTCGTCTCCTCTCCTTTTCTCCTCTCTTCCTCCTCCTCGTCTCTTCTCCTTTTTCTCTCTCGTCTCCTTCTCTTCTCCTCCCTTCATCCTCCTCTCTTCCTCCCTATCTCCTCCTTTCCTCAACTCTCCTCTCATTCTCTCCTCTCCATCCTCCCCTCCCGCCTTTCCTCCATCTCCTTTTCTCTCCTCCCCTCCTCCTCCCTCTCTCCAGGTGATTCCATGCTCCACAGCTTGGTGGTTGCAGCAGGCTGTAGCTCCGTAGGGAAAGTGCAAGACTCTGAGGTGTTCCGGGTCACGTCTACAGAGTTTGTTTCTCTGAAGAACGACCCGAGTGACGAGGACCGCATCGCTGACGTCAGGAAAGTCCTGAACTCTGGGAACTTTTACTTCGCCTGGTCCTCTAGCGGCATCAGCATGGACCTCAGCCTCAACGCCCACCGCCGGATCAAAGAGGACACCACAGACAACCGCTTCTTCTGGTGGGTAGTGGGACACATATTATATATATATATATATATATATATATATATATATATATACATACACAGTTGAAGTCGGATGTTTACATACACCTTAGCCAAATACATTTAAACTCAGTTTTTCACATCGGTTAGGATCACCACTTTATTTTAAGAATGTGAAATGTCAGAATAATGTTAGAGAGAATTATTTCTTTCAGCTTTTATTTCTTTCATCACATTCCTAATGGGTCAGAAGTTTACATACACTCAGTTAGTATTTGGTAGCATTGCCTTTAAATTGTTTAACTTGGGTCAAATGTTTTGGGAAGCCTTCCACAAACTTCCCACAATAAGTTGGGTGAATTTTGGCCCATTCCTCCTGACAGAGGTGGTGTAACTGAGTCAGGTTTGTAGGCCTCCATGCTCGCACACGCTTTTTCAGTTCTGCCCACAAATTTTCTATAGGATTGAGGTCAGGGCTTTGTGATGACCACTCCAATACCTTGACTTTGTTGTCCTTAAGCCATTTTGCCACAACTTTGGAAGCATGCTTGGGGTCATTGTCCATTTGCGACCAAGCTTTAACTTCCTGACTGATGTCTTGAGATGTTGCTTCAATATATCCACATAATTTTACTTCCTCATGATGCCATCTATTTTGTGAAGTGCACCAGTCCCTCCTGCAGCAAAGCACTCCCACAACATGATGCTGCCACCCCCGTGCTTCACGGTTGGGATGGTGATCTTCGGCTTGCAAGCCTCCCCTTTTTTCCTCCAAATAACAGTGGTCATTATGGCCAAACAGTTCTATTTTTGTTTCATCAGACCAGAGGACATTTCTCCAAAAAGTACGATCTTTGTCCTCATGTGCAGTTGCAACCCGTAGTCTGGCTTTTTAGGACTCGTTTGTCGATATAGGACTCGTTTTAAGTATATAGATACTTTTGTACCTGTTTCCTCCAGCATCTTCACAAGGTCCTTTGCTGTTGTTCTGGGATTGATTTGCACTTTTCGCACCAAAGTACGTTCATCAGAACGCGTCTCCTTCCTGAGCGGTATAACGGCTGCGTGGTCCCATGGTGTTTATACTTGCGTACTATTGTTTGTGCAGATGAACGTGGTACCTTCAGGCGTTTGGAAATTGCTCCCAAGGATGAACCAGACTTGTGGAGGTCTACAATTTATTTTCTGAGGTCTTGGCTTATTTCTTTTGATTTTCCCAAGATGCCAAGCAAAGAGGTACTGAGTTTGAAGGTAGGCCTTGAAATACATCCACAGGTACACCTCCAATTGACTCAAATGATGTCAATTAGCCTATCAGAAGCTTCTAAAGCAATGACATCGTTTTCTGGAATTTTCCAAGCTTTTTAAAGGCATAGTCAACTTAGTGTATGTAAACTTCTGACCCACTGGAATTGTGATACAGTGAATTATAAGTGAAATAATCTGTCTGTAAACAATTGTTGGAGAAATTACTTGTGTCATGCACAATGTAGATGTCCCAACCGACTTGCCAAGACTATAGTTTGTTAACAAGAAATTTGTGGAGTGGTTGAAAAATGAGTTTTAATGACTCCAACCTAAGTGTATGTAAACTTCCGACTTCAACTGTATATGCTAACCTCTTATTCTAGTGGGGAGTTGGACACACCCACATTTATTTATTTATTTATTTACTAACAGCTTCTTCTGGTGGGGACAATTACATTTTTATGCTCACAATATTTATGTGATTCTGGGAATCATAAAAGTGTTTCGCTGAAAGTGATTCGGAGTATGATGTCTACTAGTCCATACCTAGTCCTTACCTGGTCTACCTAGGTCCTACCTAGTCCTAACCTAGGTCCTACTTAGTCCTTACCTAGTCCTTACCTGGTCTACCTAGTCCTTACCTGGTCTACCTAGTCCTTTCCTGATCTACCTAGTCCTTACCTGATATACCTAGGTCCTACCTAGTCCTTACCTAGTCCTTACCTGGTCTACCTAGTCCTTACCTGGTCTACCTAGGTCCTTCCTAGTCCTAACCTAGGTCCTACCTAGTCCTAACCTAGGCCCTACCTAGTTCTAACCTAGGTCCTACCTAGTCCTTACCTATTCCTTATCTAGTCCTTCCTAGTCCGTATCTGGTCCTACCTAGTCCTTATCTGGTCATTATCTGGTCCTACCTAGTCCTTTTTGGTCCTACCTAGTCCTTATCTGGTCCTACCTAGTCCTTACCTGGTCTACCTAGTCATAACCTAGGTCCTACCTAGTCTTAGCCTAGGTCCTACCTAGTCCTGGTCTACCTAGTCCTTACCTGGTCTACCTAGTCCTAACATAGGTCCTACCTAGTCCTTACCTAGGTCCTACCTAGTCCTTACCTAGTCCTAACCTAAGTCCTACCTAGTCCTAACCTAGTCCTTATCTGGTCCTACCTAGTCCTAACCTAGTCCTTACCTAGTCCTGGTCTACTTAGTCCTTACCTGGTCTACCTAGTCCTAACCTAATTCCTGCCTAGTCCTTAGCTAGTCCTGGTCTACCTAGTCCTTACCTGGTCTACCTAGTCCTAACCTAATTCCTGCCTAGTCCTAACCTAGGTCCTACCTAGTCCAAACCTAGGTCCTACCTAGTCCTAACCTGGTCCTACCTAGTCCTTATCTGGTCCTTACCTAGTCCTTATCTGGTCCTTACCTAGTCCTTACCTAGTCCTAACCTAGTCCTTACCTAGTCCTTATCTGGTCTTACCTAGTCCTAACTTAGTCCTTATCTGGTCCTACCTAGTCCTTACCTAGTCCTTATCTGGTCTTACCTAGTCCTAACCTAGTTCCTACCTAGTCTCGTCTTGCTGCTACTACTTTAAGATGAATGCACTGACTGGATGAGAGCATCTGCTCAATCACTAAAATTCAAATGATTTATTTTCTGAATCCAAGTCGTATTATTGTACAATACATCATATTGTACCTCTTAATCCCTAGCAACAAATTTCAGTTGAATGCAATTTTCTACAACTGACTAGGTATCCCCTTTCCCCTTTTATATTGCACCTCATTATCCTAATGCTCGTATTGCACCTCATAATCGAAGCTCGTATTGCACCTCATAATCGAAGCTCGTATTGCACCTCATAATCGAAGCTCGTATTGCACCTCATAATCGAAGCTCGTATTGCACCTCATAATCGAAGCTCGTATTGCACCTCATAATCGAGGCTCGTATTGCACCTCATAATCGAAGCTCGTATTGCACCTCATAATCAAGCTCAGATTGCACCTCATAATCAAGCTCGTATTGCACCTCATAATCAAGCTCAGATTGCACCTCATAATCAAGCTCAGATTGCACCTCATAATCAAGCTCGTATTGCACCTCATAATCGAAGCTCGTATTGCACCTCATAATCGAAGCTCGTATTGCACCTCATAATCGAAGCTCGTATTGCACCTCCATAATCGAAGCTCGTATTGCACCTCCATAATCGAAGCTCGTATTGCACCTCCATAATCGAAGCTCGTATTGCACCTCCATAATCGAAGCTCGTATTGCACCTCCATAATCGAAGCTCGTATTGCACCTCATAATCGAAGCTCGTATTGCACCTCATAATCGAAGCTCGTATTGCACCTCATAATCGAAGCTCGTATTGCACCTCATAATCGAAGCTCGTATTGCACCTCATAATCGTAGCTCGTATTTGTGGCTGATCTGCTGGTGTTGTGCTCAGTGCGTCATGGCTCTCATGACATGTGCCTGTGTGTAGAGGTTGACACGTATCTCGTCTCCCCTAGGAACCAGTCCCTTCACCTTCACCTAAAGCACTACGGTGTGAACTGTGATGACTGGTTGTTGAGGTTGATGTGTGGCGGGGTGGAGATCAGGACTATCTACGCAGGTCACAAACAGGCCAAGGCCTGCGTCATCTCCCGCCTCAGCTCAGAGAGGGCCGGGACACGCTTCAACGTCCGAGGGGCCAACGATGACGGACAGGTGGCCAACTTCGTAGAGACTGAACAGGTAGGAGGGAGAGGGAGAGAAGGAGGTTACATTAGACCGGTGGACTACTGGTGTGTCTTTTTTATATAAAACTGTCATAAAAATGTTTGTTTTATACACATTTCAAATGTAATGGTCTATTGTAGCAATGTCACATAGTTTTCTAAAGGCTAATTATCTAAAGAGGTAGTCTCCCAATTAATCGAATACTAACTTCCGTTCTGATATTCGATTTAATCATGCCTGTCTGTAATATCAACATTAACACTGTCCAATGTATTCATTTATTTTGATTATATACCAACCTCAATCACAACAATTACAGAAGGGAATAACCAACGCTTCTCTCGGCACTGTGGCTGTCCTCTACGCCAGCCTATCCGCACTAGTGTCTGAGTCTGTGCGTCCACGCGTATCTATGTGACTAGTATGTCGGAGTGCCTGGGAAGACAAATGACCATCTTCTATGGATGAATGAAGTTTTTTTTCTCCTCTGTCTGCAGGTGATCTTCCTGGATGACCAGGTGTCTTCCTTCATCCAGATCCGTGGTTCCATTCCACTGTTCTGGGAGCAACCAGGAATACAGGTAAGACGATGGGTCTGCACCTGACAATAATATGGTAGCTGTGAATATTGACTTCAATAGGATCGCGCACTCAAACTATGTACAGCACCAATCAAAAGTTTGGACACACTTAATCATTCAAAGGTTTTTCTTAATTTTTTTACTATTTTCTACATTGTAGAATAATAGTGAAGACATCACAACTATGAATTAACACATGGAATCATGTAGTAACCAAAAAAGTGTTAAACAAATCAAAATATATTTTGAGTAAGCCACTCTTTTCCTTGATGACAGCTTTGCACACTCTTGCACACTCTTGGCATTCTCTCAACCAGCTTCACCTGGAATGCTTTTCCAACAGTCTTGAAGGAGTTCCCAAATATGCTGAGCACTTGTTGGCTGCTTTTCCTTCACTCTGTGGTCCAACTTATCCCAAACCATCTCAACTGGGTTGAGGTCGGGTGATTGTGGAGGTCAGGTCATCTGATGCAGCACTCCATCACTCTCCTTCTTGGTCAAATAGCCCTTACACAGCCTGGAGGTGTGTTGGGTCATTGTCCTGTTGAAAAACAAATGATAGTCCCACTAAGCCCAAACCAGATTGTATGGCGTATCGCTGCAGAATGCTGTGGTAGCCATGCTGGTTAAGTGTGCCTTGAATTCTAAATAAATCACAGACATTGTCACCAGCAAAGCACCATCACACCTCCTCTTCCATGCTGGACAGATTTTCACTGGTATAATGACCATTGCTTGTGTTTCTTGGCCCAAGCAAGTCTCTTCTTATTATTGGTGTCCTTTAGTATAGGTTTCTTTTTAGAAATTCAACAATGAAGGCCTGATTCTCGCAGTCTCCTCTGAACAGTTGATGTTGAGATGTGTCTGTTACTTGAACTCTGTGAAGTATTTATTTGGGCTGCAATCTGATGTGCAGTTAACTCTAATGAACTTATTCTCTGTAGCAGAGGTAACTCTGGGTCTTCCTTTCCTGTGGCGGTCCTCATGAGAGCCAGTTTCATCATAGCGTTGGATGGTTTTTGCGACTGCAAGGCCATCATCCCGGAGTCGCCTCTTCACTGTTGACGTTGAGACTGGTGTTTTGCGGGTACTATTTAATGAAGCTGACAGTTGTGGACTTGTGAGGCATCTGTTTCTCAAACTAGACACTAATGTACTTGTCCTCTTGCTCAGTTGTGCACCGGGGCCTCCCACTCCTCTTTCTATTCTGGTTAGAGCCAGTTTGCACTGTTCTGTGAAGGGAGTAGTACACAGAGTTGTACGAGATCTTCAGTTTCTTGGCAATTTCCGCATGGAATAGCCTTCATTCCTCAGAACAAGAATAGACTGACGAGTTTCAGAAGGAAGTTATTTGTTTCTGGACATTTTGAGCCTGTAATCGAAACCCACAAATGCTGACGCTCCAGATACTCAACTAGCCTAAAGAAGGCCAGTTGTATTGCTCTTTAATCAGGGCAACAGTTTTCAGCTGTGCTAACATAATTGCAAAAGCGTTTTCTAATGATCAATTAGCCTTTTAAAATGATCAACTTGGATTAGATAACACAACGTGCCATTGGAACACAGGAGTGATGGTTGCTGATAATGGGCCTCTGTACGCCTATGTAGATATTCCTTTAAAAATCAGCCTTTTCCAGCTACAATAGTCATTTACAACATTAACAATGTCTACACTGTATTTCTGATCAATTTGATGTTATTTTAATGTCTCAAAAAATAAATGTGCTTTTCTTTCAAAAACAAGAACATTTCTAAGTGACCCCCAAACCTTTTGAACGGTTGTGTATATGTTTTAACATTGGGCTGGCTGATCCTTTTCTAAATATACACACAGTGGCCAGTTTATTAGATACACCAATCTAGTACCGTGTGGGACCCACATTTGCCTCCAGAACAGCCTGAATTCCTCGGGGCATTGAAACGTTGCTCAGTTGGTATCGAGGAACCTAACGTGTGCCAGGAAAACATTCTCCACATCATTACACCACCACCACCACCACCAGCCTGTACTGTTGACAACAGACAGGATAGGGCCATGGACTCATGCTGCAATATGCCAAATCCTTACTCTGCCATCAGCATGACACAACATGCCATTTTTCAGTGTTGGTGATCACGTGCCCACTGGAGCCACTTCTTCTTGTTTTTAGCTGATAGGAGTAGAACGAGTTGTGATTTTTGATTTTAAAATGGATTCAATTTAGATTTTGTGTCACTGGCCTATACAGACAATAACACATCATGTCAAAGTATAATTATGTTTTGATACATTTTTACAAATGATTTAAGAATGAAAATCTGAAATGTATTGAGTCAATAAGTATACAAACCCTTTGTTATGGCAAACCTAAATAAAATCCGGAGTAAAAATGTACTTTATACTAAAACCACTGGGCCTCGAGCCCCCAGTCGAGCTAATGAGCAGTCATTTTGACTGTAACATTTCTAAAAGTGTAATTAATACGTTTCATATGTTAATCGCAAAAATAATCATTTGGTTATGTTTATGACGGTCTAAGGTAACATTCGAACATTTTCAATAGTTTGTTACAATTTTAGTTTTTTGGGGGGGTTTACAGTTTTTGACATACATCTATGGCAAGACCTGAAAATGGTTGTCTAGCAGTGATCAACAAGCAATTTGACAGAGCTTGATGAATTTCGAAAAGAAGATATGGGCACATGTTGCACAATCCAGGCGTGGAAAGCTCTTAGAGATTTAACCAGAAAGATTCACAGCTGTAGTCGCTGCCAAGTTGCTTCTATAAGTATAGACTCAGGGGTGTGAATACTTATGTAAATGAGGTATTTCTTTATTTCATTTTCAATAAATGTGCAAAAAATGTCTGTAACATGTTTTTTCACTTCGTCATTATGGAGTATTGTGATGTCATTATGGAGTATTGTGATGTCATTATGGAGTATTGCGATGTCATTATGGAGTATTGTGATGTCATTATGGAGTATTGTGATGTCATTATGGAGTATTGCGATGTCATTATGGAGTATTGCGATGTCATTATGGAGTATTGTGATGTCGATAGGGTCGTGAGAAATGTGTTTAATCCATTTTGAATTCAGGCTGTAACGTAACAAAATGTGGAATAAGTCAAAAGGGTATGAATACTTTCTGAAGGCACTGTGTGAGGAGGAGACTGGAGGGGTTTGACGACTTCTATGGTAGATGAGTCACACATGGAGACAACTTCTTCTATGGTAGACAAGCCATACAGAGAGACAGGTTCTTCTATGGTAGACAAGCTATGCATGACAATGAATGGACACAGAGAGGAGTTGGCTAATAGAATGAAAACAGGCTGAACCACCAGGCTACCGGAAGAGGCTTTGGTAGTAATCCCATCCATCAGCTGCCTCTATGGCAATTTAACCAGGGGACAAGTTTACTTTGGTAGTAAGTTGTAAGTAGCCTTGTCCGAGCAGGAATGGCCCACAGGGCAGGAGCCTATCTTCAGTTTCTGTGGCGTGAGTACTCCCCCTGGACAGGTTTCTAGTAGCAGTAAAACAAAACTAGTAGTAGTAAAGGCTAGTAAAGACTCCAGCAGCATGGCTGTGTGTAGTAAACCATGGCAGTAAAGACTCCAGCAGCATGGCTGTGTGTAGTAAAACATGGCAGTAAAGACTCCAGCAGCATGGCTGTGTATGGTAAACCATGGCAGTAAAGACTCCAGCAGCATGGCTGTGTGTAGTAAACCATGGCAGTAAAGACTCCAGCAGCATGGCTGTGTAGTAAACCATGGCAGTAAAGACTCCAGTAGCATGGCTGTGTAGTAAACCATGGCAGTAAAGACTCCAGCAGCATGGCTGTGTGTAGTAAACCATGGCAGTAAAGACTCCAGCAGCATGGCTGTGTGTCCTGTGCAGTTACTATGCCTGTGGAATGTAACAGTAACCTCTGTGTAAAACATTATTAATTATTCAATACCTTTAGCCTCCCTTTACTGCCATGGTTTACTACACAGCCATGCTGCTGGAGTCTTTACTGCCATGGTTTACTACACAGCCATGCTGCTGGAGTCTTTACTGCCATGGTTTACTACACACAGCCATGCTGCTGGAGTCTTTACTGCCATGGTTTACTACACACAGCCATGCTAGTAAACCATGGCAGTAAAGACTCCAGCAGCATGGCTGTGTATAGTAAACCATGGCAGTAAAAGCTCCAGCAGCATGGCTGTGTATAGTAAACCATGGCAGTAAAGACTCCAGCAGCATGGCTGTGTGTAGTAAACCATGGCAGTAAAGACTCCAGCAGCATGGCTGTGTGTGGTAAACCATGGCAGTAAAGACTCCAGCAGCATGGCTGTGTATGGTAAACCATGGCAGTAAAGACTCCAGCAGCATGGCTGTGTGTAGTAAACCATGGCAGTAAAGACTCCAGCAGCATGGCTGTGTGTAGTAAACCATGGCAGTAAAGACTCCAGCAGCATGGCTGTGTATGGTAAACCATGGCAGTAAAGACTCCAGCAGCATGGCTGTGTGTAGTAAACCATGGCAGTAAAGACTCCAGCAGCATGGCTGTGTGTCCTGTGCAGTTACTATGCCTGTGGAATGTAACAGTAACCTCTGTGTAAAACATTATTAATTATTCAATACCTTTAGCCTCCCTAGAAGTGTGTTTTATTAGCTGCTCTGCTATAGAGGCTCATCTCAATAGTTGGTCCAGGTGTTCAATTTATTCTCTATTGTTTCCTCACCATCAGACCTCTTTCTTCAATGGCCAAACCTTGAATTCTGAAACTGTGTCTAAAAAAAAAAAGAACAACAGTATTTTGCTCAAAACGTGTGTGTGTATATATATATATTTATATCCTTAAGTGTGTGTACTGTACTTGGAATATTGTTTTTCAACAGGCAAATAATAGCTGGAGTGGGACTTTTTAGTAAGCACTGTGAGGACAGGCCTGCTGCGCAGGGAGAGGCTGACGTAATGCCAGCCCAGGCTAGCCGCATGACTGAACATATGTGTGGTCGAAAAAAAACCCACACAAAAACAGTCATATGTTCAGGTACACCTACCTGAAGCAAAAGGGGAGGGGAAAGATGATGTGGATTTTGACGGAGAAGGCTGAGGGGATGAGGGGGAAACAGGCTGAGGCCTGTAGTGGGGGAAGACAGAGCCTCAGGGAGAATTTACCAATATCCCTCTGAGTCTGCCAGGGTGTGCCCGTGTGTGTGTGCGCCCATGAGTGTGTGTGTGTGTGTGTGCGCCCATGAGTGTGTGTGTGTGTGCGCCCATGAGTGTGTGTGTGTGTGTGTGCGCCCATGAGTGTGTGTGTGTGTGTGTGTGTGCGCCCATGAGTGTGTGTGTGTGTGTGCGCCTGTGTGTGTGTGTGTGCCCGTGTGTGTGTGTTTGTGCCCGTGTGTGTGCCCGTGTGTGTGTGGGTGTAGAGTGAGAGCGCGAGAGGTGTGTGTGTGTGTGTGTGTGTGTGTGTACTTAGCTGCGTCTCTGACTCAGTCCCCAGTCTGTGCAAGAAATGAGAGAAGGAACGAGAGGCCAGTAATGGAATGGTAGAAACGGGCAGATGGGCAGATTGAGACAGATGGGCAGATTGAGACAGATGGGCAGATTGAGACAGATGGGCAGATTGAGACAGATGGGCAGATTGAGACAGATGGGCAGATTGAGACAGATGGGCAGATTGAGACAGATGGGCAGATTGAGACAGATGGGCAGATTGAGACAGATGGACAGATTGAGACAGATGGGCAGATTGAGACAGATGGGCAGATTGAGACAGATGGGCAGATTGAGACAGATGGGCAGATTGAGACAGATGGACAGATTGAGACAGATGGACAGATTGAGACAGATGGACAGATTGAGACAGATGGACAGATTGAGACAGATGGACAGATTGAGACAGATGGACAGATTGAGACAGATGGACAGATTGAGACAGATGGACAGATTGAGACAGATGGACAGATTGAGACAGATGGACAGATTGAGACAGATGGACAGATTGAGACAGATGGACAGATCGAGACAGATGGACAGATTGAGGCGGAGCCAGAGAGATAGCATGCGGATTCTGACAGACATCAGGACAATAGAGGACTGCATCCTACCCCTGTTTAGGACACGCCAGTCCCTCTCTGTCTGTGACAGACAACCAGGCTGAAATGGCACCCTATTCCCTATATAGTACACTGCTAGCATCTGTTACTAAACCAATAACTAGCCAGCTAATATTGTTTCACTGGCTAAGTCTAGGGGTCTTAGGCCTAGTTAACTGGTCTGTAACCTGATTAACGATGTGTGTCTACAGTAGCAGGCAACAGATTGGACACACCTGCTCATTCAAGTTATTTTTTTCTTTATTTTCTACCTTGTAGAATAGTAGTGAAGACCTCAACACTATGATATAACACATATGGAGTCATGTAGTAACCAAAAAAAAAGTGTTAAACAAATGAAAATATATTTTGTATTTGAGATTCTTCAAAGTAGCCGCCCTTTGCCTTGACGACAGCTTTGAACACTTCTCAACCACACCTGGAAAGCTTTTTCCATGAACAACCCCATAGGCCAAATTATACGTGCTCGTCGTAGAGGCAGAAGGACGGGTGTTATGATTCTGGATGGCCAGATTGGGGGAATCGTAAGTGGGGAATCGTAAGTGGCTTGTTTCAGCTAGTTTCGTCTTGTTCTAGATACCATGTCTTGTTTGTTTTTTAATGTCTTTTGACTCGTGCTAATGTGGCTAATATGGTTAAAACTCACTAGCTAGATAACCAACATCTGTTACGATGTATTTGAGAGACAACAAGTGGTCCATTGTGCAATTATATTTATTTTTTAGTTCGTTTTGGAGTCTAATATAGTAGTTAGTCTCCCAAACAAGTTAGTCTCCCAAACAGGTTTGTTAATTATTTTAATTCATTGTACTGAATAGTTTTATTTTTTTATTATTTCGTTTTTTGTTTACTATAATAACCTTGGGGTGTTCATTTGACTCCCTAGTAATGGGTGTATCTGGGTACTACAGAGGATAACCACATGACCCTGCTGTCTTTCTCTCTCTCTCTCTCGCCTTCTCTCTCTCTCTCTCTCTCTCTCTCTCTCTCTCTCTCTCTCTCTCTCTCTCTCTCTCTCTCTCTCTCTCTCTCTCTCTCTCTCTCACCTTTTCTCTCTCTCTCGCCTCTCTCTCTCTCTCTCTCTCTCCTAAAGGTGGGCTCTCATCGTGTCAAGCTCTCCAGAGGGTACGAGGCCAACGCACCGGCTTTTGAGAGGTAATTAGTCTGTTTCCTTCAGTCTGTTAGCTGTGTAAACCTTTACAGTAGTGTGACGAGACGAGAGGAGACACCCCCTTCCTCTGAATGATGAGCTTCATACTGAAGCAGTTGGTTAAAAGGAAGGTACTGGGTCACCAGATAAGACTGGACACTCATCCCAAATGGCATCCTATTATCCTTAGATGGTGCACTACTTTGGACCAGAGTCGTATTGGGATAGTGCACTACTTTGGACCAGAGTCATATTGGGGATAGTGCACTACTTTGGACTAGAGTCATATTGGGATAGTGCACTACTTTGGACCAGAGTCATATTGTGAATAGTGCACTACAATGGACCAGAGTCATATTGGGGTAGTGCACTACTTTGGACCAGAGTCATATGGGGATAGTTCACTACTTTGGACCAGAGTCATATTGTGAATAGTGCACTACAATGGACCAGAGTCATATTGGGGTAGTGCACTACTTTGGACCAGAGTCATATGGGGATAGTTCACTACTTTGGACCAGAGTCATATTGGGATAGTGCACTACTTTGGACCAGAGTCATATTGGGATAGTGCACTACTTTGGACCAGGGTCATATTGGGATAGTGCACTACTTTGGACCAGAGTCATATTGGGATAGTGCACTAAAATAGCCCAAGAAAATGCAGTTTTGGTCACACAAAGCAAAGCCACTCATGTCTCAAGTTTTGACATGCTGCATGCTGACTGCAGGAATGTCCACCAGAGCTGTTTCAGATAATTTAATGTTCATTTCTCTACCATTATCCACCTCCAACGTTGTTTTAGAGAATTTTTGCAGTACGTACAACCACAGACCACGTGTAACCACGCCAGCCCAGGACCTCCACATCTGGTTTCTTCACCTGCAGGATCATCTGAGACCAGCCATCCGGGACAGCTGATGAAACTGTGGGTTTGCACGAACAAAGAATTTCTGCACAAACTGTCAGAAACCGTCTCGGGGAAGCTCACCTGCGTGCTCGTCGTCCTCACCAGGGGTCTCGACCCGACTGCAGTTCCACGTCGTAACCGATTTCAGTGGGCAAATGCTACTCTCTTCACGGATTCCAACTGTACCGGACAGGTGGCAGACAGCGTGTATGGGGTCGTGTGGGCGAGCGGTGCCCTGCTTTTGGGTTATGGTATGGGCAGGCATAAGCTACGGACAATGAACACACTTAAAAATACTGTGACGAGATCCTGAGGCCCGTTGTCGTGCCATTCATCCACCGCCCATCATCTCATGTTTCAGCAGGATAATGCACGGCCCCATGTCACAAGGATCTGTACACATGACCAACAGATGCATATCTGTATTCCCAGTCATGTGAAATCCATAGATTAGGGCCTAATGAATTCATTTAAATTGACTGATTTCCTTATATGAACTGTAACTCAGTCAAATCCATTGAAGTTGTTGTTGTTGTGTATTTTTGTTCAGTGTACTAGGTGGTTGTTACCATGACTGCTAACCATTACCTACACCTGTAATATCCCCTGTCTGAGTGGGTCTTCTCTGTAGTGGGGTCTTCTCTGTAGTGGGGTCTACTGTCTGAGTGGGTCTTCACTTAGGCTGGCTCCTTTGTCAATGTCGTAATGCCTCTGACCCTCAGGTGTCTTCTTCTGGGAGGGGGGGGTGTCTGTGGGAGTGATATCTCACCTGTGTATGTGACTGTGTTCCAGGCACTTCAGTGCTTTGAGGAGGCTGTATGGGAAACAGGTGATCATCAACCTGCTAGGCATGAAGGAGGGAGAACACATGCTCAGCAAAGCATTCCAGGTACATAACCCTAACCCCTCCTATAACCCTTAACCCCTACCCCTCCTATAACTCTTAACCCCTACCCCTCCTATAACCCTTAACCCCTACCCCTCCTATAACCCTTAACCCCTCCTATAACCCTTAACCCCTAACCCCTCCTATAACCCCTAACCCCTCCTATAACCCCTAACCCCTGCTATAACCCCTAACCCCTCCTATAACCCTTCCTCCTAACTCTAACCTGTTTGTCATGGAGGGAGAACACATGCTCAACAAAGCATTCCAGATACATCCAACCTTACTATAACCCTAACCCCAATCAACAAAGCATTCCAGATACATCCAGCCTTACTATAACCCTTAACCCCAATCAACAAAGCATTCCAGATACATCCAGCCTTACTATAACCCTTAACCCCAATCAACAAAGCATTCCAGATACATCCAGCCTTACTATAACCCTTAACCCCAATCAACAAAGCATTCCAGATACATCCAGCCTTACATTCTCCAAGGTTCATGTACCTGAAGTGGATCTGGAAGATTTCATATAAAAATGTCTTAATAATTTTTTAAAGATCCTGTTGAATGTGTACGTCCCCCGTCCGTCCGTCTCTGTCAGAGTCACCTGAAGGCCTCCGAACACGCCGGAGCCGTGAAGATGATTAACTTTGACTATCATCAGATGGTGAAGGGCGGCAAAGCTGACAAACTCCACAGTGTCCTCAAACCTCAGCTCAACAAGTTTCTGGATGACTGTAGCTTCTTCTGCTACTCTGGAGAGACTGGGGTTACCAAGTGAGACCACACAACACGCACGCACGCACGCACGCACACACGCCAGCAACAAATGCCAAACCTACACATCCAAGTATAACTGACCACATTATGAAAGACAAACGTTGTAATTTAGAGTTCCGTAAAGTGAGTGTGGAAAAGGTGATTTATTTTTTGTTTGTTTTTGTCTTATCAATAATGACAAACCTCCTAGAACCGACAACTTGGATAGAAAACGATTGAAGATGGTAGCGGACTATATTGCCACTCTTATTTTGCAATCTCTTCAATCTAAGCCTACAGGAAAGTGTGTGCCCTGAGGCCTGGAGGGAAGCAAAGAATAATTCCGTTACCAAAAAAGGGAAGCACCATTTACTGGTTCAAACAGCTGACCAATCAGACTGCTCTATTGACCTTTAGTAAACTTTAGGATATTTTGTTTTGACCAGATACAATGGTATTTCACAATAAACAAAACGACTTTCAGCAGGCTTATAGAGAAGGACACTTAACATGTAAGGCATTAACACAAATGACTGCTGATTGGCGCAAAGAAATTGTTAAGGGGATTGTGGGAGCTGTTTTTGTTAAAACTTCAGTGCAGATTTTGACATTTATTGTTCAAATTTTGCTGCTGGAATAAAAACAAATGTTTTTGTTTTTTTTGCTTTCTATCCTCTGCTATACTGTGGATGGAGAGTTACCTGTCTGTCCTCTGCTATACTGTGGATGGAGAGTTACCTGTCTGTCCTCTGCTATACTGTGGATGGAGAGTTACCTGTCTATCCTCTGCTATACTGTGGATGGAGAGTTACCTGTCTGTCCTCTGCTATACTGTGGATGGAGAGTTACCTGTCTGTCCTCTGCTATACTGTGGATGGAGAGTTACCTGTCTGTCCTCTGCTATACTGTGGATGGAGAGTTACCTGTCTGTCCTCTGCTATACTGTGGATGGAGAGTTACCTGTCTGTCCTCTGCTATACTGTGGATGGAGAGTTACCTGTCTGTCCTCTGCTATACTGTGGATGGAGAGTTACCTGTCTGTCCTCTGCTATACTGTGGATGGAGAGTTACCTGTCTGTCCTCTGCTATACTGTGGATGGAGAGTTACCTGTCTGTCCTCTGCTATACTGTGGATGGAGAGTTACCTGTCTGTCCTCTGCTATACTGTGGATGGAGAGTTACCTGTCTGTCCTCTGCTATACTGTGGATGGAGAGTTACCTGTCTGTCCTCTGCTATACTGTGGATGGAGAGTTACCTGTCTGTCCTCTGCTATACTGTGGATGGAGAGTTACCTGTCTGTCCTCTGCTATACTGTGGATGGAGAGTTACCTGTCTGTCCTCTGCTATACTGTGGATGGAGAGTTACCTGTCTGTCCTCTGCTATACTGTGGATGGAGAGTTACCTGTCTGTCCTCTGCTATACTGTGGATGGAGAGTTACCTGTCTATCCTCTGCTATACTGTGGATGGAGAGTTACCTGTCTATCCTCTGCTATACTGTGGATGGAGAGTTACCTGTCTGTCCTCTGCTATACTGTGGATGGAGAGTTACCTGTCTGTCCTCTGCTATACTGTGGATGGAGAGTTACCTGTCTGTCCTCTGCTATACTGTGGATGGAGAGTTACCTGTCTGTCCTCTGCTATACTGTGGATGGAGAGTTACCTGTCTGTCCTCTGCTATACTGTGGATGGAGAGTTACCTGTCTGTCCTCTGCTATACTGTGGATGGAGAGTTACCTGTCTGTCCTCTGCTATACTGTGGATGGAGAGTTACCTGTCTGTCCTCTGCTATACTGTGGATGGAGAGTTACCTGTCTGTCCTCTGCTATACTGTGGATGGAGAGTTACCTGTCTGTCCTCTGCTATACTGTGGATGGAGAGTTACCTGTCTGTCCTCTGCTATACTGTGGATGGAGAGTTACCTGTCTGTCCTCTGCTATACTGTGGATGGAGAGTTACCTGTCTGTCCTCTGCTATACTGTGGATGGAGAGTTACCTGTCTGTCCTCTGCTATACTGTGGATGGAGAGAGTTACCTGTCTGTCCTCTGCTATACTGTGGATGGAGAGTTACCTGTCTGTCCTCTGCTATACTGTGGATGGAGAGTTACCTGTCTGTCCTCTGCTATACTGTGGATGGAGAGTTACCTGTCTGTCCTCTGCTATACTGTGGATGGAGAGTTACCTGTCTGTCCTCTGCTATACTGTGGATGGAGAGTTACCTGTCTGTCCTCTGCTATACTGTGGATGGAGAGTTACCTGTCTGTCCTCTGCTATACTGTGGATGGAGAGTTACCTGTCTGTCCTCTGCTATACTGTAGATGGAGAGTTACCTGTCTATCCTCTGCTATACTGTGGATGGAGAGTTACCTGTCTGTCCTCTGCTATACTGTGGATGGAGAGTTACCTGTCTGTCCTCTGGGCGGCAGGTAGCCTAGTGGGGGCGGCAGGTAGCCTAGTGGTTAGAGCGTTGGACTTGTAACCGGAGGGCTGCAAGTTCAAATCCCCGAGCTGACAAGGTAAAAATCTGTCGTTCTGCCCCTGAACAAGGCAGTTTAACCCACTGTTCCCCGGGCGCCAAGACGTGGATGTCGATTAAAAAGGCAGCCCCCGCACCTCTCTGATTCAGAGGGGTTGGGTTAAATGCGGAAGACACATTTCGGTTGAAGGCATTTGGTTGTACAACTGACTAATAATGGTGACTTTGACTTTTTTGACTTTATACTGTGGATGGAGAGTTACCTGTCTGTCCTCTGCTTTACTGTGGATGGAGAGTTACCTGTCTGTCCTCTGCTTTACTGTGGATGGAGAGTTACCTGTCTGTCCTCTGCTATACTGTGGATGGAGAGTTACCTGTCTGTCCTCTGCTATACTGTGGATGGAGAGTTACCTGTCTGTCCTCTGCTATACTGTGGATGGAGAGTTACCTGTCTGTCCTCTGCTATACTGTGGATGGAGAGTTACCTGTCTGTCCTCTGCTATACTGTGGATGGAGAGTTACCTGTCTGTCCTCTGCTATACTGTGGATGGAGAGTTACCTGTCTGTCCTCTGCTATACTGTGGATGGAGAGTTACCTGTCTATCCTCTGCTATACTGTGGATGGAGAGTTACCTGTCTATCCTCTGCTATACTGTGGATGGAGAGTTACCTGTCTGTCCTCTGCTATACTGTGGATGGAGAGTTACCTGTCTGTCCTCTGCTATACTGTGGATGGAGAGTTACCTGTCTATCCTCTGCTATACTGTGGATGGAGAGTTACCTGTCTGTCCTCTGCTATACTGTGGATGGAGAGTTACCTGTCTGTCCTCTGCTATACTGTGGATGGAGAGTTACCTGTCTGTCCTCTGCTATACTGTGGATGGAGAGTTACCTGTCTGTCCTCTGCTATACTGTGGATGGAGAGTTACCTGTCTGTCCTCTGCTATACTGTGGATGGAGAGTTACCTGTCTGTCCTCTGCTATACTGTGGATGGAGAGTTACCTGTCTGTCCTCTGCTATACTGTGGATGGAGAGTTACCTGTCTGTCCTCTGCTATACTGTGGATGGAGAGTTACCTGTCTGTCCTCTGCTATACTGTGGATGGAGAGTTACCTGTCTGTCCTCTGCTATACTGTAGATGGAGAGTTACCTGTCTGTCCTCTGCTATACTGTGGATGGAGAGTTACCTGTCTATCCTCTGCTATACTGTGGATGGAGAGTTACCTGTCTGTCCTCTGCTATACTGTGGATGGAGAGTTACCTGTCTGTCCTCTGCTATACTGTGGATGGAGAGTTACCTGTCTATCCTCTGCTATACTGTGGATGGAGAGTTACCTGTCTATCCTCTGCTATACTGTGGATGGAGAGTTACCTGTCTATCCTCTGCTATACTGTGGATGGAGAGTTACCTGTCTATCCTCTGCTATACTGTGGATGGAGAGTTACCTGTCTGTCCTCTGCTATACTGTGGATGGAGAGTTACCTGTCTGTCCTCTGCTATACTGTGGATGGAGAGTTACCTGTCTGTCCTCTGCTATACTGTGGATGGAGAGTTACCTGTCTGTCCTCTGCTATACTGTGGATGGAGAGTTACCTGTCTGTCCTCTGCTATACTGTGGATGGAGAGTTACCTGTCTATCCTCTGCTATACTGTGGATGGAGAGTTACCTGTCTGTCCTCTGCTATACTGTGGATGGAGAGTTACCTGTCTGTCCTCTGCTATACTGTGGATGGAGAGTTACCTGTCTGTCCTCTGCTATACTGTGGATGGAGAGTTACCTGTCTGTCCTCTGCTATACTGTGGATGGAGAGTTACCTGTCTGTCCTCTGCTATACTGTAGATGGAGAGTTACCTGTCTGTCCTCTGCTATACTGTGGATGGAGAGTTACCTGTCTATCCTCTGCTATACTGTGGATGGAGAGTTACCTGTCTGTCCTCTGCTATACTGTGGATGGAGAGTTACCTGTCTGTCCTTTGCTATCCTGTGGATGGAGAGTTACCTGTCTATCCTCTGCTATACTGTGGATGGAGAGTTACCTGTCTATCCTCTGCTATACTGTGGATGGAGAGTTACCTGTCTGTCCTCTGCTATACTGTGGATGGAGAGTTACCTGTCTGTCCTCTGCTATACTGTGGATGGAGAGTTACCTGTCTATCCTCTGCTATACTGTGGATGGAGAGTTACCTGTCTATCCTCTGCTATACTGTGGATGGAGAGTTGCCTGTCTATCAGAACACAGTGTGTTTTTTGAATGGAAGCCTCTCTAACATAGTCCAGGTAGAGGTTGGTATACCTCAAGGTAGTTCACTTAGCCCTTACTTTCTTTTCTATTTTGACTAATGACCTGCCACTAGCATTAAACAAAGCCTGTGTCTATGTATGCTGATGACTCAACATTAGACACGTCAGCTACCACAGCAAGGGAAAGCACTGCAACACTTACAAGCTGCAGTTAGTTTTACAATGGGTGGCAATTAGTAAGATAGTACTAAATATTTTCCAAAACTAAAAGTATTGTATTAGGGACAAATCATTCACTAAACGCTGAACCTCAACTCAGATCTTGTAATGAATAATGTGGCAATTGAGCAAGTTGAGGTGACTAAACTGCTTGGTGTAACCCTGGATGGTAAACTGTCATGGTCAAAACATGTTGATACAACAGTAGCTAAGCCGGGGACAAGTCTGTCCATAATAAATCACTGCTCTGCCTTCGTAACAGCACTATCAACTTAACAAGTCCTACAGGCCCTAGTCTTGTCACACCTGGACTACTGGGGGCGGCAGGTAGCCTAGTGGTTAGAGCATTGGACTTGTAACCGGAGGGTTGCAAGTTCGAATCCCCGAGCTGACAAGGGAAAAAATCTGTCACAAAGAGGGACATAGGCCAATTCCAGTTGACCCAGAACAGAGCAGCACGGCTGGCCCTTACATGTACACCGAGAGATAACATCAATGGTATGCATGTCAATCTCTCCTGGCTCAAAGTAAGAGGAGAGATTGACATGGATCACAACTTTGTGAACGGTATTGACATGTTGAAAGTACCGAGCTGTCTGTTCATAGGACTAGCACACCGATCCGACACACAATAGATAACCCCACAAGACATGCCAGCAGAGGTCCCTTCACTGTCTCCATGTCCAGAACAGACTTCCACATCAAGTCATTAAAGCCAGTGGATTTAAAAAATGAAATAAAATAAAAACATATTAAACGACACCTCACGACACGGACTGTGAAGAGCCACACATATTCTAACACGCAGTCTATACACACGCACACGCACACATACATATATATATATATATATGGTAATTCTGTGGTATTGTGGATTTGATATTGTAATAATGTCTTGTATGGGTTATTGATGATGTAGGCTGTTGTTTTTTTGTTTAAACCCTGGTTGGACCTTAAGAAGAGTTGCCTTGGCAGCAGCTAATGAGGAAGAGTTGCCTTGGCAGCGGCTAATGAGGAAGAGTTGCCTTGGCAGCAGCTAACGGGGATCCTAATAAATCCTCAACTCTCTTCTCCTCCTCCTCCTCATCTCCCAGGTCTCAGAGTGGTACCCTCAGGACCAACTGTCTAGACTGTCTAGACAGAACCAACAGTGTCCAGGCCTTCTTCGCTTTGGAGGTGAGACGCACACACTCAGTCTCACACAGGGACTTTAGGTTCATGGATCTCTGTTTTAAGAAGCTCCTCTGTGACATGTATGTGTAGATGGCAAAACATGAATCATATTCGAGGAGTCTCCTACCCTGACTCTCTACCCTCCCTCCCTCCAATCTACTTCTTGTCTCCTCCCTCTCTCCATCCCTCCAATCTACTTCTTGTCTCCTCCCTCTCTCCATCCCTCCAATCTACTTCTTGTCTCCTCCCTCTCTCCGTGTCTCTCTCCTCTCTCCGCTCCTCTCCTCTCCTCCTCCTCCTCCTCCCTCTCAACGTCTTCTCTTCCCCCTAATCGCCTACCTCCTCTCCACCCTCCCTTCCTCTCCTCCTCCTCCCCCCCCAGATGTTACCTAAACAGTTAGAGGACATGGGTCTGACAGAGAAGCCCCAGCTGGTAGCCAGGTTTCAGGAAGTGTTCAGGTCCATGTGGACGGTTAACGGAGACTCCGTCAGCAAGATCTACGCTGGGACCGGAGCCCTGGATGGAAAGGCTAAGGTAGAAGAAACACACACACACACACACACACAGACCAATATCTACTCTGGGACTAGAGCCCTGGATGGAAAGGCTAAGGTAGAAGAATATACACACACACACAGACCAATATCTACTCTGGGACTAGAGCCCTGGATGGAAAGGCTAAGGTAGAAGAAACACACACTAACTAACACTGTATAGACTAGATTTGTGTGCTTCTGTCTCTTAACTCCTGTATGTGTGTGATATTTCCCCCTTTTGCTGTCCTCTGGACCTCTCTGCCTGTTGGGTAAGTTGACGATCCAGTCACTGTCCTACCTTTTACCTGTATCCTGGATCTGTGTTGAGCGTCTAGTGGTGATGACTTCCTCGTGGGGGGGGGTGTATTTGTGTCTTCTGTGTGTCTTCTGTCAAATCAAATGTAATTGGTTCGAGTACATATATTTTGAAGATTTTATCGCAGGTGCAGTGAAATGCTTGTGTTACTAGCTCCAACAGTAGTGTAATACTTAACGATATAAAATAAAAAATACAAATAAATTAATGAAAAAATATAGAAATATTAGAATAAGCAATGTCAGAGTCCGGAATATAAAATATGTATGTATATTATGGTGTGTGTATATATACAGTATAGACAGTATATGAATAGAAAAGATGTGTACAGCAGTAGTTATATAGGATGAGCCTCGACTAGAATACAGAATATACATATGAAGTGGGTAAAACAGTATGTAAACATGATTAAAGTGACCAGTGATTCCATGACTATGTACATGGGCAGCAGTCTCTAAGGTGCAGGGTTGAGTACCGGGTGGTAGCCGGCTAGTAACAGTGACTAAATTCAGGGCAGGGTACTGGGTGGAGGCTAGTAACAGTGACTAAGTTCAGGGCAGGGTACTGGGTGTCCGGCTAGTAACAGTGACTAAGTTCAGGGCAGGGTACTGGGTGTCCGGCTAGTAACAGTGACTAAGGTTCAGGGCAGGGTACTGGGTGTCCGGCTAGTAACAGTGACTAAGTTCAGGGCAGGGTACTGGGTGGAGGCCGGCTAGTAACAGTGACTATAGTTCAGGGCAGGGTACTGGGTGGAGGCCGGCTAGTAACAGTGACTAAGGTTCAGGGCAGGGTACTGGGTGTCCGGCTAGTAACAGTGACTAAGGTTCAGGGCAGGGTACTGGGTGTCCGGCTAGTAACAGTGACTAAGTTCAGGGCAGGGTACTGGGTGTCCGGCTAGTAACAGTGACTATAGTTCAGGGCAGGGTACTGGGTGTCCGGCTAGTAACAGTGACTAAGGTTCAGGGCAGGGTACTGGGTGTCCGGCTAGTAACAGTGACTAAGTTCAGGGCAGGGTACTGGGTGTCCGGCTAGTAACAGTGACTAAGGTTCAGGGCAGGGTACTGGGTGGATGCCGGCTAGTAACAGTGACTAGTTAAGTGGTGACTGTTCAACAGTCTGATGGCTTGGAGACACAGTGCCTTCAGAAAGTATTCACACCCCTTGAATTTTGACACATTTTGTTGTTACCAAGTGTGATGAACATTTTTTTAATTGTCATTTTTTTTTGTCAACCATCTACACAAAATGTGAAAGTGGATTTTTTTTTTTTTACCATTTTGTAAAAATAATAATAAAATAAAACACTAATATATCTTGATTAGATACATTTGAAGTCGGAAGTTTACATACACTTAGGTTGGAGTCATTAAAACTCGTTTTTCAACCACTCCACACATTCCTTTTTAACAAACTATAGTTTTGGCAAGTCGGTTAGGATATCTACTTTGAGCATGACACAAGTAATTTTTCCAACAATCGTTTCACTTATAATTCACTGTATCACAATTCCAGTGGGTCAGAAGTACATACACTAAATTGACTGTGCCTTTAAACAGTTTGGAAAATTCCAGAACATGATGTCATAGCTTTAGAAGCTTCTGATATGCTAATTGACATCATTTGAGTCAATTGGAGGTGTACCTGTGAGTGTATTTCAAGGCATACCTTCAAACTCAGTGCCTCTTTGCTTGACATATTGGGAAAATCACAAAAAATCAGCCAAGACCTCAGAATAATTTTTTTTTCGATCACCTCAAGTCTGGTTCATCCTTGGGAGCAATTTCCAAACGCCTGAAGGGACCATGTTCATCTGTACAAACTATAGTACGCAAGTATAAACACCATGGGACCACGCAGCCGTCATACCGCTCAGGAAGGAGACGCGTTCTGTCTCCTAGAGATGAACATACTTTGGTGCGAAAAGTGCAAATCAATCCCAGAACAACAGCAAAGGACCTTGTGAAGATGCTGGAGGAAACGGGTACAAAAGTATCTATATCCACAGTAAAACGAGTCCTATATCGACATAACCTGAAAGGCCGCTCAGCAAGGAAGAAGCCACTGCTCCAAAACCGCCATAAAAAAGCCAGACTACGGTTTGCAACTGCACATGGGGACAAAGATCGTACTTTTTGGAGAAATGTCCTCTGGTCTGATGAAACAAAAATAGAACTGTTTGGCCATAATGACCATCGTTATGTTTGGAGGAAAAAAGGGGAGGCTTGCAAGCCGAAGAACACCATCCCAACCGTGAAGCACTGGGGTGGCAGAATCATGTTGTGGGGGTGCTTTGCTGCAGGAGGGACTGGTGCACTTCACAAAATAGATGGCGTCATGAGGAAGGAACATTTTGTGGATATATTGAAGCAACATCTCGAGACATCAGTCAGGAAGTTAAAGCTTGGTCGCAAATGGGTCTTCCAAATGGACAATGACCCCAAGCATACTTCCAAAGTTGTGGCAAAATGGCTTAAGGACTACAAAGTCAAGGTATTGGAGTGGCCATCACAAAGTCCTGACTTCAATCTCACAGGACGGTAGATCTCCAGGAAGAGGGTTGGGCAGCCCTGCTTTAAGTGAATGACCAGTAGTTGTCACATTTATAATATGGTGGTAAGTGAAAGCTCAATCATTACCACGTAAAGGATCATGATTACTGGGAGGAGTCCATTTGATAAAGAAAATATAATGTATGAATCTATGTGTGTATTTGTGACGTTAAAGTCTCTTTCTGTCATTCCCACTGACTGATCTCTCTTGATTTATCAAGTATTCCTGATTTCCCGACATAAACCAATCTGGGATATTTTCTTTTCCCTTAATTCAAAATGTTCTTTGTTGTGAAAATAGTATTCTCCTCCTTTTCCCTGGTGATGGTGGGTGAAGTTGTGTAGTATGTGTGTCTGTGCCAGTAAACAGTGAAGTACTCATCTCACTTCTCCTCTCTTTGTCTCTGTCTCTGTCTCCGTCGGTCTGTCTGTCCAGGGGGGAAAGTTGAAGGACGGCGCTCGCTCTGTGACCAGAACCATCCAGAATAACTTCTTTGACAGTTCAAAGCAGGAGGCCATCGACATCCTCCGACTGGGCTCAACACTGAACAGTGACCTGGCAGACAAGGCCCGGGCCCTACTCACCACCTCCAGTCTTTACGGTAATACCACACACTGCTCACCACCTCCAGTCTTTACGGTAATACCACACACTGCTCACCACCTCCAGTCTTTACGGTAATACCACACACTGCTCACCACCTCCAGTCTTTACGGTAATAACACTGGACTGCTCACCACCTCCAGTCTTTACGGTAATAACACTGGACTGCTCACCACCTCCAGTCTTTACGGTAATACCACACACTGCTCACCACCTCCAGTCTTTACGGTAATACAGGAATATCCTAATGAGACCCACATAATGGGGATGAACGGGGTTTCCTCTATCTAGCTTGTGTAACTCCTAGGCTGCAACCAAAATGTCACCCTATTTCCTACATAGTGCACTACTTTCACCCAGAGCCTATGGATTGGTAGTGCACTATGTAGGGAATAGGGTGCCATTTTGGGAAGCAGCCCCTAGCTAGCGTTGTAATCTTCCTGAGACGGCCCTCTCTGTCGAGGGACAGATTAAACCTGTGTCACACTGCTGCTACTGCTAAGACTGGTCGCCCGGTCTGATAACACACACAGTGACTCTAATGCTGTTATCTGTTTAACCGCTGCTTAACCCATCTCTCTCTCTCTCTCTCTCTCTCTCTCTCTCTCTCTCTCTCTCTCTCTCTCTCTCTCTCTCTCTCTCTCTCTCTCTCTCTCTCTCTCTCTCTCTCTTGCCTACGTTCATGCTAGTCACTGAGCCTATCTTACAATCAGGTACAGTAGAACGGGACAGACAGACGTGTGTGTGTGTGTGTGTGTGCTCTTGCGCGCGTGAGCAAACTATACATAATTGGATGTCTGGTCTGATGTCCGTCCTGTGTTTTATAGTTGTAATGACCTCCTTCGTGTCTTTCTTAATGTGTATTTATTCATGTTTGATCGCGGTGCATCGTTTCAGTAGAGGCTCATTGTGTTTCTAGTGATCCACTGTGCTTGTGTTGTCCCCCAGATTACTTCAGTTCATTATTTTATTTCTTCACTCGGCAACAAAGTTGCGCTCAATTCCAATTTCAAGTCAATTCAGGAAGTGCACTTAAATTCTCATTCAAATTGTCTTCATAACCTTTCAATGGAGGTAAACATTTTGAATTTGGTTCACTTTCTGAATTGACTGGAATTTAAATGGAATTGACCCCAACCCCGCGGCATCAAGCCATGAATGTATTTGTGGCAAGCTTTGGTAATGCTTTATTTTACAGTCCCCATTTGTTACTCGCCCTGGGTAGTCGTACTGTCTGCCTGGTACTAACTTCAAATAATGTTGCTACCATAATTTTGACATTTAATTTCTCAGTAAAAGCCTGAAATATAATGGACTGTGAAATAAAGCATAACCAAGACTTATTTATTTACCTGTCCCAGTTCCTGACATTCTTTTTCATATTTATTTACCTGTCCCCAGTTCCTGACATTCTTTTTCATATTTATTTACCTGTCCCAGTTCCTGACATTCTTTTTCATATTTATTTACCTGTCCCAGTTCCTGACATTCTTTTTCATATTTATTTACCTGTCCCAGTTCCTGACATTCTTTTTCATATTTATTTACCTGTCCCAGTTCCTGACATTCTTTTTCATATTTATTTACCTGTCCCAGTTCCTGACATTCTTTTTCATATTTATTTACCTGTCCCAGTTCCTGACATTCTTTTTCATATTTATTTACCTGTCCCAGTTCCTGACATTCTTTTCATATTTATTTACCTGTCCCAGTTCCTGGCATTCTTTTCATATTTATTTACCTGTCCCAGTTCCTGACATTCTTTTTCATATTTATTTACCTGTCCCAGTTCCTGACATTCTTTTTCATATTTATTTACCTGTCCCAGTTCCTGACATTCTTTTTCATATTTATTTACCTGTCCCCAGTTCCTGACAATATTTTTCATATTTATTTACCTGCCCCAGTTCCTGACAATATTTTTTATTTTGATTTATAGACCTTCTTGTGTACTTTTTTTTTCAATCTTCTGAACTCTTCCAATGGTCTCTTTTATCTCTCTCTTTCTCTCTTTCCTCTCATCCCTCACTCCCTCCCTCTCTCTCCCTCCATCATCTTCCTCTCTAACATCGTCTCCTCTCCCCCAGCCTCTCCCAGAGTTCTGCTGGGAATGTGTCAGAACCACCAGAAATACACGCGTCCCAAACAGATCAGGGTGTCAGTGGGCACGTGGAACGTCAACGGCGGCAAACAGTTCCGCAGCATCGCCTTCCGCAACCAGACACTCAACGATTGGCTGCTGGACGCTCCGATGAAGGCCGGGCTCCCAGAGTTCCAGGGTGAGGAACTATCAGTGGAAGGAGAAGATGGGGTTTACCCCTAAAGTGGTTGTTTAGGACAGCGTTTCCTCAATGTGTTGTAGCCCTGAACTAGTTTACCTTGAGTCATCTAGTCGTGGGGTTGAGGATGATGAGTTGACAAGTATATCAGGTAGAGCCTGTTCATTAGTTTACAACTGAATATCAGGTAGAGCCTGTTCATTAGTTTACAACTGAATATCAGGCAGAGCCTGTTCATTAGTTTACAACTGAATATCAGGTAGAGCCTGTTCATTAGTTTACAACTGAATATCAGGTAGAGCCTGTTCATTAGTTTACAACTGAATATCAGGTAGAGCCTGTTCATTAGTTTACAACTGAATATCAGGTAGAGCCTGTTCATTAGTTTACAACTGAATATCAGGCAGAGCCTGTTCATTAGTTTACAACTGAATATCAGGCAGAGCCTGTTCATTAGTTTACAACTGAATATCAGGTAGAGCCTGTTCATTAGTTTACAACTGAATATCAGGTAGAGCCTGTTCATTAGTTTACAACTGAATATCAGGTAGAGCCTGTTCATTAGTTTACAACTGAATATCAGGTAGAGCCTGTTCATTAGTTTACAACTGAATATCAGGTAGAGCCTGTTCATTAGTTTGCAACTGAATATCAGGTAGAGCCTGTTCATTAGTTTACAACTGAATATCAGGTAGAGCCTGTTCATTAGATTACAACTGAATATCAGATAGAGCCTGTTCATTAGTTTACAACTGAATATCAGGTAGAGCCTGTTCATTAGATTATGTCTGTTCTCTCTGCAGACAGTAAAGCCAACCCACCAGATATCTTTGCCATCGGCTTTGAGGAGATGGTGGAGTTGAATGCTGGCAACATCGTCAGTGCCAGGTACACACAGGCCAAGCCTCTCTCTGTCTCTCTCTGTCTCTCTCTGTCTCTCTCTGTCTCTCTGTGTGTGTGTTAACCCTCTCCTCTCTCCTTTGTCAGTACAACCAATCAGAAGCTGTGGGCGGCAGAGCTGCAGAAGAACATATCCCGTGATCATAAATACGTCCTGCTGGCATCAGAGCAGCTAGTGGGAGTCTGTCTGTTTGTCTTCATACGCCCTCACCACGCCCCCTACATCAGGTAATCCCTCACCACGCCCCCTACATCAGGTAATCCCTCACCACGCCCCCTACATCAGGTAATCCCTCACCACGCCCCCTACATCAGGTAATCCCTCACCACGCCCCCTACATCAGGTAATCCCTCACCCACGCCCCCTACATCAGGTAATCCTCACCACGCCCCTACATCAGGTAATCCCTCACCACGCCCCTACATCAGGTAATCCCTCACCACGCCCCTACATCAGGTAATCCCTCACCACGCCCCTACATCAGGTAATCCTCACCACGCCCCTACATCAGGTAATCCCTCACCACGCCCCTACATCAGGTAATCCCTCACCACGCCCTACATCAGGTAATCCTCACCACGCCCCTACATCAGGTAATCCCTCACCACGCCCCTACATCAGGTAATCCTCACCACGCCCCTACATCAGGTAATCCCTCACCACGCCCCTACATCAGGTAATCCTCACCACGCCCCCTACATCAGGTAATCCCTCACCACGCCCCTACATCAGGTAATCCCTCACCACGCCCCTACATCAGGTAATCCCTCACCACGCACCCTACATCAGGTAATCCCTCACCACGCCCCTACATCAGGTAATCCCTCACCACGCCCCTACATCAGGTAATCCTCACCACGCCCCTACATCAGGTAATCCCTCACCACGCCCCTACATCAGGTAATCCTCACCACGCCCCTACATCAGGTAATCCCTCACCATGCTCCCTACATCAGGTAATCCCTCACCATGCCCCCTACATCAGGTAATCCTCACCATGCCCCCTACATCAGGTAATCCCTCACCATGCCCCTACATCAGGTAATCCTCACCATGCCCCCTACATCAGGTAATCCTCACGCACCCTACATCAGGTAATCCCTCACCATGCCCCCTACATCAGGTAATCCCTCACCACGCACTCTACATCAGGTAATACCACGCCCCCTACATCAGGTAATCCCTCACCACGCCCCCTACATCAGGTAATCCCTCACCACGCCCTACATCAGGTAATCCCTCACCACGCCCCTACATCAGGTAATCCCTCACCACGCCCCTACATCAGGTAATCCCTCACCACGCCCCTACATCAGGTAATCCCTCACCACGCCCCTACATCAGGTAATCCCTCACCACGCCCCTACATCAGGTAATCCCTCACCACGCCCCCTACATCAGGTAATCCCTCACCACGCCCCCTACATCAGGTAATCCCACGCCCCCTACATCAGGTAATCCCTCACCACGCACCCTACATCAGGTAATCCCTCACCATGCCCCCTACATCAGGTAATCCCTCACCATGCCCTCTACATCAGGTAATCCCTCACCATGCTCCCTACATCAGGTAATCCCTCACCATGCCCCCTACATCAGGTAATCCCTCACCGTGTTGTTCATTACATGCCGTTGGAAAATTTAGGGAAACATTTAACCAACTGAGCGCACCCCTATTTATGTATTATTTGTTCGATTGACAGGGATGTTGCCGTGGATACGGTGAAGACGGGGATGGGCGGAGCCACAGGTAACAAAGGGGGAGTGGCAATCCGCATGCTGTTCCATACGACCAGTATCTGTTTCGTCTGCTCCCACTTCGCTGCCGGCCAATCACAGGTCAAGGAGAGGAACGACGACTACAACGAGATCACACGCAAACTCACCTTCCCCATGGTAACCACACACACACACACACACACAATAACATATTTTTTACTCATGTTAACACATTTTTCCCTGCTATTCTCTCTCCTGTGTTTCTTCACTGTACTTCTCTCTCTCTCTCGCTGTCTGTGTGTGTGTGTGTGTGTGTGTGTGTGTTTAATCCTTCTTCTCTCCCCCAGGGTAGACTGCTCTACTCCCATGACTACATCTTCTGGTGCGGCGACTTTAACTACCGCATCAGTCAGCCCAACGAGGAGGTCAAGGAGCTGATCAGACAGCAGAACTGGGAAGCCCTGACCGCCGGAGACCAGCTGGTGGACCAGAAGAACCAGGGACTGGTAAGGAGACACACACAGTTTGTGTTTCTATTAGTTCTTTGTGGGATGTCACTTCTTGCCACTAGGGGGCAGTAATACATGATGATGGTCAGGTCATAGGTCGGAGGGGGGGGGCAGTAATACATGATGATGGTCAGGTCATAGGTCGGGGGCAGTAATACATGATGATGGTCAGGTGATAGGTCGGGGGCAGTAATACATGATGATGGTCAGGTCATAGGTCGGGGGCAGTAATACATGATGATGGTCAGGTCATAGGTCGGGGGCAGTAATACATGATGATGGTCAGGTCATAGGTCGGGGGCAGTAATACATGATGATGGTCAGGTCATAGGTCGGGAGGCAGTAATACATGATGATGGTCAGGTCATAGGTCGGGGGCAGTAATACATGATAATGGTCAGGTCATAGGTCAAGGTACAAAAGTATCTATATCCACAGTAAAACGAGTCCTATTTTGACATAACCTAAAAGGCCGCTCAGCAAGGAAGAAGCCACTGCTCAAAAACCGCCATAAAAAAGCCAGACTACGGTTTGCAACTGCACATGGAGACAAAGATCGTACCTTTTGGATTATGTGTTCTGTGGGTTATGTCTTGGTGTCAGGCAGTCTCTAATTCCCTCCTCCTCTAGGTGTTCTGTGGGTTATGTCTTGGTGTCAGGCAGTCTCTAATTCCCTCCTCCTCTAGGTGTTCTGTGGGTTATGTCTTGGTGTCAGGCAGTCTCTAATTCCCTCCTCCTCTAGGTGTTCTGTGGGTTATGTCTTGGTGTCAGGCAGTCTCTAATTCCCTCCTCCTCTAGGTGTTCTGTGGGTTATGTCTTGGTGTCAGGCAGTCTCTAATTCCCTCCTCCTCTAGGTGTTCTGTGGGTTATGTCTTGGTGTCAGGCAGTCTCTAATTCCCTCCTCCTCTAGGTGTTCTGTGGGTTATGTCTTGGTGTCAGGCAGTCTCTAATTCCCTCCTCCTCTAGGTGTTCTGTGGGTTATGTCTTGGTTTGAGGCAGTGTCTAACTCTTCTCTGTCCTGTCTCCTCCTCTAGGTGTTCCGTGGGTTTATCGAGGGCAACCTGGACTTTGCTCCCACCTATAAATACGACTTGTTCTCTGATGACTATGACACCAGTGAGAAGTGTCGTACCCCCGCCTGGACCGACCGCTGCCTCTGGAAGAGGAGGAAGTGGAACTTCGACAAGACTGGTGAGAGAGGTCGGCTTGGTGTTGGAGGATGTCTGGTCTCACTGGTGTAAATGGTGGATTGGTACCCAAGCATTAGGCAGCCATGCTTTGAGTTTTTAACATACAGTACAAGTTTACTGGAAGAGTGTGTGTGTGGTGTGGTGTGTGTGTGTGTGGTGTGTGTGTGTGTGGTGTGTGTGTGTGTGTGTAGCGGAGGAGATGAACATGGTAGGCCCAGTGGGAGAAGCAGAGGAACAGCAGCAGTACCCCTGGAGCCCTGGGGAGCTGAAATACTACGGCAGGGCTGAGCTCAAGACCTCTGATCACAGGTAGCTCTCCCCTCCCCAGGCCCGTGATGGCAGTGATGGATGTTGAGGCTAGGTTAGAGGTTATAGCTTTCTCTCCCCTCCCCAGGCCCGTGATGGCAGTGATGGATATAGACGTACTGGAGGTGGATCCAGATGCCCGTCACCAGGTGTATAAGGAGGTGATCGCCCTGCAGGGTCCTCCGGACGGAACCATCCTGGTCTCTCTCTGTTCCTCCGGACCTGACGACTACTTTGATGACGCGCTCATCGACGAGCTGCTGGACAAGTTCGCTGTGTTTGGAGAGGTCATCCTCATCAGGTGATGGAAACACACACACAGCTATGTTTTACTAAACTTATTTCCCTAACCCAAATCGAACCCTTACTTTGACCCCTAAACCTAACCACTAACCCTAAATCTAACCCTTAAGCCTACTAGGCTGCATCCCAAATGGCAGCCTGATCCCTATATAAAGTGGCTCCCAACCTTTTTTGCCTTTCCTTGTCAAGTCATTATCTTATAGCCTACTTTCAGAAGGCCTTTCCTTGTCAAGTCATTATCTTATAGCCTGCTTTCAGAAGGCCTTTCCTTGTCAAGTCATTATCTTATAGCCTACTTTCAGAAGGCCTTTCCTTGTCAAGTCATTATCTTATAGCCTGCTTTCAGAAGGCCTTTCCTTGTCAAGTCGTTATCTTATAGCCTACTTCCAGAAGGCCTTTCCTTGTCAAGTCATTATCTTATAGCCTACTTTCAGAAGGCCTTTCCTTGTCAAGTCATTATCTTATAACCTACTTTCAGAAGGCCTTTCCTTGTCAAGTCATTATCTTATAGCCTGCTTTCAGAAGGCCTTTCCTTGTCAAGTCATTATCTTATAACCTACTTTCAGAAGGCCTTTCCTTGTCAAGTCATTATTAAAAACGTTGGTCAAAAAGTGAGCAAGTTAACTAAGAAGCAATGATTTAGCACAGGGCTGTCCAACCCTGTTCCTGGAGAGAGACCCTCCTGTAGGTTTACACTCCAACCCTGTTCCTGGAGAGAGACCCTCCTGTAGGTTTACACTCCAACCCTGTTCCTGGAGAGCTACCATCCTGTAGGTTTACACTCCAACCCTGTTCCTGGAGAGCTACCCTCCTGTAGGTTTTAACTCCAAACCTGTTCCTGGAGAGCTACCATCCTGTAGGTTTCCACTCCAACCCTGTTCCTGGAGAGCTACCATCCTGTAGGTTTCCACTCCAACCCTGTTCCTGGAGAGCTACCCTCCTGTAGGTTTGCTTCTTAGTTAACTTGCTCACTTTTTGACCAACGTTTTTTGCCGTCTTGCTTATAATGCAATCCGTTCCAGACAATCAATTAGATATTGAACATGCATCTCTTCGTTTTGTCTCTCCTGTCTAGGTTTGTAGAGGAGAAGATGTGGGTGACGTTTCTAGAGGGTTATTCTGCTCTGGCTGCCCTGTCTCTGAGCGCCTCCACGGTGAGCACACAACCTTACACTAAGCATACAGATACACAGCAACACTAGGACAACGTCACAGCAACACTAGGACAACGTCACAGCAACACACTCGGACAACGTCACAGCAACACTAGGACAACGTCACAGCAACACACTCGGACAACGTCACAGCAACACTAGGACAACGTCACAGCAACACTAGGACAACGTCACAGCAACACACTCGGACAACGTCACAGCAACACACTAGGACAACGTCACAGCAACACACTAGGACAACGTCACAGCAACACACTAGGACAACGTCACAGCAACACACTAGGACAAGGTCAGAGCAACACTAGGACAACGTCACAGCAACACACTAGGACAACGTCACAGCAACACTAGGACAACGTCACAGCAACACTAGGACAACGTCACAGCAACACACTCGGACAACGTTGATTCACACACTGATGAGCTGCATTGTAATATTTCTCTGTGCTTGTGTCTCTCTTTGCGCGTGTCTCTGTGCGCATGTGTGTGTGTCCGTGCGTGCGCGTGTCTCTGTGCGCATGTGTGTGTGTCCGTGCGTGCGCGTGTCTCTGTGTGTGTGTAGGTTCTGGGGAAGGTGATAGACATCCGTCTGAAGAGTTCAGGTTGGATTAAGAGCCTGGAGGAGGAGATGAGTGTAGAGAGGATCTGTGGATCTGTCCCTACCTCCGCCAGCTCCTCTCTGCTGGCCGAGGACGCTGATATGGGAGAGGATGACTACGATATGGAGGGTAAGGGAGGGGGGTTTCAGAGGGCTGATGTGGGAGAGGATGACTACGATATGGAGGGTAAGGGAGGGGGGTTTCAGAGGGCTGATATGGGAGAGGATGACTCTGATATGGAGGGTAAGGGAGGGGGGTTTCAGAGGGCTGATATGGGAGAGGATGACTACGATAGGGAGGGTAAGGGAGGGGGGTTTAAGAGGGCTGATGTGGGAGAGGATGACTCTGATATGGAGGGTAAGGGAGGGGGGTTTCAGAGGGCTGATGTGGGAGAGGATGACTACGATATGGAGGGTAAGGGAGGGGGGTTTCAGAGGGCTGATATGGGAGAGGATGACTACGATATGGAGGGTAAAGAGGGGGGTTTCAGAGGGCTGATATGGGAGAGGATGACTACGATATGGAGGGTAAGGGAGGGGGGTTTCAGAGGGCTGATATGGCAGAGGATGACTACGATATGGAGGGTAAGGGAGGGGGGTTTCAGAGGGCTGATATGGGAGAGGATGACTACGATATGGAGGGTAAGGGAGGGGGGTTTCAGAGGGCTGATGTGGGAGAGGATGACTACGATAGGGAGGGTAAGGGAGGGGGTTTAAGAGGGCTGATGTGGGAGAGGATGACTCTGATATGGAGGGTAAGGGAGGGGGTTTCAGAGGGCTGATGTGGGAGAGGATGACTACGATATGGAGGGTAAGGGAGGGGGGTTTCAGAGGGCTGATATGGGAGAGGATGACTACGATATGGAGGGTAAAGAGGGGGGTTTCAGAGGGCTGATATGGGAGAGGATGACTACGATATGGAGGGTAAGGGAGGGGGTTTCAGAGGGCTGATATGGGAGAGGATGACTACGATATGGAGGGTAAGGGAGGGGGTTTCAGAGGGCTGATATGGGAGAGGATGACTACGATATGGAGGGTAAGGGAGGGGGTTTCAGAGGGCTGATATGGGAGAGGATGACTACGATATGGAGGGTAAGGGAGGGGGGTTTCAGAGGGCTGATTACGATATGGAGGGTAAGGGAGGGGGGTTTCAGAGGGCTGATATGGGAGAGGATGACTACGATATGGAGGGTAAGGGAGGGGGGTTTCAGAGGGCTGATGTGGGAGAGGATGACTACGATATGGAGGGTAAGGGAGGGGGGTTTCAGAGGGCTGATATGGGAGAGGATGACTACGATATGGAGGGTAAGGGAGGGGGGTTTCAGAGGGCTGATATGGGAGAGGATGACTACGATATGGAGGGTAAGGGAGGGGGGTTTCAGAGGGCTGATGTGGGAGAGGATGACTACGATATGGAGGGTAAGGGAGGGGGGTTTCAGAGGGCTGATGTGGGAGAGGATGACTACGATATGGAGGGTAAGGGAGGGGGGTTTCAGAGGGCTGATGTGGGAGAGGATGACTACGGTAAAATCCATCCTCCATATTGCTTTCTTCCAAGCTGTATAGTTAGTAAAGAGAGAGAACTATGCCGAGGAAGAGCCCACCATAGCAGTCCACTTCTAGACAAGTCAGTTGAGTTTTCCTAGCGAGGCTTTCTGTCTTGGTAGATCCGTGTGTGTGTGTGTGTGTGTGTGTGTGTGTGTGTGTGTGTGTGTGAGACTTCTCTCTCTGTGTGTCTTCCACCAGGTGATGTAGATGAGGAGGTGGAGGATATTCTCCCCCAACACCTTCAGCCCGGTGCAGGCCCCGCCCCACTCTCCTCCCCCTCTCCCTCCCCCCGAGGCAGCCCCTCTCACTCCCCCACCCACGGAGAACCTGCTGCCCCCAGCAGACCCAGCCGATCTGCCCCGCGCTCTGCAGGACCACCGCAAGGTACACACACACACACCCACACACTGGAACACTGCAGCTTACACACACCACCGGAACACTGCAATGTACACACACACTGCCAGACCCTAGCAAGGTACCATTGCACACACACACCAGAACACTGCAGCTTACACACACACACCTCGGAATTCTGCAACAATTCGGTTAGGACATCTACTTTGTGCATGACACAAGCAATTTTTCAAACAATTGTTTACAGACAGATTATTTAACTTATAATTCACTGTATCACAATTCCTGTGGGTCAGAAGTTTACATACATTAAGTTGACTGTGTCTTTAAACAGCTTGGAAAATTCCCAAAAATTATGTCATGGCTTTAGAAGCTTCTGATAGGCTAATTGACATCATTTGAGTCAATTGGAGGTGTACCTGTGGATGTATTTCAAGGCATACCTTCAAACTCAGTGCCTCTTTACTTGACATCTTGGGAAAATCAAAAGAAATCAGCCAAGACCTCAGAAAATGAATTGTAGACCTCCACAAGTCTGGTTCATCCTTGGGAGCAATTTCCAAACGCCTGAAGGTACCACGTTCATCTGTACAAACTATAGTACGCAAGTATAAACACCATAGGACCATGCAGCCGTCATACCGCTCAGGAAGGAGACGCGTTCTGTCTCCTAGAGATGAACGTACTTTGGTGCGAAAAGTGCAAATCAATCCCAGAACAACAGCAAAGGACCTTGTGAAGATGCTGGAGGAAACAGGTACGAAAGTATCTATATCCACAGTAAAACGAGTCCTATATCGACATAACCTGAAAGGCCGCTCAGCAAGGAAGAAGCCACTGCTCCAAAACCGCCATAAAAAAAGCCAGACTACTGCACATGGGGACAAAGATTGTACTTTTTTGGAGAAATGTCCTCTGGTCTGATGAAACAAAAATAAAACTGTGTGGCCATAATGACCATCGTTATGTTTGGAGGAAAAAGGGGGAGGCTTGCAAGCCGAAAAACACCATCCCAACCGTGAAGCACGGGGGTGGCAGCATCATGTTGTGGGGGTGCTTTGCTGCAGGAGGGTCTGGTGCACTTCACAAAATAGATGGCATCATGAGAAAAGAAAATTATGTTGATATATTGAAGCAACATCTCAAGACATCAGTCAGGAAGTTAAAGCTTGGTCGCAAATAGGTCTTCCAAATGGACATTGACCCCAAGCATGCTTCCAAAGTTGTGGCAAAATGGCTTAAGGACATCAAAGTCAAGGTATTGGAGTGGCAATCACAAAGCCCTGACCTCAATCCTATAGAACATTTGTGGGCAGAACTGAAAAAGCGTGTGCCAGCAAGGAGGCCTACAAACCTGACTCAGTTACACCAGCTCTGTCAGGAGGAATGGGTCAAAATTCCCCCAACTTATCCACCAGACTTGTGGAGGTCTACAATTCTTTTTCTGAGGTCTTGGCTGATTTCTTTTGATTTTCCCAAGATGTCAAGTAAAGAGGCACTGAGTTTGAAGGTAGGCCTTGAAATACATCCACAGGTACACTTCCAATTGACTCAAATTATGTCAATTAGCCTATCAGAAGCTTCTAAAGCCATAACATCATTTTCTGGAATTGTCCAAGCGGTTTAAAGGCACAGTCAACTTAGTGTATGTAAACTTCTGACCCACAGGAATTGTGATACAGTGAATTATAAGTTAAATAATCTGTCTGTAAACAATTGTTGGAAAAATTACTTGTGTCATGCGCAAAGTAGATGTCCTAACCGACTTGCCAAAACTATAGTTTGTTAACAAGAAATTTGTGGAGTGGTTGAAAAACAAGTTTTAATGACTCCATCCTGAGTGTAAACTTCCGACTTCAACTGTGTGTATAAATATCCTTATTTATATATATATATATATATATATATATACACATATACAGTGGGGCAAAAAAAGTATTTAGTCAGCCACCAATTGTGCAAGTTCTCCAACTTAAAAATATGAGAGAGGCCTGTAATTTTCATCATAGGTACACTTCAACTATGACAGACGAAATGAGAAAAAGAAATCCAGAAAATCACATTGTAGGATTTTTAATTTATTTATTTGCAAATTATGGTGGAAAATAAGTATTTGGTCAATAACAAAAGTTTATCTCAATACTTTGTTATATACCCTTTGTTGGCAATGACAGAGGTCAAACGTTTTCTGTAAGTCTTCACAAGGTTTTCACACACTGTTGCTGGTATTTTGGCCCATTCCTCCACGCAGATCTCTTCTAGAGCAGTGATGTTTTGGGGCTGTCGCTGGGCAACACGGACTTTCAACTCCCTCCAAAGATTTTCTATGGGGTTGAGATCTGGAGACTGGCTAGGCCACTCCAGGACCTTGAAATGCTTCTTATGAAGCCACTCCTTCGTTGTTCGGCGGTGTGTTTGGGATCATTGCTGAAAGACCCAGCCACGTTTCATCTTCAATGCCCTTGCTGATGGAAGGAGGTTTTCACTCAAAATCTCACAATACATGGCCCCATTCATTCTTTCCTTTACACGGATCAGTCGTCCTGGTCCCTTTGCAGAAAAACAGCCCCAAAGCATGATGTTTCCACCCCCATGCTTCACAGTAGGTATGGTGTTCTTTGGATGCAACTCAGCATTCTTTGTCCTCCAAACTCAACGAGTTGAGTTTTTACCAAAAAGTTCTATTTTGGTTTCATCTGACCATATGACATTCTCCCAATCCTCATCTGGATCATCCAAATGCTCTCTAGCAAACTTCAGACGGGCCTGAACATGTACTGGCTTAAGCAGGGGGACACGCCTGGCACTGCAGGATTTGAGTCCCTGGCGGCGTAGTGTGTTACTGATGGTAGGCTTTGTTACTTTGGTCCCAGCTCTCTGCAGGTCATTCACTAGGTCCCCGTGTGGTTCTGGGATTTTTGCTCACCGTTCTTGTGATCATTTTGACCCCACGGGTGAGATCTTGCGTGGAGCCCCAGATCGAGGAAGATTATCAGTGGTCTTGTATGTCTTCCATTTCCTAATAATTGCTCCCACAGTTGATTTCTTCAAACCAAGCTGCTTACCTATTGCAGATTCAGTCTTCCCAACCTGGTGCAGGTCTACAATTTTGTTTCTGGTGTCCTTTGACAGCTCTTTGGTCTTGGCCATAGTGGAGTTTGGAGTGTGACTGTTTGAGGTTGTGGACAGGTGTCTTTTATACTGATAACAAGTTCAAACAGGTGCCATTAATACAGGTAACGAGTGGAGGACAGAGGAGCCTCTTAAAGAAGAAGTTACAGGTCTGTGAGATCCAGAAATCTTGCTTGTTTGTATGTGACCAAATACTTATTTTCCACCATAATTTGCAAATAAATTCATAAAAAATCCTACAATGTGATTTTCGGGATTTCTTTTCCTCATTTTGTCTGTCATAGTTGAAGTGTACCTATGATGAAAATTACAGGCCTCTCTCATCTTTTTAAGTGAGAGAACTTGCACAATTGGTGGCTGACTAAATACTTTTTTGCCCCACTGTGTATATATATATATATTATATATAAGGTTTACTGATATAAGTGATCATTGTCATTGTGCTCTTTCAGGAGTGTTAAGCCCCTTCCCCAGCAGGAGAACTAGCGTTGACTCAGCAGGTAAAACAGTGTTAAGCCCCTCCCCCAGAAGGAGATCTAGCGTTGACCCAGCAGGTAAAACAGTGTTAAGCCCCTCCCCCAGCAGGAGAACTAGCGTTGACTCAGCAGGTAAAACAGTGTTAAGCCCCTTCCCCAGCAGGAGAACTAGCGTTGACCCAGCAGGTAAAACAGTGTTAAGCCCTTCCCCCAGCAGGAGAACTAGCATTGACTCAGCAGGTAAAACAGTGTTAAGCCCCTCCCCCAGCAGGAGAACTAGCGTTGACCCAGCAGGTAAAACAGTGTTAAGCCCCTCCCCCAGCAGGAGAACTAGCGTTGACCCAGCAGGTAAAACAGTGTTAAGCCCCTCCCCCAGCAGGAGAACTAGCGTTGACCCAGCAGGTAAAACACAGGTGCCCATGTGTAGGTCGCTGTCTGCTGTACTGTGAGGTCCTAGTGCCTGTCTCCTGGTTTGGTGTTTAGTTAGCAGTGTCTTTGGCTGCACCGGAGTGTCCCTGTTTAGTAACCTTGATATGCTGATTAGACTCATACTCTCAGCCTCTGTCATTTGAGCTGTGTTCTGAACTATGCAATTCACACACAACCTCAAACCAGCTTAATAGTTTGTGTCCCAGTCGCTGTCTGTTTCTTAAATACATTTGAAAAATATATATATAGAAATTCCAGTTTGGTAAAAATTTGTACTGCAGGACTAGGAATGAGAGACATAGCATTGATTGTTCTCGCTGTCTCTCGCTCTCTGTCTCTCTCGCTCTCTGTCTCTCTCGCTCTCTGTCTCTCTCGCTCTCTGTCTCTCTCGCTCTCTGTCTCTCTCGCTCTCTGTCTCTCTCACTCTCTCTCGCTCTCTGTCTCTCTCGCTCTCTGTCTCTCTCACTCGCTCTCTGTCTCTCTCACTCGCTCTCTGTCTCTCTCACTCGCTCTCTGTCTCTCTCTCTCGCTCTGTCTCACTCGCTCTCTGTCTCTCTCTCTCGCTCTGTCTCTCTCGCTCTCTGTCTCTCTCGCTCTCTGTCTCTCTCGCTCTCTGTCTCTCTCGCTCTCTGTCTCTCTCACTCGCTCTCTGTCTCTCTCACTCGCTCTCTGTCTCTCTCACTCGCTCTCTGTCTCTCTCTCTCGCTCTGTCTCACTCGCTCTCTGTCTCTCTCTCTCTCTGTCTCTCTCGCTCTCTGTCTCTCTCGCTCTCTGTCTCTCTCGCTCTCTGTCTCTCTCGCTCTCTGTCTCTCTCGCTCTCTGTCTCTCTCGCTCTCTGTCTCTCGCTCTCTGTCTCTCGCTCTCTGTCTCTCTCGCTCTCTGTCTCTCCCAGGGATTCCAGTGGACTTCCAGCCTGGTGCTCCTCAGGCTCTGGAGCCTAAACGCCCTCCTCCTCCTCGCCCCAACGCCCCCCCAGCCCGATCTGCTCCTCCTCAACGCCCTCCTCCTCCCTCAGGTATTGGCTGTCTCCATTTACCCCTTCACACCATGTTGTTCTCCTACTACTATGTACATCCCCAATGAAATATATCTATATTTATATATTTTATATATATTATATATATTGACCAAGGCCGGGAGGTTTATGATGAATCAGATGGTTGAGAATGATATTCTGGTTAAATGTTTTCTGTATAGATCAGTTCAGTTGACCGGTGGAACCATATAGTTACATATTAGACCTCCTAGAATGGACAATGGGATCCTAACAACGTGATTAAACATCCAGCCACCTTTTGGTCAATGAAAACATTTTAGGTAACTGTAATTGAATAAAGGGGGTTTTAGGTGTAACACTGCAATCTCACCCCTTTTCCCTTCCTGCTTGAAGGAGGCCTAAGCCCTATGCCTGGGAGACGAGACATGGGAGGTAAAAAGGCTTTGTGCCAGACAGATCCATGTTGTGATGTCACTGCTGCTGTGTAAAACTGTACGGCGGCTTATTGTAGTAGATCTGTAGCTGTGGTGACAGACTCGTTTACTAACTGTCAGGTGGTTTTACGTGTCCAACGTTGGCTCATTCGTGCAGATGGTGTGGTGATTGATTGTTTATTGGTGTGTTTGTTAAATGCAACTCATTGTCATGCTCTCTGGTATGGTAAAAGTCTAGGGGCCAGGTTTCCCAGACACCTGATTAATCCTAGTATTGGACTAAGAAGCACGTTCAGTGGATCATCTTAAAATGTATCTGTCCAGGAAACCAGCTCTAGAAGACTGGTTTGATTTCAGTGTGGAATTAGGCAACCTTTTAAGGTGGTTAACACCAGTTATACAGGAAGCACAGTTATACAGGAAGCACAGTCATACAGGAAACACAATTATACAGGAATCAAAGGCCTGGCACAGAATATTGCTGCTCCCCAATGTTTGTTCCTGCACACAAATCAACAATGACTTCACAGTCATTTTCTTCATCAGTTAGCCTTTTCATCAGTTAGCCTCTTAGCCGCATCAGTTACCCGCATCATCAATTAGCCCAGTCTTATCATCAGTTAGCCCAGTCTTATCATCAGTTAGCCCAGTCTCATCATCAGTTAGCCCAGCCTCATCATCAGTTAGCCTCGTCATCAGTTAGCCTCATCAGTTAGCCCAGCCTCATCATCAGTTAGCCAAGCCTCATCATCAGTTAGCCTCATCAGTTAGCCCAGCCTCATCATCAGTTAGCCCAGCCTCATCATCAGTTAGCCCAGCCTCATCATCAGTTAGCCCAGCCTCATCAGTTAGCCCTGGTTCATTATCAGTTAGCCCAGCCTCATCATCAGTTAGCCCAGCCTCATCAGTTAGCCCAGCCTCATCAGTTAGCCCAGCCTCATCATCAGTTAGCCCAGCCTCATCATCAGTTAGCCCAGCCTCATCATCAGTTAGCCCTGCCTCATCATCAGTTAGCCCTGCCTCATCATCAGTTAGCCCAGCCTCATCATCAGTTAGCCCTGGTTCATCATCAGTTAGCCCTGGTTCATCATCAGTTAGCCCTGGTTCATCATCAGTTAGCCCTGGTTCATCATCAGTTAGCCTCGTCATCAGTTAGCCCTGCCTCGTCATCAGTTAGCCCAGCCTCGTCATCAGTTAGCCCAGCCTCGTCATCAGTTAGCCCAGCCTCATCATCAGTTAGCCCAGCCTCATCATCAGTTAGCCCAGCCTCATCAGTTAGCCCAGCCTCATCAGTTAGCCCAGTCTCATCATCAGTTAGCCTCGTCATCAGTTAGCCTCATCAGTTAGCCTAGCCTCATCATCAGTTAGCCTAGCCTCTTCATCAGTTAGCCTAGCCTCTTCATCAGTTAGCCTAGCCTCATCATCAGTTAGCCTAGCCTCATCGCCAGTTAACCTAGCCTCATCATCAGTTAGCCTAGCCTCATCATCAGTTAGCCTCATCATCAGTTAGCCTAGCCTCATCATCAGTTAGCCTAGCCTCATCATCAGTTAGCCTCATCATCAGTTAGCCTAGCCTCATCATCAGTTAGCCTCATCATCAGTTAGCCTCATCATCAGTTAGCCTCATCATCAGTTAGCCTCATCATCAGTTAGCCCAGCCATCAGTTAGCCTAGCCTCATCATCAGTTAGCCCAGCCTCATCATCAGTTAGCCTCGTCATCAGTTAGCCTAGCCTCATCGCCAGTTAACCTAGCCTCATCATCAGTTAGCCTCATCATCAGTTAGCCTAGCCTCATCATCAGTTAGCCTAGCCTCATCATCAGTTAGCCTAGCCTCATCATCAGTTAGCCTCATCATCAGTTAGCCTAGCCTCATCATCAGTTAACCCCAGCCTCATCATCAGTTAACCCCAGCCTCATCATCATAACAGTGTTGTGTTGTATTGTAGTTCTGTCTTGTCCTTCATTTTGAGCCCCTTGTTTACGTTCCTCCACTCTAAGACTTTGGAGAATATTCTGGAGAAAATACACTAAGCCCGGCTCTGGCTAGAAGGGGCAGCGAAGGTAACATATCTGTAGATCTAGATGGGTTACTCACATCATGTGATCATGGTTTCTACACAAAGAGTTGGATAAATGGCACATCTTTGCCACAATGTCCTCTGTGACCATCCAGACAATAGAGATGTTGTCAGTCCTCAATGGCACCGTAGAAATATTATATTTCTATGAATGGCACTGCCCCATGTTAAAACAGGCTTTGTGGCAAGTGAGTCCTCTATCTAACTCTATGATGGTCCAATATAATTAGAACAGAAATACCCTTCTGTCTGGTTCCTCTGGGAGTAGAATTGAATGTGTTAGTGTTGAGGTATAGGCTAGGTTAAGTGTTGTTCTTATTGAGGTATAGTGAATTGGGATTCAGCCTATTTTTAAAATAGCTTGTGTTTTTGTGAAGTAGTGTTTTAAGGTGAATCAGGGAATCTCTTCTAGAATCAACTAGGACGTGTCCCGTTTACTCTTTGATAGTAGAATGTAACCCGAGGCTAGGCCAGTGGTTTTAATACCTCTCTTCTGGGATCCTCAAGACGTTTTAAAATTGTCGTCGTTTCCCTTGATTCATCTAGTCATGGGGTTGAGGATGATGAGTTGACAAGTTTAATCAGACGGGCTTGTTCTGGAAATACATGGAACGGCTGGGGGGTCCCTGAGGAGAGGTTTGACCAACCCCTGGGCTGCAGTGAGGTGTTTTGTTTGGGAACTGACACAAGGTTGAAACGGTAGTTGAAACGGTAGGTAGGTAACACAGTGGTTTGAAATGAAAAGTAACCTAATGTTAAAGTCTGGTTTCCTTTGTGCTGCTTCTGCCTGCGAAGGACAAAAAAGCCCTGCGCTCGCTAGACCTGCCTCAGGTGAGTAGTGATGGGTGAACTGTGGTAACACCGCGTCATTTCTCAATGCTGGTCCTGGGGACCCCGAGGGTGGCTGGTCCTGGGGACCCCGAGGATGGCTGGTCCTGGGGACCCCGAGGGTGGCTGGTCCTGGGGACCCCGAGGATGGCTGGTCCTGGGGACCCCGAGGGTGGCTGGTCCTGGGGACCCCGAGGATGGCTGGTCCTGGGGACCCCGAGGGTGGCTGGTCCTGGGGACCCCGAGGGTGGCTGGTCCTGGGGACCCCGAGGGGGGTTGGTCCTGGGGACCCCGAGGGTGGCTGGTCCTGGGGACCCCGAGGGGGGTTGGTCCTGGGGACCCCGAGGGGGGTTGGTCCTGGGGACCCCGAGGGGGGTTGGTCCTGGGGACCCCGAGGGGGGCACATTTAGTTTTTTTCCCTTGCGCTCACACTCGTGATTCAAATCAAAGGATTGGTGAAGAGTTGTTTAACTGAATAAAGTTAAGTACTAGGGCAAAAACGTGAAACAGGATTAAGAAACACTGCCTTATAGCATGGCTATATAATAGTGGTAACAGAAACACTGCCTTATAGCAGGGCTATATAATAGTGGTAACAGGGTGGTAACAGAAACACTGCCTTATAGCATGGCTATATAACAGTGGTAACAGAAACACTGCCTTATAGCATGGCTATATAATAGTGGTAACAGGGTGGTAACAGAAACACGGCCTTATAGAATGGCAATATAATAGTGGTAACAGAAACACTGCCTTATAGCATGGCTATATAATAGTGGTAACAGAAACACTGCCTTATAGCATGGCTATATAATAGTGGTAACAGAAACACTGCCTTATAGCATGGCTATATAATAGTGGTAACAAAAACACTGCCTTATAGCAGGGCTATATAATAGTGGTAACAGGGTGGTAAACAGAAACACTGCCTTATAGCATGGCTATATAATAGTGGTAACAGGGTGGTAACAGAAGCACTGCCTTATAGCATGGCTATATAACAGTGGTAACAAAAACACTGCCTTATAGCATGGCTATATAATAGTGGTAACAGGGTGGTATCAGAAGCACTGCCTTATAGCATGGCTATATAACAGTGGTAACAGAAACACTGCCTTATAGCATGGCTATATAATAGTGGTAACAGGATGGTAACAGAAACACGGCCTTATAGAATGGCAATATAATAGTGGTAACAGAAACACTGCCTTATAGCAGGGCTATATAATAGTGGTAACAGAAACACTGCCTTATAGCATGGCTATATAATAGTGGTAACAGAAACACTGCCTTATAGCATGGCTATATAATAGTGGTAACAAAAACAATGCCTTATAGCAGGGCTATATAATAGTGGTAACAGGGTGGTAACAGAAACACTGCCTTATAGCATGGCTATATAATAGTGGTAACAGGGTGGTAACAGAAACACTGCCTTATAGCATGGCAATATAATAGTGGTAACAGAAACACTGCCTTATAGCATGGCTATATAATAGTGGTAACAGAAATACTGCCTTATAGCATGGCTATATAATAGTGGTAACAGGGTGGTATCAGAAGCACTGCCTTATAGAATGGCAATATAATAGTGGTAACAGAAACACTGCCTTATAGCATGGCAATATAATAGTGGTAACAGAAACACTGCCTTATAGCATGGCTATATAATAGTGGTAACAGAAACACTGCCTTATAGCATGGCTATATAATAGTGGTAACAGGGTGGTAACAGAAACACTGCCTTATAGCATGGCAATATAATAGTGGTAACAGAAACACTGCCTTATAGCATGGCAATATAATAGTGGTAACAGAAACACTGCCTTATAGCATGGCTATATAATAGTGGTAACAGAAACACTGCCTTATAGCATGGCTATATAATAGTGGTAACAGGATGGTAACAGAAACACTGCCTTATAGCATGGCTATATAATAGTGGTAACAGAAACACTGCCTTATAGCATGGCTATATAATAGTGGTAACAGGATGGTAACAGAAACACTGCCTTATAGCATGGCTATATAATAGTGGTAACAGGGTGGTAACAGAAACACTGCCTTATAGCATGGCTAAATAATAGTGGTAGCAGGGTGGTAACAGAAACACTGCCTTATAGCATGGCTATATAATAGTGGTAACAGGGTGGTAACAGAAACACTGCCTTAGCCTTATAGCATGGCAATATAACAGTGGTAACAGGGTGTGTACACACCAGTTTAGCCTACCCCCCTCAGTCAGACCAGGTACACACCAGTTTAGCTTACCTCTCTCTCTCAGGCGGACCAGGGGTGTGTGATTAGATTACTTCCCTGTTGGGGACATGGACAGGACAGCGCTCTGCACCCCAAAGGGCACCCTATTCCCTATATAGTGCACTACTTTAGTCCAGGACCCTATTGCACCCTATTCCCTATATAGTGCACTACTTGTAAATAAGAATTTGTTCTTAACTGACTTGCCTAGTTAAATAAAGGTTAAATATAGCTGATATCTCTGCTGTGCTTTATTGAGGTAAAGTTATACTGACTATGACTGTGATATGTGGTTGTCCCACCTAGCTATCTGGAGATGAATGTACTGACTATGACTGTGATATGTGGTTGTCCCACCTAGCTATCTGGAGATGAATGTACTGACTATGACTGTGATATGTGGTTGTCCCACCTAGCTATCTGGAGATGAATGTACTGACTATGACTGTGATATGTGGTTGTCTCACCTAGCTATCTGGAGATGAATGTACTGACTATGACTGTGATATGCGGTTGTCCCACCTAGCTATCTGGAGATGAATGTACTGACTATGACTGTGATGTGTGGTTGTCCCACCTAGCTATCTGAAGATGAATTTACTGACTATGACTGTGATATGTGGTTGTCCCACCTAGCTATCTGGAGATGAATGTACTGACTATGGCTGTGATATGTGGTTGTCCCACCTAGCTATCTGGAGATGAATGTACTGACTATGACTGTGATGTGAGGTTGTCCCACCTAGCTATCTGAAGATGAATGTACTGACTATGACTGTGATATGTGGTTGTCCCACCTAGCTATCTGGAGATGAATGTACTGACTATGACTGTGATATGTGGTTGTCCCACCTAGCTATCTGGAGATGAATGTACTGACTATGACTGTGATATGTGGTTGTCCCACCTAGCTATCTGGAGATGAATGTACTGACTATGACTGTGATATGTGGTTGTCCCACCTAGCTATCTGGAGATGAATGTACTGACTATGACTGTGATATGTGGTTGTCCCACCTAGCTATCTGGAGATGAATGTACTGACTATGACTGTGATATGTGGTTGTCCCGCCTAGCTATCTGGAGATGAATGTACTGACTATGACTGTGATATGTGGTTGTCCCACCTAGCTATCTGGAGATGAATGTACTGACTATGACTGTGATATGTGGTTGTCCCACCTAGCTATCTGGAGATGAATGTATTGACTATGACTGTGATATGTGGTTGTCCCACCTAGCTATCTGGAGATGAATGTACTGACTATGGCTGTGATATGTGGTTGTCCCACCTAGCTATCTGAAGATGAATGTACTGACTATGACTGTGATATTTATACATAGGAATTGGATGTAACAAATGTATCACTAGCCACTTTAAACAATTTTGTATATAATGTTTACGTATCCGACATACTCATATCAAATGTATACACTGTACTCTAAACCATCTACTGTATCTTGCCTATGCCGTTCGGTCATCGACCCAAATCTCTAGCCACTTTAATAATTATAATTGGATGAAATAATGTATCACTAGCCACTTTAAACAATGCCATTTATATAATGTTTACATATCCTACATTACTCATCTCATATATATGTGTATATACTGTACTCCATACCATCTACTGCATCTTGCCTATGCCGGTCAGCCATCGCTCATCCATATATTTATATGTACATACTCGTATTCATTCCTTTACTCTTGTGTGTATAAGGTAGTTGTTGTGAATTTGTTAGATTACTTGTTAGATACTACTGCATGGTCGGAACTAGAAGCACAAGCATTTCGCTACACTCGCATTAACATCTGCTAACCATGTGTATGTGACAAATAAAATTTGATTTGATTTGATTTGATATGTGGTTGTCCCACCTAGCTATCTGGAGATGAATGTACTGACTATGACTGTGATATGTGGTTGTCCCACCTAGCTATCTGGAGATGAATGTACTGACTATGACTGTGATATGTGGTTGTCCCACCTAGCTATCTGGAGATGAATGTACTGACTATGACTGTGATATGTGGTTGTCCCACCTAGCTATCTGGAGATGAATGTACTGACTATGACTGTGATATGTGGTTGTCCCGCCTAGCTATCTGGAGATGAATGTACTGACTATGACTGTGATATGTGGTTGTCCCACCTAGCTATCTGGAGATGAATGTACTGACTATGACTGTGATATGTGGTTGTCCCACCTAGCTATCTGGAGATGAATGTATTGACTATGACTGTGATATGTGGTTGTCCCACCTAGCTATCTGGAGATGAATGTACTGACTATGGCTGTGATATGTGGTTGTCCCACCTAGCTATCTGGAGATGAATGTACTGACTATGACTGTGATATGTGGTTGTCCCACCTAGCTATCTGAAGATGAATGTACTGACTATGACTGTGATATTTATACATAGGAATTGGATGTAACAAATGTATCACTAGCCACTTTAAACAATTTTGTATATAATGTTTACGTATCCGACATACTCATATCAAATGTATACACTGTACTCTAAACCATCTACTGTATCTTGCCTATGCCGTTCGGTCATCGACCCAAATCTCTAGCCACTTTAATAATTATAATTGGATGAAATAATGTATCACTAGCCACTTTAAACAATGCCATTTATATAATGTTTACATATCCTACATTACTCATCTCATATATATGTGTATATACTGTACTCCATACCATCTACTGCATCTTGCCTATGCGGTCAGCCATCGCTCATCCATATATTTATATGTACATACTGTATTCATTCCTTTACTCTTGTGTGTATAAGGTAGTTGTTGTGAATTTGTTAGATTACTTGTTAGATACTACTGCATGGTCGGAACTAGAAGCACAAGCATTTCGCTACACTCGCATTAACATCTGCTAACCATGTGTATGTGACAAATAAAATTTGATTTGATTTGATTTGATATGTGGTTGTCCCACCTAGCTATCTGGAGATGAATGTACTGACTATGACTGTGATATGTGGTTGTCTCACCTCTCTGGATAAGAGCGTCTGTTTAAATGACTAAAATGCTATTTAATGTTTCACTTGTCTTGACATCTCGTGGCCAGCGATGGCTAGAAGGGGCAGTGAAGGTAAATAATGTATGGATGGGCTACCCATGTGATCATGGAATCGCCAGTGCTTGACTTGGGCAGGAGTTCCCTCGGAGCTGCGTACTAGCACCTCTATGGTTCTACTGAAGTACCTCTATGGTTCTACTGCAGTACCTCTATGGTTCTACTGCAGCACCTCTATGGTTCTACTGCTCGAGTTCTTACACAACTCATAGAATATTACCTCAAAAGTGTTGTGGAATTCCTGCACCTAAATATAAACAGTACCGGCACCTAAAATGAGTATCGACACATATTTCGGTCCAAATCAAGCACTGGGCATCTCCTATAGAACTTTCCAGGAAGTCCCTTCTATGTATTGTATGTTCTAGAGCAGGGATATTCAACTTCTACACTACGAGGTCCGGACTACTGCTGGTTTTCTGTTCTACCTGATGGTTAATTACACCCGCCTGATGTCCCAGGTCTAAATTGGCCCCTGATTTTAGAGGGGAATTATTATTATTATTTTTATTTTTAAAGCAGTGGAACTGGCTTCGATGTCCAGATTTGAAATGGAGAATTTCTTTGTTGTATCTCTTGTTAGAGAGTAGATTGAAACCTCAACTCCAGATGGGTCTTGTTGCTGCGTTAGTGAATCAGAATCACCTTTATTGGCAGAGTACATTTACAGGGACCAGGAATTTGACCAGAGTTCGTATTCATTGTACCGATTCTGTTCGCAAAACGTTTCTTAACAAAAGTGAACTAAACAAGGAAGGGATATATTGTTTTTTTTTTGTCCAATAGAAACTCTTGTTTTAGTTGCACCGGGGAACGTTTTGCAACTGTTTGGCTAATGACTACATACATGGTGAAGTGGTGCTGACACCAGTAGTTTACAGACAGAAGATAGATAAATGATTTACACATTATCTCCACACATGTTGCTATGCTAGTGAATGGCCAGTCCTTTTCATAGCACAAGATAAGAAAACATTTTTTAATCCCCAAGGGGAAATTGGTTTGTCAATCGTCAGCATGAAAAAAACATAGAAAAACCATCAAAAGTGCTTCAATCATGTCATTCACAGAAATCCAATAGTGAGGATTTTACCATTTGTGATGAAACAACAGTGAATGGACAGCTTCAGCCATTGGTGGTTCTGGTTGTCAATCATATGTCTCTGTTCCAGGTCGCGTCCAATCAGGTCCTGGAGGCCTGCCCAGACCGGTGAGTGTTAAAGACCAATACATCTGTCCCAGCAGATTGAATATGCCCTGAAGATACCACGTTTAGATGGACTGTGAACTTCTCTTTCTGTCTCTACCGGTCTTTCTCTCCCAATCTCTCTTCCTTCTCTCTCTCTCTCTCTCTCTCTCTCTCTCTCTCTCTCTCTCTCTCTCTCTCTCTCTCTCTCTCTCTCTCTCTCTCTCTCCCCCCCTTCTCTCTCTCTCTCTCTCTCCCCCCCTTCTCTCTTCTCTCTCTCTCTCTCTCTCTCTCTCTCTCTTCCTTCTCTCTCTCTCTCTCTCTCTTCTCTCTCTCTCTCTACATCCTCTCTCTCTCTCTCTCCCTCCAGAACATGCCTCAGAGGGCTGGGGTGATCAGTGTGACCCCCCAGGCGCGCCCTGCCCACCCAGGTGCTCCCAGACCCACCCCAGAGGCACCCGGGGCTCCACGGCCCACCCCAGACACTCACCCTGGAGCCCCCAGACCTGGCCCTGACGCCCAGCCTAAACCCACCGACCTGCCCCTGGGTGAGACGCAGCCTAGAGGCCTCACACTAACTTGCTCTCAACCACACCTGGCTTCAAATAGTTTTTGTTTTATTTTAAATCTACCTAGACTGTGATTGAGAAGTCCAGCTGTCACACTGTAAACCAAGCGTTCCTCAAACTCGGTCCTGGGGACCCTCATCAACTCGATTATTTAAATCAGCTGTGTAGGGCTCCTCATGCTGTTCCCAGAGGTTAACCAGGAAACCGACATTGTGAAACGCTGCTGTAAACTCATGACTGTTTTAAAGGGGTAATCTGGCATCTGTACATTCTTGGACTATTAAATATAGCTATTCATTCTAGAAGAAGAAGACTGTCTCTGTGTGTGTCTAACTCTTCGGTAACATTGTCTTGCAGGTCCCCCTCCTTCCGGACCCCCTCCAGTGAGACATGTCCCCTCCCCGATGCAGCCCCCGATGCAGCCAACAATGCAGCCCCAGTCTGCCCCTCCAGCCCAGCCACCCATGCAGGCTCCCATGCAACCAACCATGCAACCAACCATGGCTGCCCCTCCAGCCCAGCCACCCATGCAGGCTCCCATGCAGCCAACCATGCAGCCCCAGTCTGCCCCTCCAGCCCAGCCACCCATGCAGGCTCCCATGCAGGCTCCCATGCAGCCAACCATGCAGCCCCAGTCTGCCCCTCCAGCCCAGCCACCCATGCAGGCCCCACTGCTGCCCCAAATGGCTGCTCCAATGCTGCCCACACAGGCCGGAGCAGGGCTAGGGGCTACTGGGGCTGTGCCCCCCCAGGGGCTGTCCTCCCCCAAGCCCCCTCCCCGCTCCCGTTCCTCTCATGTCCTGCCCCCTGAGACCACCACTACAGAGAATGCCCCTGCAACCCAGGTTAGTACCAGCCAACATTCTCTATACAGTTACCATGACAACATAGTGGTTAATACCAACACTCTGTATACAGTTACCATGACAACATAGATATTAATACCAACACTCTGTATACAGTTACCATGACAACATAGTGGTTAATACCAACACTGTATACAGTTACCATGACAACATAGAGGTTAATACCAACACTCTGTATACAGTTACCATGACAACATAGAGGTTAATACCAACACTCCGTATACAGTTACCATGACAACATAGATATTAATACCAACACTCTGTATACCGTTACCATGACAACATAGATATTAATACCAACACTCTGTATACAGTTACCATGACAACATAGATATTAATACCAACACTCTGTATACAGTTACCAACACTCTGTATACAGTTACCATGACAACATAGAGGTTAATACCAACACTCTGTATACAGTTACCATGACTACATAGATATTAATACCAACACTCCGTATACAGTTACCATGACAACATAGATATTAATACCAACACTCTGTATACCGTTACCATGACAACATAGATATTAATACCAACACTCTGTATACAGTTACCATGACAACATAGATATTAATACCAACACTCTGTATACAGTTACCAACACTCTGTATACAGTTACCATGACAACATAGAGGTTAATACCAACACTCTGTATACAGTTACCATGACAACATAGATATTAATACCAACACTCTGTATACAGTTACCATGACAACATAGAGGTTAATACCAACACTGTATACAGTTACCATGACAACATAGATATTAATACCAACCCTCTGTATACAGTTACCATGACAACATAGATATTAATACCAACACTCTGTATACAGTTACCATGACAACATAGATATTAATACCAACACTCTGTATACAGTTACCATGACAACATAGATATTAATACCAACACTCTGTATACAGTTACCATGACAACATAGATATTAATACCAACACTCTGTATACAGTTACCATGACAACATAGATATTAATACCAACACTCTGTATACAGCTAACATGACAACATAGAGGTTAATACCAACCAACACTGCAATATGTAACTTTTTGGGCGATCATTTTCATTGAAAGCAAGTTTAAGAAGTGGTAGATCTGTTCTACAGTGGCAAGAAAAAGTTCAAAGAAAAAGACTGTCTGTTGTTGTGACTCAGATGAAGATCAGATCAAATGTTTTGACCAATGAACTGCAGAAGTCCAGGTAATTCCGGAGGGTTCACCTACTTTTTCCTGCCGCTGTACATTCGCCATTTCTCTGCTTCCAGGTCCTATGTTTTTTTACTTTTCGGTTTTGTACACCAGCTTCAAACAGCTGAAAATACAATATTTTTAGTTATTAAAAATATATTTCACAGCAGTTTAGATGGTACAATGATTCTCTACACTATACATAACTTGTTTTGTCACAAACAGGAAATTAGGAGGTTTCTACATATTGCACTTTTTAAATAACAATGTCGTTGCATTCAGCCGCTTTGTTTAGGCCCTGATTAGTTCAGAAGTAAAACGTGACTTAACAAATCACATATGGACTCACTCTGTGTGGATCAATAGGTGTTGACATGGTTTCTAATGACTACCCCCTTACTCTGTCCTCCATACATTCAACATCTGTAAGGTCCATCAGTCAAGTATTGAATTTCAAGCACAGATTAAACTACAAAGACCAGAGAGCTTTTTGAAAGCCTCGTAAAGAAGGGCAGTGATTGGTAGATGGGTACCGATAACAAGTCAGACATTAAAAATATCTCTTTAAGCACGGTCAAGTTAAACCACCCAGACACATCACAGATAGAGTCGTCCTTCTGAACTGAGCTGCAGGACAGGAAGGAAACCGCTCAGGGATTTCACCATGAGGCCATTTGGTGATTTTTAAAACAGTTAGAGTTTAATGGCTGTGATGGGAGAAAAACTGAGGATGGATCAACAACATTGTAGTGACTCCACAATAACGACCAAAATGACAGAGTGAAAAGAAGAATAGAAATATACAGAATAAAAAATATTTCTTTAACATGCATCTTGTACTGAAGTAATATTGCAAAAAGAAAAAACACGGCAAAGGAATATACTTTTAAGGCCTAAATTCAAACCCTTATGTTTGGGGCAGATCTGAGTAACTGACTCCTTAATGCACCTTTCAGTAGGACAATAACACAAAACAAAAAGGACAAATATATTCATAAAAAATAAATAAATAATCTTCCACTTTGACAAGAGTATTTTGTTTAGATCGCTGACAAAAAAAAAGAGACAATTAAATCTATTTGAATCCTACTTTGTAACACAACAAAATGTGGAATAAAGGAGATGTCCAGTTTGTTATAGCTACTGTATGTCATGGTATAATGTTACAGGAAAACACATGAGATGAGGGGAATAAGAAGTAGATGGTACATGCACAAAACAATTGGCTACTCTCTCTCTTTCTCTCCGTCTCTCTCGTTGTCTCGCACTCTCTCTCTCTCTCTCTCTCTCTTTCTCTCTCTCCGTCTCTCTCTTTCTGTATCTCTCGTTGTCTCGCACTCTCTCTCCTTTCTCTGTCCCTTACACAGCTTTGCTACAGTTATATAGGTGTGTGAGTGTTCTCTCTGCTGTCACTCTGTTTCTCTCTCTCTCTCTCTCTCTCTTTCCAAGCCGGAGCAGCCCTCTGGGTGACAGGTATACAATCACCTCCTCTATATTATACTCCTCCTTGTTTCTCTCCATAGAGCACCTCTGTCACTCAGTCCTCTAGTCCAGTGTATGACCCAGGACCAAGTCTCAAATCACACCCTAATCCCTAGATGGTACACTACTTTGGACCCTAATCCCTAGATAGTACACTACTTTGGACTTTTATCCCTAGATAGTACACTACTTTGGACCCTAATCCCTAGATAGTACACTACTTTGGGCCTTTATCTCTTGTCTAAAGTAGTGTACTAACTAGGGAATAGGGTGTGATTTGAGTCTCCCTACTCCCATACATTAGTCACCTGCTTCATGTTTTAGTTGGTTTCTGCCTTTGTCCACCTGTAGGTATTTCTTTGATCGTGTCTCGTAGCCCATCACAAACCTAATAACAGTGGTTTTTATGTTCATCAACTGGTGAAAGGGTTTCTTGTCGTTGTTTTAACTGTTGTTTTTACGTGGCCAGCATGACAATCCACACATCTGACCTTAAAATGACGGGATGTTTTGCCTCGTCTCGTCCAGTTCAAACAATGCATGTTGGCCACGTCTAGCCTGGTAATCTACCCCGAATATGTGTTGACCTTCCTTCAACGCGTCGGCGTTCCTTTCATATGTGCTCCACGTTTTAAATGGACCACATATGGAATGACTTTGTGATTTATTTTGACATGTGTGGTCTATATATAACGTCTAGTCCAGTGTAAAGCCGCCAACGGTCACTGGTTAATCCTTTACTGGTTAAGCATACTAGTCCTTGGTGTGGAATATAGTAACTAGTTAAATGTAGTAGTATTGGGAGGTTATTAAAGTAGAATTGTTGCATGTTATAACAAGAGAGCACCAACCCCTGCTGAAACATCACTCTACAATTACATTCATTTACTTATTTTCTCATTACATAAAAAATAAACTCCCATTGGCTCAGCGTTTTCCAACCTTGGCTCTGATTGGTTACTCCTGTGTCATTTTTCTCCCCCTCTAGATCAATGGGGTGAATGGAATCCAAAGAGAAGCACAATGGAAGCCCGAACCCTTTGACACACTCACCTCTGACGTCTCCGCCTCTTCTTGGCTCAACACCCAATCACTGACCAGGAACTCCTCCTTACGCTCCGCTCCTCCCCTCCCTACTACCACCTCCTCCTCCTTCACCCTCCCTTCATCCCTCCACTCCATTTTGCAGGGCTTCGACGACTCCTCTTCCTCCACCCTCCCCCCTGCCCTCACCCAGTCTCTCCTCCCCCCTCCCCCTGTGCCATCTCGAAGTAGGTCCCAGGAGGCCCTGCAGCGGGGCTCTCCGAACCCCTTCCTGAGTGATCCGGTCCCAGCCCGTCCCAGCAGCACCAACCCCTTCACTGGTCCTCTGGTGCAGCAGGGCCAGAGGCGCGCCCTGACACCTGACTTCTCTGCCCAGCAGAAGGCCTCCAGGCTTGGCCTCGACAGGACCATGTCTGCCTTCACCCAGCCCCTCGCCCCTACCCCAGCCCCGTTCCCAGATTTTTCCCCCCACCCTGACGCCAGGGGCACCTGCACCCCCTCTATCGCTCCACCGGACCATGTCCCTGTTTGGCCCATCGATGACCCCCCTCATCCCTGCCCCTATGCTCCCCCTGGCTCCTCCTCTCTCTCTCCCTCATCTCCCAGCCCCTGCCCTCCCCTGTCGTCCCGGCCTCCCCTGCCCCCAGCTGTGGGTGACCTTCGATGATAATTCAGTCCTCCCCGTCCCAGCCAAGGCTCCACCAGCAGCCCCCGCTGCTTCCATCTCCCCCCCACCTCTCACCCAGACTCAGTTCTCCTGCTCTGGTTTCGACTCTGACCCACACTGGGCCACCGGCTCCGCCACCTTGACCTCCACATTCCTCTCCCGGCCCCCTCCGATCCCAGCCAGGATGGTCCCAGGCAGCAGCCAGCCCTCGCTCCCAGCCCGAGCCACAGACAACCTCCCCTTCCCCAAGGACTTCACTGAGAGATAGGAGTGACCCAGCGATCTATGGTCCACCACAGAAGAAACATCATGTCCTGTGTCGGTCAGGCAGGACAGGGCAGACCTATCTAGAGGAGTGTAGATCTATGGTAAATGTGAATGTGTGTATGGTTTGTATAAAGAGTCAGGTATTTAACACATTTAGACTACCCCCTGAATAATTATGTATCACTACTGTTCCATAACATCTCTGCTGCCGATGTGGTTAAAAACACATCACATGTCATTATGTGAAGATGTACGTTTCTCCTGGTCTGTTTATTTCCTTATGGCAGGAAACATGTTCCTGGGTCTATATCAGGGCTGTCCAACCCTGTTCCTGGAGAGAGACCCTCCTGTAGGTTTCCACTCCAACCCTGTTCCTGGAGAGATACCCTCCTGTAGGTTTTAACTCCAACCCTGTTCCTGGAGAGCTACCCTCCTGTAAGGTTTTAACTCCTACCCTGTTCCTGGAGAGATACCCTCCTGTAAGGTTTTAACTCCTACCCTGTTCCTGGAGAGCTACCCTCCTGTAAGGTTTTAACTCCAACCCCAGTTGTACCCAAACCCAAATCAGTTTACCAACCAGCTAATTATTATAATCAGGTGAGCTAGATTAGGGGTTGGAGTGAACCTACAGGAGGGTAGCTCTCCAGGAACAGGGTTGGACAGTCCTGGGTCTATATAGTTAACGTCAATGTATATCAATATCTATCTATCCGCTCATATGGTGTTATCTCCTGTGTAATATTGACCGTGTCTATCGACGGCCATACAGTTAGAATGTCACGAGGTTCCTATTCCATATGATCCGCATTCTAGGATATGACCACGTTCCCTACACTCAGCGGTATGTCGCTGTATTTCACACGGTAGGGCTACAGTCACGTATACGTCCGTTGATATACGTAGGCTGTATGTAAGCAGCAGTAGCTTAGTCCCTGTCGTTCAAGCGCTCGAGGGATGTCCACAGTGGACGCTTTCTAGAAACCCAGTTTCCGCTCCTCGCTGCTTATTCAGTATAGGGCGAGTGCACTGCAGGAGCCAAAATGGCCAACTGTCATGTCACTCAGCGTTGATCAGATGTCACCTTGCTCTACAGAGTTTCTAGCCTGTTATACAGCGTCTTCATATGTCTCTGTATCAGGCAGGGCCAGAACTCACAGTTACTGAATATCTCTTATCTGTACAGTGCAACACCTATTTTATCTGGCATGAATGTACATTGCACAGGTTGTTGTTGTCGTTGTCTCCCTGAGACCACAAATTATGGTTTCTCTCTCTCGCTCTCCCCCTCTCTTTCTCTCCCTCTCCCTCTCTCTCTCTGTCTCTCTCTCGCTCTCTCTCTGTCTCTCTCCCTCTCTCTCTCTCTCTTTCTCTCCCTCTCTTTCTCTCTCTCCCTCTCTCTCTCTCCCTCTCTCTCTCTGGCTCTCTCTCGCTCTCTCTCTGGCTCTCTCTCTCTCTCTCTCCTGCCGTCATCATCTTTCTTCTGAGTTGTTGTACTAAAGCTCAACATGTTCTGTAGCCACATATGAACCTGTATACATTAGTGTTTATGTATCTTTTCAGAGAGCAGGCTAGTCTCCAGGCGTGTGTATTCACGGTATAACAGATATGCACTAAGACTTTTAAGTCAACCAGATTCTCTGAGAGGGTCTTGTTAAAAGCATTAACGTCTGGTGAGCATGACAGATTGACAGAGGGAGATACTGTCTTGACAGATGTGAGGACTTGAACCTGCTTCTTCCTCCTCCTCTGTGTGTGTGTCTGTGTGTCTGTGTCTGTGTGTGTGTGTGTGTGTGTGCGTGCGTGCATGGAGCTGCATACTGTACGTATCCCAGTACATATATTCCTCCTTCATTTGATCCAAAGCTTGGACCTGTACTGCTGTGTAGTATATGAATGTGGTGTTCTTCTGTTGTACTCCGCACTAATGAGATCCTTCTATATATCGGATCTCAAACAATCCCATTTTGCTTCTGTTGTGTGTCGCTATAAAAACTTGTATTTTGCTTTGAACTTAATTTTCTTGCAGAGATGGTACCTACCTACTTATTTTTTATTTCAAAGAGAAGTTATTTCTAATCTATTTATTATTGAAACTGTGGTGAGAAGTACTGTGCTGTGTTTGAGGTGTGTTGTCTGTCGTGGGTGGGGGGTTGGTTGTGCGTGCTGCTCTGTGTGTAGTGTGTGTACAGTGTTGTGGGGTGGGGGGGTTGTCAGCATTTTTCTCCTGAAGGTCTTAAATACTACAGTAACATATGTCACGTACTCTCACAGATTTAGAGACCAACGGCCGCCCTAACACCCAGGCCAACGGCCGCCCTAACACCCAGGCCAACGGCCGCCCTAACACCCAGGCCAACGGCCGCCCTAACACCCAGGCCAACGGCCGCCCTAACACCCAGGCCAACGGCCGCCCTAACACCCAGGCCAACACCCCAACACACAGACCCCAGAAGGGCTTGTAGGCACCTCCCCCTTTCAATGTTTATAGTACAAAACCATACAACAACAAAAACTATCCTATTTTTAAGAGAGAAACAAATAATTGTAGATTTACACAAAGAAGAAGGAAAACCGAAGGGGTGAAGAATAAAAAAAGAAAATGAAAGTACAATAATCCAAATAAATAGCTAATAGTCAGATGCATCCTTCTCACACTACATGCTAGTGTCATTGAGCCAATCAGAGTTAACTTCCTGTTGATGAGGTGTGGTGGTATTAACACCAGTGACGTGTCAGTGTTCTACTCATTCAGTTGTTGTCCTCCTGCTATCTACTTTGGTCTTTCTATAAAAAAAACACTGCAAGAGCCACAATGGAACCCAGTTTCCACTCCTCACTGCTTATTCAGTATAGGGTGAGTGCACTGAAGGAGCCAAAATGGACAACGCTGCTCTAGTGTTGAATTTTACACCAGTGTCCCCAGCCATGGCTCTGACATGTCAAATGGTTTGTTAGTGAGAGGAACATATTGTGATTAGTTAGAAGAGGAGTTAGAAGAGTTTGAAACAATTGGATGATGGTGTTATTTTTCCCCAACCACTGTTAAAGATGGTTGTGCTCCACCCACAGTGTAAAGTGTCCCAGTCTAGTGGAGAGGGTATGGGGTCAGGGCTGCTAAGTCTTGGAACTTTCCCCAAAGTCTCCAGGTTTTTCCAGAAATCCTGGTTGGTTTCACAAAATCAGGAGTGAGTTAACAGGAAATCTGGAATCTTCCGGACGGGATTTCTGTTATATCTTGGAACTTTGGTGAAAGTTGCAGGAATTTTGCAACCTTACTCAGGGTGGACCCAGAGGTTCGGAGTCCAGGGTCTAAGGTCCAGTTTCCCGGACACAGATTAACCCTTGCTCTGGATTTACAAAACCTACTCAATGGTGAATCTCCAATGAAATAGTTTCTAAATCCTGGATTAGGCTTCGTCTTTGTCCGGGAAACCAGTCCGAAAGGAACCAGCTAACGGAAGCTTCTCTGTTACTGCTTTATCCACACCATGGAAACAAATAGCTGTGTTTTTCATTGCAATCCAAAAAAAAAAAAGCTCTGGATTGAAACGTCACTCCTAAAACACACCAAGGCAGTAGCATTATCAGCACCAGCTTTTACCACGTCGCCGTATTGGTCCACTGGAGGAAGGCGATTGAACCGCCTAAATGCATTTCTCGTTATGCTAATTATCAGTCGTCGTGTGCAGTATAGCCCAATGCATTAATAATTCTAGGAGGCTAGCTAACGCTTAATGTCATGTTCTGTTCAAGATGATTATTTTATAGGAAACAAAAGTGACTCCTTTTTTTGTGAGGTTGGTGTCCCTTTACAACTACCTGTATAACCCCTAGTCGAGAATCATCTGTTGTTGTTGACCATATTCTACCGAAAGAAAACTGAAAACTGCAATTCATGTATTAGTAGCTAAGGTTCCATCATTTAAGTGCACAGCTAAACTGCACATTTATGTATAAAGCAATGTGTTGTATGTATAATAAATGTCTATTGAACCTGAATGCTGTTGACTGTACTGAACTCGTGTTGAATACACCTTGTTTGTGCCATTCGCGTCATATTTATACAGCTATGTAACTGCTCACCTTTGTCACAATTACACTTCTTCTTCTTCTGGTCTAGCCTTGAACATGACTCTCAGTTCCATTACATTGTGGCTCCCGAGTGGCGCAGCCGGTCTAAGGCACTGCATCTCAGTGCAAGAGGCGTCGCTACAGGCCCTGGTTCGAATCCAGGCTGTATCACATCCGGACGTGATTGTGAGTCCCATAGGGCGGCGCGCAATTGGCCCAGCGTCGTTAGGGTTTGGCTGGGTTAGGCCGTCGTTGTAAATAAGAATTTGTTCTTAACTGTCTTGCCCTAGTTTAAAGAAAGGTTACATTAAATAAAAATAAATGAAGAACCCTGACGTTCGGTCTGAACATTTAACATGAATCGCTTGCGGTTTTGGTGCTAATCTTTCATATCAATGAGAAATAGTTTTCAGAAAACAAAAGATTAAATGACTACACACCTTTTTATAGGGTTAGGGTTCCCACACGGCCGTATCTCCATGTTACAACGCGTTGTTTATGGAAAACAGACGGAGGACCAATAATACTAATTAGCTATCTGAGTCTCCTAACACACAGTGTGTAAACGGAAAACGGGACGCAGCATGTTTTTACTGAAAAAATACTGTCTGCTGTTAACCTGTTAAAACAGGTGAACATGAGTGTGTATTTGTGAAATTATTTTTATGTGATATGAACATAGAGGGATTTATGTTTCTAGAATCGTACCACGATTGACGGTTTAGACGGAGCATTTGGCTGTTTTGGCTTCCAGAGCCAATTCACCTTTAAACAGAACATGTTAAGGTCCTTGGACTATAAGGAGTAAAGTTAGGCTTCTTTATTCCATTATTGTGCTACTTCTGGTCCAAATTCATTTGTGTCAGTTGTTCAGGTCACACAGTGACCAGTTTATTATGTACACCCATCTAGTACTGAGTCGGACCCCCCCCTTTCCTCCAGAACAGCCTGAATTTATTTATTTTTTATTTCACCTTTATTTAACCAGGTAGGCTAGTTGAGAACAAGTTCTCATTTATAACTGGGACCTGGCCAAGATAAAGCAAAGCAGTTCGACACATACAACAACACAGAGTTACACATGGAGTAAAACAAACATACAGTCAATAATACAGTAGAAAAACAAATCTATATACAATGTGTGCAAATGAGGTAGGATAAGGAAGGTAAGGCAATAAATAGACCATGGTGCCAAAGTAATTACAATATAGCAATTTAACACTGGAATGGTAAATGTGCAGTAGATGAATGTGCAATGTAGAAAAACTGGGGTGCAAAGGCGCAAGATCAATAAATAGATACGGTAGGGGATGAGGTAGTTGGTTGGGATATTTACAGATGGGCTATATACAGGTGCAGGGGTCTGTGAGCTGCTCTGACAGCTGGTGCTTAAAGCTGGTCAGGGAGATAAGTGTCTCCAGTTTCAGAGAATTTTGTAGTTCGTTCCAGTCATTGGCAGCAGAGAACTGTTAAGGAAAGTTGGCCAAAAGAGGAATTGGCTTTGGGGGTGACCAGTGAGATATAATCTCAGATTTATCCCAGAATTCTTCTGGGAAATCGATAACATTGCTCAATTGGTATCAAGGGACCTAACGTGTGCCAGTAAAACATGATTTTCTCCTTCGACCTTTCATCAACGAGCTGTTTTCGCCCACAGGACTGCCGCAGACCAGATGTTTTTTGTTTGTTTGTCGCAACAACAAAAAAACCTAGACACTGTCATGCGTGAAAAGCCCAGGAGGCCGTTTCTGAGATTCTGGAACCGGCGCGCCTGGCACCGACGATCATACCACGCTCAAAGCCGCTTAGGTCATTCATTTTGCCCATTCTAACGTTCAATTGAACAGTAACCGGATGCCTGTCTGCCTGCTTTATATAACAAGCCATGGCCACGTGACTCACTGTGTAGGAGCAAACCATTTTTGTCAACAGGGGGTGTACCTAATAAACTGGCCACTGAGTGTATATCAGTTATTGCCGGTAACAATCCGGAAGTGAAATGTATTGGAAGTTCTAGGCTTTTCCATTTATTTTAAACAGAGAGAAACCCAACTCGGCTTCTCAATGAGAGTGTCGGATTCGGTTAACAAAAACATCTATAAGTAGGACAAGTGACATCCCGGCAACTTGGTGAGAAAAAAACCTTATATTGGAGTTGTCTTGAGATGGCTATGCATATTCATGACATTAGGCTAGTAACATGGCGTCTCTCTCCATTGAATACAGGCAGTTGACATCACCAACCGTCAACAAATATTCAAAAAAGGATTACAATAATGCGATGTATCCACCAATCCAAAGACAGGATAGGTGGGAACTAGACAGCCCGCCATGTCGCTTTGTGGACAACTCCCATTGTTAGGAAGGAGAGGCAAGTATCTTCTCAGTATATCCATAATCTACCCATACGGAAAAAGATTGCCATCAGAGTGCAGTGTAACTGCAGTATGCAGCAAATACAGTGTCCAAAATATTTTTTTTTTTTACTGCAGTAATTTTGTTACTGCATCCAAAATGCCACAGTACTACAGTTACTGCACTTTTACTGCAGTTTCAAAACTGCAATATTTTTTTTGTAATGGACAAGTTGAATCAACCCTTACGACAACAAAAAGATTGCAGTTTTGAAAGTGCAGTAAAACTGCAGTATCTGTAGTCGACTGTGACATTTTGGACGCACTAATTGCAGAATAACTGGGTGATTCTACAGAAATGGTAACATTCTTGTCCCTTAACCACCATGGAAAAACACCCCAAAAATCTGATTGACAACAAAATATGTTTTGGTTTTATTTTAAGTGTTTTTATTGTTAATTAAACATATGTAAGACAGTTATATTGCAAATGATGCTTTTTATATTATCGTAGAACACGTTCAGCACCATGAAGAGGCCGTGTCCCTCGAGCCAGGAGTCATGGTTTAGTGACTTATTTTGAGTCAAAATCAATACATTTTTTTCTGTTTAGAGAATTACTTAAAAATGTTATATTATAAATAATTTACAGGGAATAGCTGTCCCTCAATTTCATGTCACTGGTGTTACCCTTAATAATAAAACAAAAAAAACATCCTTGCCTACTTCTTCCTGGGTCATTTAACGTGCAGTTTTAAAACCTGACACTGGTGTTATACAGTTTATAGCATGGGGAATGGAAATACGATTGATATAATTGATCCAATCACATTATTAAGCGATTGATTTACAATTTAAGAAGTGTGGTTTGAACTACTGTGGCCACCACTCAATGGCACAATAACTCAATGAAGTTGCATATAAATTGTTTGAATGAGAAGTGCATGAACTTGCTATACCTTTTAGTAAGCTTACAAAATGTGTGTCACATGGCACAATCATTTATGTTTTAACAAACTAGATAGTTACGTGGATAGGCACGACAGAAATAGAGTAGGATTTCCTGTTTGTATCGTCTTTGAAAGATAACATCTTTTATGTTTTAACAAACTAGATAGTTATGTGGATAGGCATGACAGAAATAGAGTAGGATTTCCTGTTTGTATCATCTTTGAAACATATTTTATGTTTTACACAGGACAGCAGTACAGAAAGCCTGAAGAAAACAGCAGAAGTTACAAGCAAGAAATGTTAGACAAGCACAAAATACTCCACTATAAATACAAGATACAATGTCAATGTTTGCAGGGTACAAATAAAGACCCTGAAAGTCCAAGAACGAAGGCGAGAAGCACACTACATGGCCCACCCTGCCTCTTCACCAATTAAAAACCTCCAAACTTCCACTATGCTCTCTGGGGGATCTAAGAGCAATGTACCAGGCAGACAAATCAGACACAGGAAACAAACAAACAAATTACACAACTCGAATAAATATACTGAGAGGATAATTAAACACAACTCTAATAAACATTCTGAGAGGATAATTACACACTAAAGCGGTCAGCTGACCTCTTGGTCCACCACTGGAAAGACACAACAGATGCAATGTCTTTCTATCAGGAGGTAAGGGACTCTGGCACTCAAATACAGTTGATTTCTGGGGTTTCTGGGGTACCTCTGGCAACCATAGAAGGAACCATCCGAATGAACCATGAATGCACCAGGAAGGCACCAGAAAAGAAATCACTCTCCCGACAGTGCCGGCTAATGGCCATGGTCTCTCACCTCCACATCAAACAGATGTCATCGACCCGGGATACCTCAGTTTCCCTTCGTCCAGATGTCATCGACCCGGGATACCTCAGCTCCGCTTCGTCCAGATGTCATCGACCCGGGAAACCTCAGCTCCGCTTCGTCCAGATGTCATCGACCCGGATACCTCAGCTCCCCTTCGTCCAGATGTCATCGACCCGGATACCTCAGCTCCGCTTCGTCCAGATGTCATCGACCCGGATACCTCAGCTCCGCTTCGTCCAGATGTCATCGACCCGGATACCTCAGCTCCGCTTCGTCCAGATGTCATCGACCCGGATACCTCAGTTTCCCTTTGTCCAGATGTCATCGACCCGGGATACCTCAGCTCCGCTTCGTCCAGATGTCATCGACCCGGGAAACCTCAGCTACGCTTCGTCCAGATGTCATCGACCGGGATACCTCAGCTCCGCTTCGTCCAGATGTCATCGACCCGGGAAACCTCAGCTACGCTTCGTCCAGATGTCATCGACCCGGATACCTCAGCTCCGCTTCGTCCAGATGTCATCGACCCGGGAAACCTCAGCTATGCTTCGTCCAGATGTCATCGACCCGGATACCTCAGCTCCGCTTCGTCCAGATGTCATCGACCCGGATACCTCAGCTCCGCTTCGTCCAGATGTCATCGACCCGGATACCTCAGCTCCCCTTCGTCCAGATGTCATCGACCCCGATACCTCAGCTCCCCTTCGTCCAGATGTCATCAACGCGGATACCTCAGCTCCCCTTTGTCCAGATGTCATTGACCCGGGATACCTCAGCTACCCTTTGTCCAGATGTCATCGACCCGGATACCTCAGCTTCCCTTCGTCCAGATGTCATCGACCCGGATACCTCAGCTCCCCTTCGTCCAGATGTTATCGAGGCTCACCACACTGGACAGTGGTGCATTGTGAACTAGGATGAACAACCATACCCTGACACTATACTGGAGGTTGAAGAACATACCATTAAAGTGAAGTGCACGCACAGGAATGGAGTCGACAAGTTCTTCTGGCCAAGCCCAAGAGATGATATCAACTGGTATGGGGGATGACCAGATTGGGTGTCTGATGCCAAAGCCACTGCCAGTGATCAAAAGATCAGATCAGATTGACCACGGTATCTGGAAGTACTTGCAGGAGCACCTGAATGTGTGAAAGATGTGAACTGGCTGCCAGAGAAGAAGCCGTCAGTGTCTGGAAAGCAGGGCGATAACAGATGACACAATAACATGGCAAAGACAAACATTAGGACAAACTTTTCTAAAGACAAAACACATCACAAGTAAAAGTGAAGTTAGTATGGAAAATAATTAGTACGCCAACTGTTAGTACAGGAAATAGGCCTATTCCATGAACATGTTTCACTGCACACAATATGTTTATCGGTGCTTTTTGGGAAAACGTAGTCTTAGTTTACATTCAATGTTGTTTCTATTGTTCTTGTGTATCTATAGATCTAATAGACACGTTTTGTGTTTGTATTTCAATTGGCTTCATCTTTTGGCATTAATCTGACCAATAGATAATACTTTTATTGTTCATATGAAATCAACACTTGTTAAAATAATTTGGCATAAAAATAATATTACTAAATTGATCAAATTTGAATGAAATAATCATATGTTATGTCATTGGTTTCACATTGTGTCACGGGCGTTTACATTGTGTTACTGCATGGCATGTTGGTGTTCTGGCATCGGAGTTGCCCATTTTCATAGAATATGTCCATTTGTATCTACCCAACTTCTGCTGCATTCATTAGTAACCATTTAAGAATATGATAATCCAATTTTGATGACTCAACCTCAATTATTTCTGATGTTACAACACAAAACACGTGGTAGAAATATAACAATTTCACACACATACCGGTTTAAAGTAAATGATTACTAATCAAAACAATTTCTTAATATTAGCATGAACCTTTTCTGTCTGATTAAATTATGAAATTATATTCAGGAAAGCCTGAATTGTCATCTAAAATATAGGTAAATACCAAGTGACAAAAAGGCAGCACTTGCATCTTTTTAATGTAATGTATTAAAAATATAAAAATACATTAAGCTGGCATTTATGTTGATTTATAATGGTAAAGGGTTAACCCCCTTAAACTTCTTCATATAGTGGTCAGCAGGATAATACTTATGAAACTTAATTTTGTTAATAAGTAGGTATGTGTGTGGCAACATCCAAACTTTTTTCCCCAACAGATATTATCAATAAAAACATTCCAATAAGGCTTGACATAAGGTATAGATAGATACAACATCCTGTTGAAACAAGGCTCCTATAGATCTATTGTTGTTAAATGGACCAACATGACATAAGGTACAGATACAACATCCTGTTGAAACAAGGCTCCTATAGCTCTATTGTTGGTTGAATGGAGCAACATGACATAAGGTATAGATACAACATCCTGTTGAAACAAGGCTCCTATAGATCTATTGTTGTTAAATGTACCAACATGACATAAGGTACAGATACAACATCCTGTTGAAACAAGGCTCCTATAGCTCTATTGTTGGTTGAATGGAGCAACATGACATAAGGTATAGATACAACATCCTGTTGAAACAAGGCTCCTATAGCTCTATTGTTGGTTGAATGGAGCAACATGACATCAGGTATAGATACAACATCCTGTTGAAACAAGGCTCCTATAGATCTATTGTTGGTTGAATGGAGCAAAAGAAAAACAAATCTTTCCTACTGATGAGTCAACCAGGTTAATCGTATGTTCTGAGGGTCAGGTCTTGACACGTTCCTGAATAATCAAGCAACACCTGAGGGAATGGCGTCTAAAACAAATGCAACATCTTTAGGCGTTACAGGGACTTTGTAAAGTGATAAGATTTCCTTATAATTAAGTAAAAGAACCCTCTGCATTTACAAGTTGGCTCACCAATAGGATATTATTTCGGAATATTTTTATACAATATGTCCCGATTATTCCATATATAATATCTGTGTGGAGAAAAATTATGCTTATTCATTAAGGACTATGACAAGAAAACCTGCAGATGAAAAACCTGCAGTTTCACTAGAACTTTGTCAATATTATAATTGCAAACCAACATGAAGTTAAGGCCACCAAAAGTAGAGAAAACATGATGAGGAATAAAATTACACACAGAAGTGAGTCTTCTTAGAAATGGTTTAATCCAATTGATCTTAAAAGTATTATTTAAGGTAGTAAAGTCTAGAAAATTCAGCCCACCATACTAAAGTGTTCATTACAACAGTTTTCCTAATGTAATGGGTACGGTTTGTCCACAGAAAGGTGAAAAGCATCTGGTCTATCTCCTTGCTTATTTTACCTCAAGATATAAAGAAGGAGCAGCATATAGAGATAGCTAGATAGCCTAGCCTAGAGATATCCTCAGCCTTGGTTATTAGGACTCACATTCACTCCTTGAAGGAGAGATTTCCTTCGCCCAGAATCGCCCAGAATGTATCGCCCAGAATGGGTGTTAATACTATCCCAATGGAGTTTCCCATCTCTTCATAATGATGTTTGGCCTGGTCTGAGTTAATACTATTCCAATGGAGTTTTCCCATATCTTCATAATGATCTTTGGCCTGGTCTGAGTTATAATACTATTCCAATGGAGTTTCCCATCTCTTCATAATGATCTTTGGCCTGGTCTGAGTTATAATACTATTCCAATGGAGTTTCCCATCTCTTCATAATGATCTTTGGCCTGGTCTGAGTTATAATACTATTCCAATGGAGTTTCCCATCTCTTCATAATGATCTTTGGCCTGGTCTGCTTGGTGTTTCGCAAGGGTTCCCGGATGTCTCGCGATGCTGCGTTTACAAACGATTGAACATTGCAACACCTCTGGCACTCCGCTATTTTGTGTCCTTCCTGTCGCCACCTTTTCCCACAACGGTAGGTTTTCTATATTGTTGTTGTTATAAAGGTAACTCTTATCCATGTCACAGTATTCATTTGCCTGTAAATGTTAGTCATATGTATGTAGATAAATTTTTTAAAGTTAACGCTCAAGTTGTTTTTCCCAGCTAACGCTAGTTAGTTATCAACAAAAGGGAAGTTTGTTTAGTTGCTATGGTAACTTAATTTCTAGCTAGTTAGCTAACAACATTTAGACTCGTCGGACCAGCCGACATAACTAACGTTACCTACCGGCTCTATAAGATCTGTCTAGTTAACCAGCAACTTGAAGGGGGTATAGCTAACCTAATATAGTAGTTTAGGGTTCACAACTGGCTGGCTAGCTAGTTAGCTAACAACATTTAGACTCGTCGGACCAGCCGACATAACTAACGTTACCTACCGGCTCTATAAGATCTGTCTAGTTAACCAGCAACTTGAAGGGGGTATAGCTAACCTAATATAGTAGTTTAGGGTTCACAACTGGCTGGCTAGCTAGTTAGCTAGCTAATACTTTGACATCATTGCAGAGAATGGTGCAGCTGCACGTGAAACGTGGTGACGAGAGCCAGTTCCTGTTCAGCACGTCAGTCGACGTCCCGTTGGAAACCCTGACCCAGCAGGTCACAGCCATCTACAACAACAGGCTCAAAGTAGACAGGCTATGCTCAGGTGAGGAACGTTAGTGGGTATAAGAAGGCGTAGCTAGAAACCCTGCCTCTGTCCTGCGCCAGTTAACTTTAGTGGTCTTCACGGATCCACCTGTACCTGAGACCCGTTCTGTGTCGGATCTGATTGTAACGGGTATGGGTTGTGTAATTTTAACTGGCTTGTCCGTAAGGGCCACCATACAGATCCAGAGAGAGAGACATTGTATAATTTATGCTGCTGCTCTTGCTTTTCACAGGAGTGGCGCATGTAGGTTGTTGTTGGCCAGTCGTAAGTCATCAAAGCGTCAATAAGCAACAATCACAGAGCATCCTTGTGTGTGACAATAGTTACGAGATCTCTAATCAATGGAAGATCAATCAATCAATCAAATGTATTTATAAAGCCCTTCTTACATCAGATGATGTCACAAAGTGCTGTACAGAAACCCAGCCTAAAACCCCAAACAGCAAGCAATGCAGGTGTAGAAGCTAGAAGATGGAATTAAAGATCCACTATGCAGAAATCTCTCTGCCATTTTCTGGTTACTAAAATTCAAATAGTTTGCCTAATTTTAAGTTTATGTGACCAAACAACCAAGTGTAGTGTAGAGAATCATTGTACCATCTAAACCGCTGTGAAATATATTTTTCCATAACCAAAAATATAGTATTTTCAGCTGTTTGAAGCTGGTGTACATAATCGAAAGTAAAAGACACAAAAGCAAACATTTAAGAATAGGAAGCGTAGAAATAGCGCACATAGAACAGATGTACTGCTTCCTAGACTTGCTTTCAATCAGAATGACAGATCTATTACACACATTTCACTCAACATTTACATTGCAGCTTTAAAATGGTGGAATTAGAAGTTAAAGGAGACGTATAGGCTTCGACGACCAAGAGCCAACCGGTAGGCTGCTACTTAATATTCCGAATGGAGTTGTTGTTTGTAACTGATGGATCAGAATGCACTGCAGCCTCAATTAGCCTAGCGAGCTAACGTTAGCTAGCTTAACTAGCTTCTCCCCGGGTTTGATGCAGTCAAGACAGGTACTACGTCATCATATTGGATGATAAATAACCTAGGCAGCTATTAGTCTACTATAGCGTGAGTCAGTTTGGTTGGTGAGAAGGGTTCAATAGCGGCCTGCAATTCGGGGCGTTCCTGCGTGTTGGTATTCCTGCATCTGCAGGAACCCCTCTACTTCTATTGGTCAATTGTTAAGCTAGGACAGGCAGGTGATGGGGGCGCTTCAGCACAGTAGGTGGCGTTAATGCACAATAACGTTGGATGCCAGCCGCCGATATACCCCACAGCAGAAGGGGCAACGGTTGCTAGCTAACCGTACACCGGTAGACAATGTCCATGTGTCTCTGCCTGTCGGTCACTGTTTTCCCGCAGTTCTGTGTGCTATCTAACTAGCAAGCTAGAACACGGTGTCGCTAAATAGCAAGCTAGCTAGTTAGCTAGCACACAGTGTCCCCCCCCCACCTGCTGTGCTAGCGGTAGGCGGGGGCATCACCGGTAGACAGTGTCCTTCGCCCTCGCCTGTCAGGCACGGTTTTCCCACACAGCAGGCGGGGCGACACAGTGTGGTAGATAACTAGCAAGCTAGCACACTGTGTCATGTCGCCCCAGCCTCGCACCTGCTGTGCTAACAGGGAAGCTGTGGGGGCGACCGGTAGGCAGTGTCCTTCGCCCCGGCCTGTCGGGCACTGTTTTCCCACAGTTCTGTTAATGACGGTGAGTGCAGGTGTTTGGCAGTTTGGAGCAAAGGACACTGTCTACCGGTGTCGCTCCTGCTAGCTAGCAAGGAGGACTCTGGGAGGCGGGGGCGAAACAATTCTTGCCCCACATTCAGAAGTGTCACAAGCATGAATATGTCAGGGGGCACTCTCACAGTATGGCACTTCTTGTGCCTTTTCAGCTCCGCTTAATAAAGTAGCTTAAATAATTACTGTTCTGCTGCTTCCCTCACTCGGATCGGGCCAGGTCTGGATCCGACCAGGTCTATATAGAACGGGTCTAGTTGTCCTCTGGTTCGTTTAGAACGAGTCTCAATAAAAATAAATATAAACTTTAGCAGAAGTGTCCATACATAGACTACTAACTTAGATAGCTGCACTTGTACACCATAGACCAGTATAGTCATTACATGGCTACATTTTTTTATTTAACTAGGCAAGTCAGTTAAGAACAAATTATTATTTTCAATGACAACCTGCTGCCCCACAGTACCAGTTTGGACACAGTGTGCAAAGCTGTCATCAAGGCAAAGGGTTGCTACTTTGAAGAATATAAAATACATTTTAATTTGTTTAACACTTTTTTGGTTACTACATGATTCCATATGCGTTATTTAGATAGCTCTACGCTATGTTATACACAATAGAGCAAATTAGCTAGCTCTACACTGTTCTACACAATAGAGCTAATTAGATAGCTCTACACTATGTAGTACACAATAGAGCTAATTAGATAGCGCTACACTATGTAGTACACACTATAGCTAATTAGCTAACTCAACACTGTTCTACACGAGCCAATTAGATAGATGTACACTGTGCTACACAATACAGCTAACTAGCTAGCTCTACACTATGTGTTATACACAATAGAGCTAGCCCTACACTATATAATACACAATACAGCTAACTAGCTAGCTCTATACTATGTAGTACACAATACAGCTAGCCCTACACTATATAATACACAATACAGCTAACTAGCTAGCTCTATACTATGTGTTATACACAATAGAGCTAGCACTACACTATATAATACACAATACAGCTAACTAGCTAGCTCTATACTATGTGTTATACACAATACAGCTAGCCCTACACTATATAATACACAATACAGCTAACTAGCTAGCTCTATACTATGTAGTACACAATACAGCTAACTAGCTAGCTCTACACTATGTGTTATACACAATAGAGCTAACTAGCTAGCTCTACACTATGTAGTACACAATACAGCTAGCACTACACTATATAATACACAATACAGCTAGCCCTACACTATATAATACACAATACAGCTAACTAGCTAGCTCTATACTATGTGTTATACACAATAGAGCTAGCACTACACTATATAATACACAATACAGCTAACTAGCTAGCTCTATACTATGTGTTATACACAATACAGCTAGCCCTACACTATATAATACACAATACAGCTAACTAGCTAGCTCTACACTATGTAGTACACAATACAGCTAGCCCTACACTATATAATACACAATACAGCTAACTAGCTAGCTCTATACTATGTAGTACACAATACAGCTAACTAGCTAGCTCTACACTATGTGTTATACACAATAGAGCTAACTAACTAGCTCTACACTATGTAGTACACAATACAGCTAGCACTACACTATATAATACACAATACAGCTAACTAGCTAGCTCTACGCTATGTGTTATACACAATACAGCTAGCCCTACACTATATAATACACAATACAGCTAACTAGCTAGCTCTACGCTATGTGTTATACACAATACAGCTAGCCCTACACTATATAATACACAATACAGCTAACTAACTAGCTCTACACTATGTAGTACACAATACAGCTAGCCCTACACTATATAATACACAATACAGCTAACTAACTAGCTCTACACTTTTCACAAGACACACACAGCTTCCTTTGGCCAAAAAAATAGTATGGGTGTTAACGTGTCTGTGTTCCATTCCTTCTGTCTCCTCCCTCAGAGTTCCCAGAGCTGGTGGACCACGGGGTGACGCTGCCCCCCAACATGCAGGGTCTGACGGATGAACAGATTGTTGACCTGAAGCTAAAGGACGAGTGGGAGGAGAGGTGTGTCCCCAGCGGAGGACCTGAGTTCAACAAGGATGAGATCGGAAGGAGGAACGGACACGGTGAGTCCAGAGGTGTATTCTTAGTCGGACTAAATTACTCCAAAACGTAAAAATGTATAATAAATAATCCCACTAAATTGTCTATTGGATTTATGTACGTTCCTCCCCGTTTTGGTCCATTTGCATCTGTTTGGTTCTGTATGGTTCTATTTGGTCCTCTTTGATTCTGTTTGGTTCCGTATGGTTCTATTTGGTCCTCTTTGGTTCTGTTTGGTTCCATATGGTTCTATTTGGTTCTGTTTGGTTCCGTATGGTCCTCTTTGGTCCTCTTTGGTTCTGTTTGGTTCCATATGGTTCTGTTTGGTTCTGTTTGGTTCTGTTTGGTTCCATATGGTTCTATTTGGTCCTCTTTGGTTCTGTTTGGTTCCGTTTGGTTCTATTTGGTTCTGTTTGGTTCCGTATGGTTCTATTTGGTCCTCTTTGGTCCTGTTTGGTTCCATATGGTCCTGTTTGGTTCCGTATGGTTCTATTTGGTCCTGTTTGGTTCCGTATGGTTCTCTTTGGTCCTCTTTGGTTCTGTTTGGTTCTATATGGTTCTATTTGGTCCTCTTTGGTTCTGTTTGGTTCCATATGATTCCGTATGGTTCTATTTGGTTCTGTTTGGTTCCGTATGGTTCTATTTGGTCCTCTTTGGTTCTGTTTGGTTCCATATGGTTCTGTTTGGTTCTGTTTGGTTCCATATGGTTCTATTTGGTCCTCTTTGGTTCTGTTTGGTTCCATATGGTTCTATTTGGTCCTCTTTGATTCTGTTTGGTTCCGTATGGTTCTATTTGGTCCTATTTGGTTCTGTTTGGTTTAGGGATGCAAATTCTGGTCAAGTTTGCTTCTGACTAACTTGTTAAATATGTAAATTCTGAAAACGCTGTCTGACAGGTGGTAGACTATTCCTCTCCTCAGACTAGGCTGTGGAGCTACTCTGGTCCTGTCTGACATGTGGTAGACTATCCCCCACCTCAGACTAGGCTGTGGAGCTACTCTGGTCCTGTCTGACATGTGGTAGACTATTCCTCTCCTCAGACTAGGCTGTGGAGCTACTCTGGTCCTGTCTGACAGGTGGTAGACTATTCCTCCCCTCAAACTAGGCTGTGTATGCTGTGGCATGTGATAATTGATGACTAACGCAAATACACACTCGCCAATTGAATTCCACTAAACTATGCAAATGAACCTATAGACTGATAAGCATGACCGGTCAAATGTATTTTCGTCAGCTAACCAATTAAAGGTTAACCGTTAACGTCCCTAGTTTGGTTCCGTTAGCTTCCATACACACTGTGTATGTGACAAATACCATTTTATTTGAAGACCACCATAATTTGGTCTGGGACTGGATCCTGCTCTCTGTGTCCAGGGTCTTGGTCAATGTCTTGGCTTTAGTAGAGCGGACAATTTACACATGTTCTGTGTGCTCCTACCTCCACCAGTCTGGAGCCTGCTCTCTGTGTCCAGGGTCTTGGCTCTTGTATAGAGACTGGCAAGAGTCCTCCTGGCTATATTGTTGTGGACCTGAGAGAGTCGGGGTCAAATCAGAAAGTACACTGAAATTCCAATTATCTCTTCAATGCTTTTCAATGAGGAAAATTTGGAATTGGAATTTGGTTTATTTTCTGAAATGGAATTAGCCCCAACCCTGAACCTGAGTGTGCTCCCTCTTCCAGCTCCTAACCAGAAGATGAAGGAGGTGCTGAGGAACACCATGGAGGAGGCCAAGGCACTCATCTCTAAGGTAGCTACGGTATTTCAATATCCAACACACACTTTAGGCTTACACCAGATGTGAAAAACTAAGTCTAATGGATCACACCACACACACGTTATTCCTGAGTCCCAAACGGCACCCTATTCCCTATATGGTGCATTACTTTTGACCTGGGCCCATAGGGGAAGTAGAGCACTATGTAGGGCATAGGATGTCATTTGGTGACGCAGGCCCCCTTTTCTTATTTCTCCTTCTTTTGTGCTCTTCAGAAACAGGCGGTGGCTGGTGTGTGCGTTACCATGGAGATGGTGAAGGAGGCACTGGACCAGCTGAGGGGCGCGGTGATGATCGTCTACCCCATGGGCTTGCCGCCACACGACCCAATCAGGATGGAGCTGGAGGACCAGGAGGACCTATCAGGAACACAGGTAGGTAAACAGCTGGCCTCTTACTGGGTAGTCACGTCACCACCGGATGGCTTCCCCATAGAGATCATCAAAGTCCTTCTATTTATTAATGGGTTTGTTTATTTATTCATTAATTTATTAAATATTTTTCTCAGTTGTGGTTAATTCTGTGGACTGGGTCTGCATGGGATCACCTCCCTAACGTTACAGTGGATGGCAGGCATCACCTCCATAACGTTACAGTGTACGGCAGGCATCACCTCCCTAACGTTACAGTGTACGGCAGGCATCACCTCCCTAACGGTACAGTGTACGGCAGGCATCACCTCCCTAACGGTACAGTGTACGGCAGGCATCACCTCCCTAACGGTACAGTGTACGGCAGGCATCACCTCCCTAACGGTACAGTGTACGGCAGGCATCACCTCCCTAACGGTACAGTGTACGGCAGGCATCACCTCCCTAACGTTACAGTGTACGGCAGGCATCACCTCCCTAACGGTACAGTGTACGGCAGGCATCACCTCCCTAACGGTACAGTGTACGGCAGGCATCACCTCCCTAACGGTACAGTGTACGGCAGGCATCACCTCCCTAACGTTACAGTGTACGGCAGGCATCACCTCCCTAACGTTACAGTGTACGGCAGGCATCACCTCCCTAACGTTACAGTGTACGGCAGGCATCACCTCCCTAACGGTACAGTGTACGGCAGGCATCACCTCCCTAACGGTACAGTGTACGGCAGGCATCACCTCCCTAACGGTACAGTGTACGGCAGGCATCACCTCCCTAACGTTACAGTGTACGGCAGGCATCACCTCCCTAACGGTACAGTGTACGGCAGGCATCACCTCCCTAACGGTACAGTGTACGGCAGGCATCACCTCCCTAACGTTACAGTGTACGGCAGGCATCACCTCCCTAACGGTACAGTGTACGGCAGGCATCACCTCCCTAACGGTACAGTGTACGGCAGGCATCACCTCCCTAACGTTACAGTGTACGGCAGGCATCACCTCCCTAACGGTACAGTGTACGGCAGGCATCACCTCCCTAACGGTACAGTGTACGGCAGGCATCACCTCCCTAACGGTACAGTGTACGGCAGGCATCACCTCCCTAACGGTACAGTGCACGGCAGGCATCACCTCCCTAACGGTACAGTGTACGGCAGGCATCACCTCCCTAACGGTACAGTGTACGGCAGGCATCACCTCCCTAACGGTACAGTGTACGGCAGGCATCACCTCCCTAACGGTACAGTGTACGGCAGGCATCATCAACTACATTTAACCGCGGGAAGATGGTCGGGGGGCTGGAACATAATTACAAATAATTTGTCGACTGCAAATTGACCGCAATAAGCTCTAACATATACTGTACAGTGCATTCGGACGGTGTATGGCAGGGATCATCAACTACATTCAGACCGATAGACATATTCCACATTTTGTTACGTTACAGCCTTACTCTAAAATGGATTAAATAGTTTTTTTTCCCCACTCATCAATCTACACACAATACCCCATAATGACATCACAATACCCCATAATGACATCACAATACCCCATAATGACATCACAATACCCCATAATGACAAAGCAAAAAGTTTTTTTTTCGATTTCTTTTGCTAATTCATAAAAAAAAAAAAAAACTGAAATATCACATTTACATAAGTATTCAGACCCTTTACTCAGTACTTTGTTGAAGCACCTTTGGCAGCGATTACAGAATCGAGTCTGTATGATGCTACAGGCTTGGCACACCTGTATTTGGGGAGTTTCTTCCATTCTTCTCTGCAGATCTTCTCAAGCTCTGTCAGGTTGGATGGGGAGCGTCGCTGCACAGCTATTTTCAGGTCTCTCCAGAGATGTTCGATCGTGTTCAAGTCCGGGCTCTGGTCGGGCCACTCAAGGACATTCAGAGACTTGTCCCGAAGCCACTCCTGCGTTGTCTTGGCTGTGTGCTTAGGGTTGTTGTCCTGTTGGACACTCTACAATAAAGGCCTGGTTGGTGGAGTGCTGCAGAGATGGTTGTCCTTATGGAAGGTTCTCCCATCTCCACAGAGGAACTGGAGCTCTGTCAAAGTGATACTTGGTCACCTCCCTGTCCAAGGCCTTTCTCCCCCAATTGCTCAGTTTGACCAGGCGGCCAGCTCTAGGAAGAGTCTTGGTGGTTCCAAACTTCTTCCATTTAAGAATGATGGAGGCCACTGTGTTCTTGGGGACCTTCAATGCTGCATAATATTTTTGCTACCCTTCCCCAGATCTGTGCCTCGACACAATCCTGTCTCGGAGCTTTACAGACAATTCCTTCAACCTCACGGCTTGGGTTTTGCTCTGAGATGCACTGTCAACTGTGGGACATTATATAGACAGGTGTGTGTCTTTCCAAATCATGTCCAATCAATTGAATTGACCACAGGTGGACTTCCATCAAGTTGTAGAAATATCTCAAGGACGATCAATGGAAACAGGATGCACCTGAGCTCAATTTCGAGTTTCATAGCAAAGGGACTGAATACTTATGTAAATTAGGTATTTCTGTTTTTTATTTTTAATACATTTGCAAAAATGTCTAAAAACCTGTTTTTGCTTTGTCAATATGGGGTATTGTGATGTCATTATGGGGTATTGTGATGTCATTATGGGGTATTGTGATGTCATTATGGGGTATTGAGGGGAAAAAATATTAAAATCTATTTTAGAATGAAGCTGTAACGTAACAAAATGTGGAAAAGGGGAAGGAGTCTGAATACTTTCTGAATGCACTGTATAATGTTTGACTAAAACATAATCATTTCCAACCTTGCTTACATTTGTATAAGATCACATGTCTCTCTATTATGTGTGGGAATAACAGATTTCTTCAATCTCTCCCCCTCCCTCCCTTCTCTCTCTTCCCTCCCTCCTCTCTCTCCCCTCCTTCCCTCCTCTCTCTCCCCTCTTCCCTCCCTCCTCTGTCTCCTCCCTCCCTCCTCTGCCTCCTCCCTCCCTCCTCTGCCTCCTTCCCTCCTCTCTCTCCCCCCTCCTCTCTCTCCCCCCTCCTTCCCTCCTCTCTCTCCCCCCTCCTCTCTCTCCCCCCTCCTTCCCTCCTCTCTCTCCCCCCTCCTTCCCTTCTCTCGCTCTCTGCCTCCTCCCCTATCTCTCTCCCTCCTCCCCTCCCTTGTTGTCTCTCCCAGGCATCTCTCCAGGTGATTCCAGTGGAGGAGGCTCAGCTGTGGTGGGCTGCTAAGGAGTTGAATAGAGGGAAGAAACTACAGGATTACATCGGCAAGAACGACAAAACCAAGATCGTAGTCAAAATACAGAAGGTGGGTGGAGCTACACTACAACTAGCCAGTAGGGACAGGTGGGTGGAGCTACACTACAACTAGCCACTAGGGACAGGTGGGTGGAGCTACACTACAACTAGCCACTAGGGACAGGTGGGTGGAGCTACACTACAACTAGCCACTAGGGACAGGTGGGTGGAGCTACACTACAACTAGCCACTAGGGACAGGTGGGTGGAGCTACACTACAACTAGCCACTAGGGACAGGTGGGTGGAGCTACACTACAACTAGCCAGTAGGGACAGGTGGGTGGAGCTACACTACAACTAGCCAGTAGGGACAGGTGGGTGGAGCTACACTACAACTAGCCACTAGGGACAGGTGGGTGGAGCTACACTACAACTAGCCAGTAGGGACAGGTGGGTGGAGCTACACTACAACTAGCCACTAGGGACAGGTGGGTGGAGCTACACTACAACTAGCCAGTAGGGACAGGTGGGTGGAGCTACACTACAACTAGCCAGTAAGGACAGGTGGGTGGAGCTACACTACAACTAGCCAGTAGGGGCATGTGGGTGGAGCTACACTACAACTAGCCAGTAGGGACAGGTGGGTGGAGCTACACTACAACTAGCCACTAGGGACAGGTGGGTGGAGCTACACTACAACTAGCCAGTAGGGACAGGGGGGTGGAGCTACACTACAACTAGCCAGTAAGGACAGGTGGGTGGAGCTACACTACAACTAGCCAGTAGGGGAAGGTGGGTGGAGCTACACTACAACTAGCCAGTAGGGACAGGTGGGTGGAGCTACACTACAACTAGCCAGTAAGGACAGGTGGGTGGAGCTACACTACAACTAGCCAGTAGGGGCAGGTGGGTGGAGCTACACTACAACTAGCCAGTAGGGGCAGGTGGGTGGAGCTACACTACAACTAGCCAGTAGGGACAGGTATTTGAAAGAATGTGTGTGAGTTGAGCGGTTGTGAATCCTGCTCATCCTCCGGTACTCCACGTCCTTTCCAACCGCTCCGCTGCTTCAAATTTACTGAATTTATTAAAATCCCAATTTTAACCAACACCATCTATTGTCGTGACTACCTGGACCTACCATTTAACCAACACCATCTATTGTCGTGACTACCTGGACCTACCATTTAACCAACACCATCTATTGTCGTGACTACCTGGACCTACCATTTAACCAACACCATCTATTGTCGTGACTACCTGGACCTACCATTTAACCAACACCATCTATTGTCGTGACTACCTGGACCTACCATTTAACCAACACCATCTATTGTCGTGACTACCTGGACCTACCATTTAACCAACACCATCTATTGTCGTGACTACCTGGACCTACCATTTAACCAACACCATCTATTGTCGTGACTACCTGGACCTACCGTTTGGTTTTGAAGTATTAAAACCAATCCATATGAGTGGTTTTATCCTGCAAACAAATACATTGTGAAGCATTTTCGAGTGCAACACAATAGGCTGGTTGGGACATGTTGTTGTATTAAATCATTATAGTCCATAAATTGAGCGTATAGGCTGTAACTTACTTAGAATTAAATGCTAATTATTTGAGAGATCAGATTTGTAGTTTATAAATAATTTGCTACAATGACATACTTGTCTAGCTACCCAGCTCGTTCCTTTCTGTTAGCATGTACTGTAGTACATCATGCTGCTGTCAGGATACGTGTCTTTTCAGATTCCACAGTGATTCTTTAGTTGTGGACGCTACATCACCTCCCTCCCGCTCTTGGTCTTGGTCCTCCTCCTCTTTTCTATGTCGCCTTGATTTTTCACCTGTGTGTTTTATCAGTTTCTTTGTGAAAATATTTATCCAACTCCATGACAGTAGCTAAAACAAGGGGCTAAAGCAGCACTCAAGTAGACTACAAATGCATGCTGGGTAGGCATGCTCTGAGCTCGTGAAGTGAGCGATACTGGAGCCGAAATTGGAGCGGGCGAGAAGACCGACACTCCAGCCTTTGGGGAAACGTGCTCCGCTCTCATTCAAATTAGGCACGCTCCGCTCCAGCTTTGCTCTGCTCACATACTCTGGTGTTATTTACGGTACTTGCATGTTAGTGTTTTTAGTGTGAAACAGTGCTAAAGTGGAAGAGTTTGTGGTACGCTATCGGTTGTCCCAAACACTGGTTGTTTTGGTACAAAAGCTATTACTGACTGAGGAGGTACACTGGTGTATTACTGACTGGAGGAGAGACCCTGGTGTATTACTGACTGGAGGAGAGACCCTGGTGTGTTACTGACTGGAGGAGAGACCCTGGTGTGTTACTGACTGGAGGAGAGACCCTGGTGTATTACTGACTGGAGGAGAGACCCTGGTGTATTACTGACTGGAGGAGAGACCCTGGTGTGTTACTGACTGGAGGAGAGACCCTGGTGTATTACTGACTGGAGGAGAGACCCTGGTGTGTTACTGACTGGAGGAGATCTAGAAGTTCTAGGTCCCACAAATGGATGTAATAGGTTGATCACCCGTGACCCACTGGTGTGGCTCTTCCTGATGTTTGACCGTGTGTTCCTGTCAGAGGGGCCAGGGGGCGCCAGCCAGAGAACCTGTGGTCACAGAGGAGCAACAGAAACAGATGATGATGCACCACTACAAGAGACAACAGGAACTCAAGGTGGGACTCACACACACCACTCATACACACACACACATAAATACATACGCACTCGTATACTGTACAAAAACACACATCGCACTGACTGAACACATCGCCTACTGACTTCTTATGAACACACATCGCTACTGACTGACCCTCTTATGAACACATCGCCTACTGACCCCTTATGAACACATCGCCTACTGACCCCTTATGAACACATCGCCTACTGACCCCTTATGAACACATCGTCTACTGACCCCCTTATGAACACATCGTCTACTGACCCCCTTATGAACACATCGTCTACTGACCCCCTTATGAACACATCGCCTACTGACCCCTTATGAACACATCGCCTACTGACCCCTTATGAACACATCGCCTACTGACCCCTTATGAACACATCGCCTACTGACCCCTTATGAACACATCGTCTACTGACCCCCTTATGAACACATCGTCTACTGACCCCCTTATGAACACATCGTCTACTGACCCCCTTATGAACACATCGTCTACTGACCCCCTTATGAACACATCGTCTACTGACCCCCTTATGAACACATCGCCTACTGACCCTTATGAACACATCGCCTACTGACCCCTTATGAACACATCGCCTACTGACCCCTTATGAACACATCGCCTACTGACCCCTTATGAACACATCGCCTACTGACCCCTTATGAACACATCGCCTACTGACCCTTATGAACACATCGTCTACTGACCCCCTTATGAACACATCGTCTACTGACCACCTTATGAACACATCGTCTACTGACCCCTTATGAACACATCGCCTACTGACCCCTTATGAACACATCGCCTACTGACCCCTTATGAACACATCGTCTACTGACCACCTTATGAACACATCGTCTACTGACCACCTTATGAACACATCGTCTACTGACCACCTTATGAACACATCGTCTACTGACCCACCTTATGAACACATCGTCTACTGACCCCCTTATGAACACATCGTCTACTGACCCACCTTATGAACACATCGTCTACTGACCCCTTATGAACACATCGTCTACTGACCCCCTTATGAACACATCGTCTACTGACCTTATGAACACATCGTCTACTGACCCCCTTATGAACACATCGTCTACTGACCCCCTTATGAACACATCGTCTACTGACCCACCTTATGAACACATCGTCTACTGACCCCCTTATAAACACATCGTCTACTGACCCCTTTATGAACACATCGTCTACTGACCCCCTTATGAACACATCGTCTACTGACCACCTTATGAACACATCGTCTACTGACCCCCTTATGAACACATCGTCTACTGACCCCCTTATAAACACATCGTCTACTGACCCCCTTATAAACACATCGTCTGTAAATTGACACCAATGATCAGACCAAAACAGGTGATGAAGAAGTGTGAATTATGATGTGAGTGGATGGAGAAATACAGCTATCCACTCAATCCAATCAGAGCAGCAGGATCAACGTACAGCCCGCCCTTTCTCTTTACGGACAGGCAAACTAGCCAGTAGAGTTATTTAGACCGCACATGACTGACTCAAAGACAGGACAGTATGGTTTAGAAACTCTCTGACTGACATGAGAATGAGGCTTGCTGGCACCCGGAAATAACTTATTTTCGAATAATACAAAAAATGACTTGGATCATAATCATATCCAGAAAATGTCCCATATCCGTTGCGATACTCGTTTTGTCCAACTACTCGGCACACCCCTAATACTTACCCCCTTATAAACAGTCTCCCTGTCCTACAGTGACTATACATTATACAGTCTATACTGTCTCACTGTCCAACAGTGAATATACATTATACAGTCTCCCTGTAATTTCTATAAAACACGTGCCATATTTTATATTCCCACCTATTGTTACAAAATTCCGGTAACTTTCCATAAATCGTGGTAGGGTTGTGGGGAAAGTTACCGGAATTTTGCAACCCTATTCCCACCTCACCTGAATAATCTGTTTTATGTGAGTACACTACCGTAAATCTTAGTGTGTTATGTCTGTGGTTTTATGTGAGTACACTACCATAAATCTTAGTGTGTTATGTCTGTGGTTTTATGTGAGTACACTACCGTAAATCTTAGTGTGTTATTTGTGATTTTATGTGAGTACACTACTGTAAATCTTAGTGTTTTATGTGAGTACATTACCGTAAACCTTAGTGTGTTATGTGATTTTATGTGAGTACATTACCGTAAACCTTAGTGTGTTATGTGAGTACATTACCGTAAACCTTAGTGTGTTATGTGATTTTATGTGAGTACATTACCGTAAACCTTAGTGTGTTATGTGAGTACATTACCGTAAACCTTAGTGTGTTATTTGTGGTTTTATGCGAGCACATTACCGTAAACCTTAGTGTGTTTTGTCTGTGGTTTTGACAGTTGCTGGACGAGGTGGAAGACGACAGTCACCTCCACTCAGACTGGTCAGACAGACAGACCTTAAAGAGACAGTTCCAGGGCCTCAGCAACATCAAGTGGGGTCCCAGATAGACACACATATTTTTCTTTTATTATTATTTTTTTTTTTAAAAATACTAATTGTAAGCTTAAGTTTACAATTTTTTTTTTTTTTTTAAATTGGTTCTGTAATGTTGAAAATAACAAGGTGTGTTGACCAAAATGTGTTTTATACACACACCAACACACAGAGGGAGACACCCACACGCTCACTGTTGATGCCTTTACCCAATGGACTGTTGTTCTGCACAAACATTTGTTCTCTTCAACCTCTGTTGCGCCACCTGGAATCTGTTCACTGCTGTCTGTGTGCCTGTCGTGTTTTTAAAATGTTCTGTTACATCACCTTTATTTAAAACTGAGTGCACGTGACAATGTCATACAAATTGTCAATAAATACGTATTGTAATGAACTGATCAATCTGCGGGTATGTGTGACAAAATGTCGTCTCCCTTTGGCCCGGGATCCAAGCCAAACCGCGGCTCAGCGTTAAAGGTGCTACATGTCTCCTATGGAAGCAACAACACGTTCCATTTCAACTGGAACATGGTGGAGAGGTTAGGTTTCAGTTTCGTCCACCAACTTCAAACAGCTGTACAAAAAAAAATATATATATATGTTATTGAAAATATTCCACAGGGATTTAGATGGTACAATGATTCCCTACACTATTCACTGCCTGTTTTCTCACATAAACTGGAATTGACCCGAAGAGTGTAGAATCTTGGCAGCCAGGAAATTCCGGTGTGATTTTTACATTCTGCCATTGAGACCACGCCTCCTGGTGACGCCGATGGATGAGAGTGAGGGTGCAGTTTCCCCATTCTTGATGACAAAGGCAGTTCGGGCTTTTGTTGTCAAATAGAAAGTTAACATTTTTGAATGTATTTGTAATTTTTTATATTTTTTTATATTGTGAAACACTGTCATTACACTATTACTGCAGATATATTATGGAAATGCTAAACTTCTATCTATCTATCTATATATATATATATATATAGCTCCATTTTTAAATGATCTTTAAAAGTCTGAAATAGTGTGCAGCGTTATAATGAGCCTTGCATTGAATCCCAGCCTTTCTCTCTCTCTGTGTGTGTGTGTGTGTGTGTGTCACCTGTGTTGACTGACTCAGTGTTGAGTCATAGGTAGTTGATGTCGGTATTCTGGGTGTATCAATCAGAACTTGCACTGAGGAGGATGCACCACGTTTCCTCTCTTTGTCCCAGCCTGGGCCAACCGGGCCTCTGTAACCCAGTGCTTCATACCGCCAGGATGTTACCACACCACAATAACACCCTATTCACTATGTAGTGCATTACAAGGGCCCTATGAACTAATGGGGCCAACGGGCTCTGGTCAAAAGTAGTGCACTATATAGGGACTAGGGTGCTATTTGGGATACACCCACAGCCTCACTCCACAGGGGGAAGTTCTAGAGTTCACACTGAAGGTTCCAGAACAGCAGAGGAGGGGTGAAGAAGGTTCCAGAACAGCAGAGGAGGGGTGAAGAAGGTTCCAGAACAGCAGAGGAGGGGTGAAGAAGGTTCCAGAACAGCAGAGGAGGGGTGAAGAAGGTTCCAGAACAGCGAAGGGAACTGTCCCTTGGGGGGGTAGAAAGACTAGGATTCCAAACAGGTGTGGCTGAACTGCAGAGCTGTTTACAAGCAGGACAGGGTAGGAAGTGGAAACCTGGACACATAGGGTGGTATATTTCTCAACCTTCTGAAGCAACATACAGTGACTATACCATAGGAACACCTTCCTAATATTGAAATATTGAGTTGCACCCCCCCTTCCCCGGGCATGGACTCTACAAGGTGTCAAAAGCGTTCCACAGACATGCTGGCCCATGTTGACTCCAATGCTTCCCACAGTTGTGTCAAGTTGGCTGGATGTCCTTTGGGCGATGGACCATTCTTGATTCACACGGGAAACTGTTGTGTGAAAAACCCAACAACGTTGCAGTTCTTGACACAAACCGGTGCGAATGGCACCTTCTACCATACCCCGTTTAAAGGCACTTCAATCTTTTGTCTTGCCCATTCACCCTCTGAATGGCACACATACACAATCCATGTCTCAATTGTCTCCAGGCTTAAAAATCCTTCTTTAACCCGTCTCCTCCCCTTCATCTACACTGATTTGAAGTGGATTTAACAGGTGACATCAATAAGGGATAATAGCTTTCACCTGGATTCACCTGGTCAGTCTATGTCATGGAAAGAGCAGGTGTTCTTAATGTTTTGTCCACTCAGTGTATGTTGCTAACCGATACAGTCTAATATTAGACTGTGTAATATTTAACGTCTTGGAAGGCATCCCAAAAGGCACCTTATCCCCTATATAGTGTGCTAGTTCAGACCAGCCATTTGGGACACAAGCCTGAGTGTTTTTAGTTGTCTCCGTATACCATGAAAAAGATAAACAATGTGCTCGAATCTACTTTATACAAACTTAAATGAGGTGCTGGATACTCCTGTATAATCCGTTTTGTTATTGCCGCACCAACGTTTGCGATATGAGCCCTTCTTCAGCTGTCGAAGGCAATGGCAATCAATGTCACAGCTACAAGACCTCACAGGTTGGGCATCGTGATACATTCCCAGTCAGTATTGGCCCAGTCAAGAGATCCCAGCACAGGGAGCTGTGGGGGGAAACATGACAATCAAATAAAGATAGACTCACAATATAAAATACACTATGGCATTACCTGTCATTATGATGTCATTACCTGTCATTATGATGTCATTACCTGTCATTATGGTGTCATTACCTGTCCTTATGGTGTCATTACCTGTCCTTATGATGTCGTTACCTGTCATTATGATGTCGTTACCTGTCATTATGATGTTGTTACCTGTCATTATGATGTCATTACCTGTCATTATGGTGTCATTACCTGTCATTATGATGTCATTACCTGTCATTATGATGTCATTACCTAAATGTTTGGTCTATTCAGAACTTACTACAAAAAACAAGCTACAAGAAAAATAACATTTCTCGTTAAGGCCTGCTGGTGCAAGAGTCAATTTAAGTTTATTTACCGGAGGTCTGTCCTATTTCTGTTCTAAAGTATATAATGGAACATCTTGACTGACTTGGGAGGGCTGAGTGTTTTGTAATTGATTTGTCAAGGGGGAGGACCAACTCCATATTAATGCCCATGATTTTGGTTAATGAGATGTTCGACAAGGAGGTGTCCACATATTTCTGGTCATGTAGTGTACTTCAATTCTTTATTTCACCACTTCTTCCCCTTGGGTTCTGGAAACCTTGGTTACAACCGCTCTCAAAAATCATCAGTAAAAAAAGAAATTAACGTTTTTTGACACCACACTCCACAAAGCAAGTCCTGCAGGCTCTAGTCTTGACTATTGTCCAGTCGTGTGGTCGAGTACTGCGAGGAAAGACCTAGTTAAGCTGCAGCCCAGAACAGAGCGGCACGTCTTGCTCTTCACTGTAATCAGAGGGCTGATATATACATACTATGTACGCCAGTCTCTCTTGGCTAAGAGTTGAGGAGAGACTGACTGCATCACTTATTTTTGTAAGAAACATTTAATGTGTTGAAAATCCCAAACTGTTTACATAGTCAACTTACACACACAGCTCTGACACACGCACACTTATCCCACCAGACATGCCACCAGGGGTCTTTTCACAATCCCCAAATCCAGAACAATTTAAAGAAAACGCACAGTATTATATAGAGCCCTAATTGCATGGAACTCCCTTCCATCTCATATTGCTCAAATAAACAGCAAACCTGGTTTCAAAAAACAGATAGAGCAACACCTCCCGGCACAACGCCTCTCCCCTATTGGACCCAGATAGTTTCTGTTTATGTATTGATATGTAGGCTACTTGTGCCTTTTTAGAAATTGTATGTAGTTCTGTCCTTGAGCTGTTCTTGTTTATTAATGTTCTGTATTATGTCATGTTTCATGTTTTGTGTGGACCCCAGGAAGAGCAGCTGCTGCTTACGCAACACCTAATAGGGATCCTAATAAAATACCATAAATACCAAATACCCTGAACAACAATGAATACGCTCTTGGCATCTTTCTAGATTGATCCAGAGTGTTTGACATGGTTGATCATTAAAATATTACTTGATAAATTGCATTATTACGGTTGTCATGATTATACATATAAATGGCTATATAATTATGTTTATGATATAAAACAATTTCTGTATGCAAACGGTTGTTCATCTACCAGGGCGAAGATATCCTTTGGCGTTCCA
>CM059787.1:5089707-5094707 GCA_030435695.1 Brachymystax lenok tsinlingensis | reverse complement strand
GGATCTGTCCATATCAATCTAATTCATTATGATATAAAAGGCAAACCTGGTCCTAGATCAGCCCTTCTACTCAGAGAGGTTTTGTGAATAACAGGGTTGGGCTCAATTCAGAATTTTGTCATTTACTCCTATTCAACTCGTGAGTTGAGTGACAGGAAGTAGAATTTAATTCAGTGCAATTCAAAGAAATTCCACTCAGTCATACAACATGATCATTTTATTGAGTCTGACAGGTCTGACAGGTCAGTTTCATTGAATCCGACAGGTCACACACAGCACTCCAACTCTGAGACGCTTCATGAATACAAGCCCTAATCCAATTACCATTCGCACGACAATGTCTGTTAGCCGATGACCTCACAAAGGGCCTGGCATTTGGTCCAATCACAGGAAGCTCCACAGGAAGTGTGTCTGTTGGCGGAGCACTGTAGCTGCCATTCTCCCAGTCTATTTCTAGCCTGGTGTTTTCTCTGTTGTCTTTGTGCTGTGTGAGGTCTGGGGCTTGGGGTCTGGGGTCTGGGGCCTTATTCATAAAGAGTATTTTTTGTTTTTGATTGTTTTATTAAGAACTTGTCAGGGTCTCAACTTCCTGTTGCGAGGTAGAATAGTACAATACACAAGATGACATTTCTAAATGTGGTTGTTGATCAGCAGTTTCTCTTGTTATGTCAGTCACTCAATTAGTCCATGTCAGCAATTAATTTTTTGATTGGTAAGATAGTCTAGCGTCCAGCTATTGAAGCGTAATAATCATGGTTGAATTACCGGCCAAGGGGCCCCCATTGATTTTGCTAGTCAGTCTCACTCATATATCATCTTAAAAACTGCAAACATTTCTCTACACCCTATGGCAAAATGTGGAAAATTACAAGAAATTTGCTGTAAAACAGCTAATTTTCCTCTCCGTCCCCATGGCAAAATGAGTAGAATTGCATGAAATGTGTTATAAAATTGCAAAATCTTCTCTTCGCCCCATGATGTGTAGAATCGCCTCCTCCTCAAACGAAATTAATTCTAAAACATATATATTTTTAATCTCACATGCAGACCCCTTTGGCTCCTCATGATGAGTTCCGACTTTTTTAATGCTTATATGAAATATGTTGTTCTCTAATTCTCACAAATAATGTCACATGGACTACATATTTATTAATTGGACGGTTCTCCCATCAATCAAGTTCCCGCCTATAAATGTCTGGCCATTTGGATTGAGAAGGATTTAAACCTACTGATGAGCTTAGTTAAAAAGCTACGATTTTGAGCTCAGGTCCATCCTGTATCCGTTGATCCTCCTTGAGATATTTCATTCTTAAAAGGATGAAGTTTGGAACCACCAAGATTCTTCCTAGAACTGGCTGCCCGGCCAAACTGATGGTCACTCTGACAACGCTCTAGAGTTCCTCTGTGGAGATGGGAGAACCTTTCAGATGGACATTATCTCTGCAGCACTCCACCAATCAGGCCTTTATGGTAGAGTGGCCAGACTGAAGCCACTCCTCAGTAAAAGGCACACGACAGCCCGCTTGGAGTTTGCCAAAAGGCACCTATAGGACTCTCAGACCATGAGAAACAAGACTCTCTGGTCTGATGAAACCAAGATTGAACTCTTTGGCCTGAATGCCAAGCGTCAGGTCTGGAGGAAACCAGGAACCGCTCATCACCTGGCTAAAACCATCCCTACGGTGAAGCATGGTGGTGGCAGCATCATGCTGTGGAGATGTTTTTTAGCGGCAGGGACTGGGAGATTAGTCATTATGGGGTATTGTGTGTAGATTGACGAGGGGAAAAAACGATTTAATACATTTTAGAATGACTGTAACGTAGCAGAATGTGGAAAAAGTGAAGGGGTCTGAATACTTTCCGAATTCACTGTAAAAGGCAAAACTGATCCTACATCAGCACTCCTACTCCGAGACGCTTGCTTCGTGAATACCATGGTTGGGCTCAATTCAGAATTTTGTTCATATAGTCTTTTAACGTTTGTACTTAGAATAGCCAATTACACTTAGAATAAATCCTACTATGACCTCAGACGAGCCATCAAACAGGCAAAGCATTAATACAGGACTAAGATTGGCTCTGTTGCTCATCGAATGTGGCAGGCCTTGCAAACTGTCACGGACTACAAAGGGAAACCCAGACACGAGCTGCCCAGTGACGTGAGCCTACCAGACAAGCTAAATGCCTTCTCTTCTTGCTTCGAGGCAAGCAACACTGGACCGTGCACTGTGTGATCTCGGTCTCTGTTGCCGATTGCGAGTAAGACCTTTAAACAGGTTAACATTCAGATGGACTACCAGGACGTGCACTCAAAGCATGCACTGACCAGTTGGCAAGTGTCTTCACTGACATTTTCAACCTCTCCTTGACCCAGTCTGTAATACCTACATGTTTCAAGCAGACCACCATAGTACCTGTGCCCAAGAATTTCATGGTAACCTGTCTAAATGACTATCGCCCCATAGCACTCACATCTGTAGCCATGAAATGCTTTGAAACACTGGTCATGGCTCACATCAACACCATCATCCCAGAAACCCTAGACCCACTCCAATTTGCATACCACCCATAAAAGATCCACAGATGACACAATCTCTATTGCACTCCACACTGCCCTTTCCCACCTGGACAAAAGGAACACCTATGTGAGAATGCTGTTCATTGACTACAGCTCAGCGTTCAACACCATAGTGCCTTCAAAGCTCATCACTAAGCTAAGGACCCTGGGACTAAACACCTACTTCTGCAACTGGATCCTGGACTTCCTGACGGGCCGCCCCCAGGTGGTAAGGGTATGCAACAACACATCTGCCACGCTGATTCTCAACTGATTATCAACTCAAGGGTGCGTGCTTAGTCCCCTCCTGTACTCCCTGTTAACCCATGACTGCGTGGCCAAGCACGACTCCAACACCATCATTAAGTTTTGCCGACGACACAACGGTGGTAGGCCTGATCACCGTCAACGATGAGACAGCCTATAGGGAGGAGGTCAGAGACCTGGAAGTGTGGTACCAGGACAACAACCTCTCCCTCAACGTGATCAAGACAAAGGAGGTGATTGTGGACTACAGGAAAAGGAGGACCGAGCACGCCCCCATTCTCATCAACGGGGCTGTAGTGGAGCAGGTTAGGAGCTTCAACTTCCTTGGCGTCCACATCGCCAACAAACTATCATGGTCCAAACACACCAAGACAGTCGTGAAGAGGGCACGACAATGCCTATTCCCCCTCTCAGGAGACTGAAAACATTCAGCATGGGTCCTCAGATCCTCAAAAAGTTATACAGCTGCACCATCAAGAGCATCCTGACTGGTTGCATCACTGCCTGGTATGGAAACTGCTCGGCCTCCGACCGCAAGGCACTACAGAGGGTAGTGCAAACGGCCCAGTAGATCACTGGGTCCAAGCTTCCTGTCATCCAGGACCTTTATACCAGGCGGTGTCAGAGGAAGGGCCAAGGAGGTACCAGAGCACCAAGTCTAGGACCAAAAAGGCTTCTTAGCAGCTTCTACCCCCAAGCTATAAGACTGCTGAACAGCTAATCAAATGGCTACCTGGACTATTTACATTGACACTCCCCCACTTTTTGTTACAGTGCTGCTACTCGCTGTTTATTATCTATGCATAGTCACTTTACCTCTACTTACATGTACATATTACCTCAATTACCTCGACTAACCTGTACCCCGCACATTGACTCGGTCCCAGGACCGCCTGTATATAGCCTCGTTATTGTTATTTTATTGTTGCCATTTTATTTTTTACTTTATTTAGTAAATATATTTCTTAACTCTTATTTTTCTTAAAACTGCATTGTTGGTTAAGGGCTTGTTAGTAAGCATTTCACGGTAAGGTCTACACCTGTTGTATTCAGCGCATGTGACAATGCTGGTCTGACCAATCGGGAATCCACGCTTCAACATTGTTTTGATCACTCGGACTGGGACATGTGTCCGGGTTGCCTCAGAGAATAATATTGATGTATACGCTGATTTGGTGAGTGAGTTCATCAGGAAGTGTATAGGAGATGTTGTTCCCACTGTGACTATTAAAACCTACCCAAATCAGAAACCGAGGATAGATGGCGGCATTCGCGCAAAACTGAAAGCGTGAATCACCACATTTAACCATGGAAAGGTGACTGGGAATATGGCCGAATACAAACAGTGTAGTTATTCCCTCCGCAAGGCAATCAAACAAGTGAAATGTCAGTATAGAGACAAAGTGGAGTCTCAATTCAACGGCTCAGACACGAGACGTATGTGGCAGGGTCTATTAGTTCTATTCTATCAGTCATATTCTATTAGTCATATTCTATCACTCATATTCTATCAGTTATATTCTATCAGTTATATTCTATCAGTCATATTCTATTAGTCATATTCTATTAGTTATATTCTATTAGTCATATTCTATTAGTCATATTCTATTAGTCATATGATATTAGTCATATTCTATCAGTCATTATATTAGTCATATTCTATTAGTCATATTCTATTAGGTATATTCTATTAGTCATATTCTATTAGTCATATTCTATTAGTCATATTCTATCAATCATTATATTAGTCATATTCTATTAGTCATATTCTATTAGGTATATTCTATTAGTCATATTCTATTAGTCATATTCTATCAGTCATATTCTATCAGTCATATTCTATTAGTCATATTCTATTAGTCATATTCTATTAGTCATATGATATTAGTCATATTCTATCAGTCATATTCTATTAGTCATATTCTATTAGTCATATGATATTAGTCATATTCTATCAGTCATTATATTAGTCATATTCTATTAGTCATATTCTATTAGTCATATTCTATTAGTCATATTCTATTAGTTATATTCTATTAGTTCTATTCTATTAGTTCTATTCTATTAGTCATATTCTATTAGTCATATTCTATTAGTCATATGATATTAGTTATATTCTATTAGTCATATTCTATTAGTCATATTCTATTAGGTTTATTCTATTAGTCATATTCTA
>CM059787.1:5059707-5084707 GCA_030435695.1 Brachymystax lenok tsinlingensis | reverse complement strand
ATCTCTACTGATATATAACATCTCTACTGATCTATAACATCTCTACTGATCTATAACACATCTCTATTGATCTATAACACATCTCTATTGATCTATAACACATCTCTACTGATCTATAACACATCTCTACTGATCTATAACACATCTCTACTGATCTATAACACATCTCTACTGATCTGTAACATCTCTACTGATCTATAACACATCTCTACTGATCTATAACACATCTCTACTGATCTATAACACATCTCTACTGATCTATAACACATCCCTACTACTGATCTATAACACATCTCTACTACTGATCTCTACCACATCTCTACCACATCTCTACTGATTTATAACACATCTCTACTGATCTATAACACATCTCTACTGATCTATAACACATCCCTACTATTGATCTATAACATCTCTACTGATCTATAACACATCTCTATTGATCTATAACACATCTCTACTGATCTATAACACATCTCTACTGATCTATAACACATCTCTACTGATCTATAACACATCTCTATTGATCTATAACACATCTCTACTGATCTATAACACATCTCTACTGATCTATACCACATCTCTACTGATCTATAACACATCTCTACTGATCTATAACACATCTCTACTGATCTATACCACATCTCTACTGATCTATAACACATCTCTACTGATCTATAACACATCTCTACTGATCTATAACATCTCTACTGATCTATACCACATCTATACTGATCTATAACACATCTCTACTGATCTATAACACATCTCTACTGATCTATAACACATCTCTACTGATCTATAACACATCTCTACCACATCTCTACCACATCTCTACTGATCTATAACACATATCTACTACTGATCTATAAAACATCTCTACTGATCTATAAAACATCTCTACTGCTCTATAACACATCTCTTCTGATCTATAACACATCTCTCCTGATCTATAACACATCTCTACTGATCTATAACACATCCCTACTACTGATCTATAACACATCTCTACTGATCTATAACACATCTCTATTGATCTATAACACATCTCTATTGATCTATAACACATCTCTATTACTGATCTATAACACATCTCTACTGATCTATAACATCTCTACTGATCTATAACACATCTCTATTGATCTATAACACATCTCTACTGATCTATAACACATCTCTATTGATCTATAACACATCTCTACTGATCTATAACACATCTCTATTGATCTATAACACATCTCTACTGATCTATAACACATCTCTACTGATCTATAACACATCTCTATTGATCTATAACACATCTCTACTGCTCTATACCACATCTCTACCACATCTCTACCACATCTCTACTGATCTATAAAACATCTCTACTGCTCTATAACACATCTCTTCTGATCTATAACACATCTCTCCTGATCTATAACACATATCTACTGATCTATAACACATATCTACTACTGATCTATAAAACATCTCTACTGATCTATAACACATCTCTACTGCTCTATAACACATCTCTACTGATCTATAACACATCCCTACTATTGATCTATAACATCTCTACTGATCTATAACACATCTCTATTGATCTATAACACATCTCTACTGATCTATAACACATCTCTACTGATCTATAACACATCTCTACTGATCTGTAACACATCTCTCCTGATCTATAACACATCTCTACTGATCTATAACACATCTCTACTGATCTATAACACATCTCTTCTGATCTATAACACATCTCTCCTGATCTATAACACATCTCTACTGATCTATAACACATCCCTACTACTGATCTATAACACATCTCTACTGATCTATAACACATCTCTACTGATCTGTAACACATCTCTCCTGATCTATAACACATATCTACTGATCTATAACACATCTCTACTACTGATCTATAAAACATCTCTACTGATCTATAAAACATCTCTACTGCTCTATAACACATCTCTTCTGATCTATAACACATCTCTTCTGATCTATAACACATCTCTTCTGATCTATAACACATCCCTACTACTGATTGGATTGAATCCCAGCCAATATCTCTATGTAGCCTCTCTATGTAGGTGTTATACTTTAATTCTGAAAAGAAATGAGACACTACTATAATACTTTTACCACCCTTTAAAGACTCATTCTGAATAACTGTAATATTCCCAGAAGGAACCTGCGTCGGTCAGAGGGAATATTCTAACACCCCACAGATCTTCCGGGAGAGACGGAGAGAGAGGCGTCTAGTAATCAATAAGTTAAGCTGACATCTACTTGAACGCGTCGGTCTAAATTGTTTCTGTATGATTCCTTGCCTATGGAGATTGATCAACTCAGGCATAGATGCCATGGATGCTTACCACGTTACACAAAACATTGAATGACTCAATCATTTGGCAGAGTGAAACTGCGGGAAAATACCTTATTCTTGTGCAACAAAGGATTCCCGCAACAAAACAACACACCTGTAGGGTAGTCAAAGCGGAACAGTTGTAGTTTGCCACTCTGACGTCTGCAGCCGTCACGTTGTCGTTGGTGCAGAGCCGTGCGTCGGCACGTCCGTAAAACGCAGACTGGATAGAGATGGTGGAGTGGCGTGGACAGTAGAGACGTAACTGATGCCCGTCGCACGCATGCACAGAGTGACTGGTAATGATCCGAGACAGGTATTCTGTTAGAGAAACACGCATGCACAGAGTGACTGGTAATGATCCGGGACAGTTATTCTGTTAGAGAAACAAGCATGCACAGAGTGACTGGTAATGATCCGGGACAGGTATTCTGTTAGAGAAATCAATTGATCCTTATAGACAGTGACATTCCTCAATCATCAATCAATTAAATTGACCATGGTTTACTGATCAACCAAGACACTAAATATTCAACAAATATGGTTGATGAAGAAGATAATTATGATGTAATCACCATCATCACCACACCTAGCTTCATCATCACCACACCTATCCTCATCATCACCACACCTATCCTCATCATCACCATCATCACCACACCTATCTTCATCATCACCACACCTATCTTCATCATCACTACACCTATCTTCATCATCATCATCGCACTAACTTGAGAAATCCGCCAGTCCGTCCATGCCAGAGCAGGAGCTCCAGAGCAGCAGCGAGAGGTAGAGCAGGTTAATCCCGGACCCAGAGCAGCTCAGCCCGCCGTGGGAACCCGACCAGCTCATGGCTCCTCGCATTCCCGCTCCGTGAGCTCATGTTCGGGGGCTCGCCTCTCTCCTCAACTCTCCACGCTTCCGACAGGAAAGGCAGGCATATCGGGAAACATTGTTCGGAATGCTACACGACCACGCCACATAGCCTTCAACTACACCTGCGCCAAGTTATGACTTTGACTCCATACAGACATTCAGAAATAAAGAGTAGCCTATATCAAATTACAGCAGTAACAGCACAGTTACGGCGCGTTGATGTTCCCGAAACAAAACCTGACGTTTTCTATTTTCAGCGTAGTCCCTTTACAACAAAAAAAACCCACCCCAGTGCCTACACCCAAACGGCCGGAAAGAAGGACAACTGTTAGAATGAAAGTAACTTGTAATCCTTCCCGTAGGATACTGATAGTAGTCTGGTTGACACCAACTCTAGAAAAATCTTTCGGTGTGTAGTCACGTGGGTCGCGTCAGCCGGCTGTATATAGTCCCTAGCATTGACGTCACCGGACCGGGGCTTTTCCCGGAGGATTTTGTCTCAGACCGGGAGGTCTTCTGCCTTGCTGGGGGGATGCTGTCAAACTAGCTGCATTAACACACTGCAATCAATTACTCCAAAAATGCACTGCCTTTTTTTTTTAAGTGCTGCCTTAAACCAGCAACAGGCCGTGGCACTTTAGGACACGGAGTCAAAGTGGTTTCCCAAAGTCATTTCATTGAGAGAGAGAGAGAGAGAGAGAGAGAGACAGAGAGAGAGAGAGGGCGAGAGACAGAGAGAGAGAGAGACGGAGAGAGAGAGGGAGAGAGAGAGAGAGAGAGAGACAGAGAAAGACAGAGAAAGACAGAGAGACAGAGAGAGAGAAAGAGAGACAGAGAGAGAGAGAGAGAGAGAGAGAGAGAGATCAAAGATGACAAGGACTACCTGAGGTAAACTTTGTTAGCTTGCTATTACTTTAGCATATTTTTGGTTAGCTTTATGTTGATGTTATTCAGAGTTATTGACTTCATCACGGTAAAGCCAGATTCGAGTAATTATACATGTCAACATGTTGACTCAACAGCTGCCCCTGACAAATAACATTAAGCTAACTAACTAAGTTAAGTCTAGCTAGCAATGCTGCTTCATTAGCATCCTAGCACATTTTACGAGCATGATTTTGACAGTAACTACAGTTATTGACTAGCCATCTGGACACTGATCAGCTCTGATCACCACCTGACAAAGTATTACTAACTAAACAATTACTGTCTAATCAAGTACTGTCCAAATATGCAACAAACAACAACAAAAAAAACAGACTAATTTATTTAACTAGGCAAGTCAGTTAAGAACAAATTCTTATTTTCAATGACGGCCTAGGAACAGTGGGTTAACTGCTTTGTTCAGGGGGCAGAACGACAGATTTGTACCTTGTCAGCTCAGGGATTCGAACTTGCAACCTTTCGGTTACTAGTCCAACGCTCTAACCACTAGGCTACCCTGCCACCCTATCTAATAAAGATAGCTAGCTAACATAACGTTAACTACTTTTGGTAACGTCCGCTCAATTAGCTAGTTTGTTAAAAAAAAATTTTTTTAAAAAGCTGGATAGCTGTTGTTTCAAATGTATAGAAGATGGACATACGGAATTGAAGATGCAGCTCAGCAAACAGACGGTTGTTGTATTCGCAGGAGTAAATGAATAGATTGTGTGTGTTTACAATACAATTATTTAGCATCTAGCTACGTAGATGGGTTGGCTGACAACAACGTCACGAAAACGATGTGCGCACTTTTATGGGGCATAAGTCAGCCTGTTGTGATTCTGGATGGCCAAATTGCTAGCAAGAATGACACTGCCATGTGTGGGAATCATAAGTGGGTTGTTTCATTATGTTATTGATACCATGTCTTGTTTTGACTGATTTCATGTCAATGAAAATATGGCAAAATCTCGCTAGTTAGCTAACCAACAACTGTAACAATGTATTTGAAACAACAACTGGTCATTGTGCAAATGTATTTGTTTTCAATAAACACAACCATCTAAGCCAACCTCATCTGCAGTAATAATTGCTACCTCAACAGCACTCTGTAGGGTAGCACCAAGGTGTAGCCGGAGGACAGCTAGCTTCCATCCTCCTCTGGGTACATTGACTTCACTACAAAACCTAGGAGGCTCATGGTTCTTTCCCCCTTCCACAGTAATTATTACAACTTCCGGAGGACATCCTCCAAACTATCAGAGCTCTTGCAGCATGAACTGACATGTTGTCCACCCAATCAAAGGATCAGAGAATGAATCTAGTACTGAAAGCAGAAGCTACAGCTAGCTAGCACTGCAGTGCATAAAATGTGGCGAGTAGTTGACTCACAGAGAAAGACAATATTTTAACAAATAAATTTCTTCAAAAATGAAGGAGAAGCTAGAGACAGCTATATTTCGTTATTTTACGTTCACTTCCTTAGCTAGCAAATGCAGCTAGCTAGTTTCGCCTACTAAAACACTCGGCTCAAACAGAGGGATGCTATGTTAGCTAGTTGGCTATGACTATCCAACACAACACTGGAACTCTTCCAAGTCAAGGTAAGCTTTTGGTTTTACTAATTGTGATAAACTTGTTAGTGACTGCACACTGTAACGTTACTGCATGATTGTAGCTGGTTTACTAACGCGTTAGTTCTATTAGCCATGTTGACTATGATGTTACTTTAGGAGGACAACGATATAGGCTGTGTGTAGCGGTTATGATGGGGTTTGGCATGGAAAGTTTTTTTTGGCCTGGTCACATACAGCTGATGTGTTGTGCATTGAAGTCCAAAGCGAAGGGAAAAGATGAAAGGAGAGAGCGCATAGATGTGAGAAGGAATACAACGTGGCTGCTATGAAACTGAACTGTGTTAACGCGTGACCAGGGGTGTATTCATTCCGCAGATTCTGTTGAAAAAACATTCTCAAACGGAACGACACGGGGATAAACATACCTGAATTTGTCCAATTGTTTGCAACAGTAGGACTAATGATTACACCCTAGATCAGCGTGTCACTGTCTGTCACCTCAGATTTTTCTCTCGACCTGTGTGCACCTATGTTGTAAACTTTAATTCATAGGCTAGGTTGTAGCAACCTCATGATGGGTATAGAGAGAATTCGAATATCATGTAGGCTATGCTCATGGAAAAAAAAGAAAGTCCCCATCTTAAATGGTACCGACCGCCACTGATTTGCAGAGAGTTGACACATTAACCAGGATCAAGGTGACAGAGCAACTTGTGACTTGTATTTGGTAATCAGTGTCTGTATTGGAGAGGGAGTGGTTTCTCCTCTCCAAGGCAATCAGTAATTAGTACAGGGAGGTGTGCTCTTCACCTCTGCTGGGCAAGTAGTGTTAGTACTTCAGTCTCCTCTGGTTTCTCAGCGGCATCTGTAAGCGGCGGTTTTGTCGCGATACTAAGACCGTAGCAGAAACAAAGAAGGTTCTGCGGAGTTGTTTGAGGAAGTAAATAGGAGGAAAGCTCCACACCACTCTCTCACTGCAGTATCTTACCTAGTAATCTCATTTTTGCTCTTTTTGTAGCTTTGGCAACTGTGTGTGTTTTCTATACATGTTTGCCCCCCCCCCCATGGCTGCAACCCTTCTAATTGAATTTACCCTTTGCGCACAACCATGGGCAATTCTGGGTCTCTGGCAGCGTTTGGAACTGCTAATCTGCAGTCCAAGAAGGCAGAGTTCATCTCAGCCTATGCTGCCTTTCAGTCCCTTGACTTTTTTGGCCCTGATGGAGACATGTCACCCCAACACTGCTACTCCAGTTGCTCTTTCTTCATCTGACTTAGGTTCTCTCTCATAGCCCGAGAGCATCTGGTCACTGTAGTGGTGGCGGCACAGGTCCACCAATTTCTCCTAATTGGAGATTCTCTTTTCGCCCTCTCTCACCTGCCCATCTCCTCATTTGAATTCCATGCTGTCACTGTCACTTGTCCACTCAAGCTTAACGTTATTGTAATCTATCACCCACCAGGTGTCCTTGGAGATTTCCTTAATGAGCTTGACACCTTGATAAGCTCATTTCCTGGTGATGGCTCACTGCTCTTCGTACTTGGCAACTTCAACGTCCCGACGTCTGGCTTAGATTCATTTCTTTCCAACTCCCTCTTTCCCCTCCTAGACTCTTTCGACCTCACCCTTTTCTAATCCCCTCCAACTCACAAAGCAGGCAATACGCTTCACCTCATCTTTACTCTTTTTTTTAATATGTGGTTGTCCCACCTAATCTTAAAGATGAATGTAAGTTGCTCTGGATAACATGTGTGTTAGAGTGTCAGTGTAGGGCGGAGTCTAGTGAATGTGTTACTGCTTTACTGTTCCCATCTAGGAGCCTGGACCTTGTCTTCACATTTCAAGGCTATGTTAAGATAATGACTCAGACAGACCCACGTTCCGCTCAGGTAATACCTCCCATCCCCTCTAAGCGTTGTCGTCGTACTGTTGTCTAAACTTCCAGGGGTGTTGTCAGTTGTAATCTTGTGCCCATTCATTTAAACTGCACTCTTAGATGTGCTATTGTTAGCTCAAAAAGAGAAGCCCACTGTGGTCTGCTCACCCAGTGCTTTTATTTTAAATGTGAATTCCATAAACCCAAATACTCCCTTAAGTCTTCAAATCACCCAAAAACTGAAAAGCGCAAACCACCACATATAATCATGGCAAGGTGACTGGGAACATGAACGAGTACAAACAGTCCAGCTATGCCCTCCATAAGGAACTCAAACAGACAAATCGTCAGTAGAAAGACAAAGTGGAGTCGCAATTCAACTGCTCAGAGTCCCTGACACATACGTCTCCAGACAATCACGGACTATAAAAGGGAAAACCAGCCACATCGCAGACCCCGATGCCTTGCTCCCAGAGAAGCTAAACACCTTCACCCGTTTCGAGGAAAACACTGCTCACGAGGACTGACTTTCTCCAACGTGAGTAATACATTTAAGCGTGTTAATCCTATGCAAAGGTTTCCACGTCCTCAGAGCATGTGAGAACCAGCTGGCTGGAGTGTTTACTGACATTCAATTTCTCCCGATCCCAGTCTGTTGTCCCCAGTTGCTTCAAGATGTCCGCCATTGTTTCTATACTCAAAAAAGCGAAGGTGACTGAACTAAATTACTATCACCCCTTAGCAGTCACTTCTGTCATGAAGTGCTTTGAGGGATACTTTGGGATTTTGGCAATGAGGCCATTTATTTACTTCCCCAGAGTCAAATGAATTTGTGGATACCATTTATGTCTCTGTGTCCAGTATGAAGTAAGTTAGAGGTAGATTTGCGAGGCAATGCTAACTAGCGTTAGCGCAATGATTGGAAGTCTATTATTGTCTGCTAGTGAATTGGACCCACTCCAATTCACAATACCGCCACCATATAGTGCCCTCCAAGCTCATCACTAAGCTAAGGACCCTGGGACTGAACACCTCCCTCTGCAACTGTATCCTGGAGGGTAGGCAAAAACGCATCTGCCACACTGACCCTCATCATGAGGGCAGCTATGTCCTGGGGTCTCCCAGTCAGCAGGTGGCAGCAGTGAGCCCTAAGCAGCAGCCAGTCACCCTGAAGTACAGACAGGCTGTAAGAGCAAAAACTGGCTGAGGTAACCCTAACACACTATCAACAGTACCCGAGGCTTAAATGGAATTCTGTTGAGTGCACTAATTTTGATCAGGTCCCAAAGGGCTCTATCACAAATGTTTTACTTGCAATGATCTCATATCGTAGTAGATTGCCAGAGGTGACTTTACAAACACACCCTTGGGTAGTGAGGACACACTTGACACACCCACATCAAACCACGCCTCCAAGACAAATCTTGTTTTCAGTATAATTTTTTTTTGTTCTTGTACAGTTTGTGAAATTCAAGTTTAACACTTCTGAAATTCTCTTGATTGCCTAACATTGAATTGTTTGAGGTTAAAGTGAACATATGGACTCCCATATCACTGTAGTCGGCTGCTACAGACCGGCTTCGGGAGACTCACTTAACTCTGATGTCCTGCACAAGCTAAATGACAATTGAATTAATTGAGATTTAAAATGGGACATGCTTACATCTGTATTGGACTCTTAAAGAACTGTGTGACTGAATCTCACTCAATTAATTAATGCACATTCAAGACCATAAGCATGCCCCTGTAAATAAAGTTAGAATCAATGGAAGGGACAATCTCTGGTTTTCAGATAACTTGGCAGAATTCATTAGAAAGAAAAAATGTCTTATTGGGCTCAAGCCAGACAAACACTTCTGTTGCCTGGGCCTCCTTCAGTGCGCTAAGAAACAAATGCACAGGATGGATCAGGAAGTCCAAATCAGATTTACTATTTAAATGCAGTCACAGAGAACCTAAAACGACCCAAGTTCTGGAAGCCAATCAAATCAGTGTCAGGTTCTAATGTATCCTCTGGCCTTCCTGACCATTTAATGATGGGATTCTGTTACGTACGCCTCTAGGAAGAGGGAACGCAACACCCTGCTACAACTCAACTCCCGTGGAGTGAAAGGTCTGGGACTGTAGGTGCGAGTAAGGATGACAAAGGCAGAGTGGTACCGTTTACAAGGAATTTATTCCGTCACACGGTCATTTTGGGTAAAAAGGGCTGAATGAAACCAAAGCAGAGAAAGTAAAAGCCCCCTCTCCTACCTTACCTGCCTACCCACTACTTACCTAACTTAGCACCACCTGGTGCACTAACCAAAATACAGGGGGTGGTACGTCCAGGTCTTACCTAGTGTGCATAGACAGTAAAATACTACGGGTTATGTATGCCCGCAGGCCTCTTGCCTAAGCACTCCCTGGGTGCCTTCCCCTTCCCCCCTTGGAACAAATGAAACAGAACAATACAAACTATTTCACAACAAAGCTGAGAAAACACTAACTCAGGATATGAAAGAAGCTCTCTCTCTTTGAGCAACAAACTAACACAACAATCAGCAACAACTAACAAAGTACATACCAAAATCTCTCTTAACAACAATAAACTCAGGACACACTTCATCCTCAGCCATCAGCCTCATCTTTTTTCTGAGCAACAGAACACTGGCTTATATAGCTGGAGAAGGAGTCTGTAATGGGATACAGCTGTATCCTGACGAGGGGGGCCGGGTCAGCTCCAATTAGCAATGGTGGAATTTCAGGAAGCCATCCTGAAACACACACATACAAGCAAAACCACAACACAGAAACTGGGGAACGTAACAGATTCTAATGAAGCGAAGGATAAAGCCGATATTGTAGGGGGTTTTTAACAAGCACTTTATATCTGCTGGTTCATGTTTTGATAATGGTGAGGCCCAGGCCTCTAATGTAAGCTCTGTTACAGTCAACTATGATATAGGCCATTGGAAACAATTTTAACTTTGAGCCTGTTTCCCATGCAGAGGTCTATAAAGCACTGAAGACAATAGACACTAAAAAGTCTGCAGGTCCAGACAACCTGGACCCCTGCCTCTTAAAGATAGCAGCTGGTATTTTTGATGAACCTGTGGCTCACATTTTCAACTTGAGTCTCTTGACCAATTCCATACCCAGCATTTGGAAATCAGCTTATGTCCTCCCACTGCTAAAGGGCGGATATCCCTCAGATGCTAATAACTATGGTCCTATCTCCAAACTCCCTATCCTGGTGAAAGTCTATGAATCCCTAGTGAACTCAGAGTTAAAAAACATCTTAATTGAAGATAACATATTGAGCGGGGTTCAGTCTGGCTTTAGATCAGGGCACAGCACCACAACTGCAGCTATGGCAGTGGCAAATGACATCATGAATGGACTTGATAAAAAGCAGCATTGTGCTGCTCTGTTTGTGGATTTATCAAAGGCCTTTGATTCAGTTCATCATGAATTGTTGCTAACTAGACTCAGAAACATTGGTCTCAGTGAAGGGGCAGTAAATTGGTTTAGGAACAATCTTTGACATAACTTAATGTGTGTATATATACCCACAATCACAAGTCTAGCTTTCTTGAGATTAATAGAGGTGTGCCCCAGGATTAAAACTCGTTTTTCAACCACTCCAACATGTTCTTGTTAACAAACTATAGTTTTGGCAAGTCGGTTAGGACATCTACTTTGTGCATGACACAAGTAATTTTTCCAACAATTGTTTACAGACAGATTATTTCACTTACAATTCACTGTATCACAATTCCAGTGGTTCAGAAGTTAACATACACTAAGTTGACTGTGCCTTTAAACCTTTTAAGCTGTTTAAAGGCACAGTCAACTAGTGTATGTAGATGTAGACCCACTGGAATTGTGATACAGTGAAATAATCTGTCTGTAAACAATTGTTTGAAAAATTACTTGTGTCATGCACAAAGTAGATGTCCTAACCGACTTGCCAAAACTATAGTTTGTTAACAATACATTTGTGGAGTGGTTGAAAAACGAGTTTTAATGACTCCAACCCTAAGTGTATGTAAACTTCCGACTTCAACTGCATAGAGTGCACTACTATTGAAATACTACTTTTGACCAGGGCACTATATTGGGAAAAGCATACCATTTGGGATGCACCCCTAATCTTCTCTCCCTGATTACATGAACATTTGATTAAATTACAACTTTAGTCTTTAGTCATAATAATCTCCAATAATTTATGGAAAATACATTTATGAATGTATTTAAATTATAACAAGTGATATATTTATATGCAATACATGTATGTGGTCCAGTACCATCCTCAGACAATTGTTTTTTTCTTATTCTCATTTCTGAAAAATACTTCAAATAAAGGTCATGTGACATAATGCATTAAAATACAGGGTCCTAGGCATGATAGACTGAGAAGCGAGACATCCGACTCTCTCTTTTTTTTTCTGGTTTTTATAGCCTAAAGTCATTGAACTAAGCAAACCGGACCCAGCTGCTAATGCATTGGTGCCTATGGGAGAGCACCCCAAAAATGGAGTAGGACAACTTCATTTATCCACCATCCTTTGATGATAGCTCAAACACGGGCACTCAGGCTAGTTAGTTCTTTGTCTCGCCACTGGTATTTTTCCTGAGCAAAAAAATAAAATAAAACTGGCGTAATTCCATATATGCACTCTAGGTGGCGAGTAATTCCAGCCAGACAGCCCTCTGTACTGTACCTGCAGGAACAATAGAAGCTATGGAAGAGGAAAAACAGGTTTTGCATATATGGTGTCTAGGATTATGACCAATATGGAGTAGATTTAACACCATGCAAGTTTGTTTGGTCTACTAAATTTAACAGTGTCTTTGGGATGGATGGATGGATGGATGGATGGATAGAGAGAGAGAGAAAGCGATGGAGAAAGATGGATGCAGAGAGATGAAGAAAGATGCCTTGGTCCTCCTTTTTGATGGAGAAAGATGTTGAATATAAAATAAAACGATTTGTTTTATTAGAGAATATTTCATATTAAAATGTCCTTTGACAACAATGACTTCTCTTTGTGATGACGTCAATAAAGGAAACATTACAATAAAAGTATAAAGAAAATAACCTATTTTAAAAACATTACTTTCTACTATTACTATTTGTGCATTAGTATAAAACATATGTATATGCATACTGTTCATGTTTATCTCTGCTTGTGTGAGCGGGAATTATTTTTCTGTCATTTATGACCAAGTATTGCTTTGTTGTTGTTGTTGTTGTCACCGCAGGCTGTTTTTATTTCCTCATTGTATGTTACTGGTTTTCCACTATGGTGGGAGATGTTGTTCAAAACACAAGTGTCACAATCTTCTATAGGGACAGACCAAGGCGCAGCGAGGTATCCAGTATACATGTTTATTTAACAACGACACACACGTAACTGGGCAAAATGAACGAAACAACGCTCTTATCATAGACCGCCACCACAAACAAGCTACGTCTAAACAATAACCCACAAAACCTAAATAAAAAAAACCCAAAACATATATATGGTTCCCAATTAGAGACAACGACACACAGCTGCCTCTAATTGGGAACCATTACCCCAACATAGAAATAGAACACCTAGAACTCAAAAACCCTGCACCAAAAACGAAACCTAAACATGCCAGCCTAAAACTCTGGCCTGGACGTGACAACAAGAACCAAAGAAAAAGACCATTACCGTCACTCAAACAATTTACAAATGTTCAGTAAGACATTTTATTGCCCGAACCTTAGAAAAAACAAAATTCATAATTTGATTGATTTATCTTGTGTTAACCAGTTTATTTAAAAAAGAAATTACCCTCTAATTCTACCAGAGTAAAGTCTTCTATTTAACATAGTTAACTCTCTAATGATAGATGTTGTCTTGCCATTAGGGTTGCAGAATTCTGTAAAAATGTCCCCAAATTCCTTGGTTTTCCAGAAATCCTGGTTTGAGTATTGTCATATTTCCTGTTTATTTCCTGATAGTTTCCTGACCTGTTGTGTCTGCAGCTCTCTGCTAGGCATTGTCTATATCTCCACACCCAGGAAACTGGACTGCATCAGGTCCCTGTTCTGCCACAATGTGGTGGCCATGTAGCGAATTAGGGAGCAGGGCTTGAACCAGTGACTCTGATGTTAGGCTGCACAGCTAGTTCATTAGTTAAGCCTGCCTCTTGTACCATAAAGTTCCAGACCTCTTGGTAGAGGTTGCAGTATGGTTACATTGACACACAGAAACAGACAGTGGGAGGTTTCACTAGTAAAGTTTCTCTCTGGGACGTCAGTGCTGCTGATAACTTCACAGGAGAAACCCAGGATAACAACCTACAGAGCCTTCAGAAAGTATTCATACCCCTTGGCTTATTTCCACATTTTGTTGTGTTACAGCCTGAATTGCAAATGGATTAAATAACCCCCCCCACTCATCTACACACAATAACGACAAAGTGAAAAACATGTTTTTTTAGAAATGTTTGCAAATGTATTGAAAATGAAATACAGAAATATGTTATATACATTTATTTAAATATGTTATTCATACCCAAGAGTTAATACTTTGCAGAAGCTCCTTTGGCATTGATTACAGCTGTGAGTCTTTCTGGGTACGTCTCTTAGAGCTTTACACACCTGGATCGTTTTCTTGTTTTATTGAATCTTTTATTTAACCAGGAATAGCCCGTTGAGACCCAGAGTCTCTTTTTTCAAGGGAGACCATATGGCACCTTATTCCCTACATAGTGCACTACTTTAGACCAGGGCCCTATGGCACCCTATTCCCTATATAGTTCCCTACTTTTGACCAGAACCTTATTCCCTATATATTTGTATTTTAATTAACCAGGAAGACCTGGCCAAGAAGGCAGCAACAATCAATACATGACATAATTAAAAACATCAATACAACATGATCCAGCCTAAAAGAAAGCATTTACACTCCTCTGTAACAGAGTCTCATCAATATTTTAAATTCATTCAGGGGCACTAACAGGATTGTAGATTATTCCACACCTCTGGTGCACAAGAAGAGTCTTGCCTAATACTGTGAATGTCCTGGGGACTTTAAGTAGCAACCACCTAGCAGACCGGGTCTGGTAACTGCTGGTGGTGAAGGAGACCAGACTACAGAGGTCAAGAGGGAGTTTACCCAAAAGGGCTTTGTAGATGAACACATACATTTGTGAGGTCCAACTTACATGATAAATGATAAACGCATGATAAACAGAGTCCAGTCTCTGTACGACGGAGTCACCATAATCAATTACAGAGAGAAAAGTGGCCTGAACAAGCTTCTTTCTAGCCATAAGCGGGAAGCAAGCCTTATTACGAAAAATAAAAACCCAATTTCAATTTAAGCTTTGTCTGGCTGCATCCCATTTCCCAAATCATTAATACAAATTGAGAACACGGGAACTAAAATGGAACCCTGGGGCACACCTCTATTAATCTCAAGAAAGCTAGACTTGTGATTGTGGGTATATATACACACATTAAGTTATGTCAAAGATAGTTCCTAAACCGATTTACTGCCCCTTCACTGAGACCAATGTTTCTGAGTCTAGTTAGCAACAATTCATGATGAACTGAATCAAAGGCCTTTGATAAATCCACAAACAGAGCAGCACAATGCTGCTTTTTATCAAGTGCATTAATGATGTCGTTTGCCACTGCCATAGCTGCAGTCGTGGTGCTGTGCCCTGATCTAAAGCCAGACTGAACCCCGCTCAATATGTTATCTTCAATTAAGATGTTTTTTTAACTCTGAGTTCACTAGGGATTCATAGACTTTCACCAGGATAGGGAGTTTGAAGATAGGACCATAGTTATTAGCATCTGAGGGATCTCCGCCGTTTAGCAGTGGGAGGACATAGGCTGATTTCCAAATGCTGGGTATGGAATTGGTCAAGAGACTCAAGTTGAAAATGTGAGCCACAGATTCATCAATAATACCAGCTGCTATCTTTAAGAGGCAGGGGTCCAGGTTGTCTGGACCTGCAGACTTTTTAGTGTCTATTGCAACATTTGCCCGTTATTATTTTCTAAATTCTTCAAGCTCTGTCAAATTGATTGTTGATCATTGCTAGACATCCATTTCCAGGTCTTGTCAGAGATTTTCAAGTAGATTTAAGTCAAAACTCAGCCGCTCAGGAACGTTGAATGTCTTCTTTATAACCAACTCCAGTGTAGATTTGACCTTGTGTTTTAGGTTATTGTCCTGCTGAAATTTCTCCCAGTGTCTGGTGGAAAGCAGACGGAACCAGGTTTTCTTCTAGGATTTGCCTGTGCTTAGCTCCATTCTGTTTGTTTAATTTTTATCCTGAAAAACTCCCCAGTCTATGACATGATGCAGCCACCACTATGCTCAAAAATATGGAGAGCGGTACTCAGTAATGTGTTGTATTGGATTTGCCTCAAAACAAACATAACACTTTGTATAACAGGACCAAAAGTTTATTACTTTGCTGCAGTATTTTTTGCAATAATTTCTTTAGTGCCTTGTAGCAAACAGGATGCATGTTTTGGAATATTTGTATTCTGTAAAGGCTTCCTTCTTTTCCCTCTGTCAATTAGGTTAGTATTGTGTAGTAGCTACAAGGTTGTTGATCCATACGGAGATGAGTTAGTCATGAAAAAATCATATTAAACACTTATTATTATTATTGTTATTATTATTATTATTGTTATTATTATTATTATTGTTATTATTGTTAATAACATTTCATTTCATGAAGCTCCCGACAACCAGTTCTTGTGCTGACGTTGCTTCCAGATCTAGTTTGGAACACGTTAGTGAGTGTTGCAACTGAGGACAAACGATCTGGACATCAGAACAGACATCACTAACCTCCACTTGCAAGAAGATTTCTACTTCAACGAGTCGGCAGCGCATACTGCTCACCCCGGACCAGGCCCTAATCCCTGACACTCTGAAGAGACAGCGGTATAGAGGCCGACGTGTGGCCGTCCTGAAGAAACTGAATAAACCGCCTCTACCCTCTGTTCTATTGGTACCACTGGAGAATAAACTGGACGAGTTCTGTTTGAGACTATCCTATTAACGGGACCTGAAGAACTGTAATATCCTATGTTTCTCTGAAAATTTGCTGAACAAGACGGCAGCTTCGGGTAAGATCAAGGGGGGTGGTGTGTGTCTCTTTGTTAACAACAGCTGGAGCGAGATCTCTCATATTAAGTCATTCTCAAGGTTCTGCTCGCTTGTGTAGACCATACTATTTACCAAGAGAGTTTTCATCTATATTTTTCGTAGCTGTATATTTAACACCACAAACTGATGCTGGCAATAAGACCACACTCAACGAGCTGTATAAACCAATAAGCAAACAAGAAAATGCTCATCCACAGGCTGGAGATTTTAATTCAGGAAAACTGAAATCCGTCTTAACCTAATTTCTACCAGCATGTCACCTGTGCAGCTATAGATCATCTTTACTACACACACAGAAATGCATTACAAAGCTCTCCTTTGCCCTCCATTTGTAAAACCTCTATCCTCCTGATTTCCGCTTACACGCAAACAGAAAGTACCAGCTATGAGGCTCAATACGGAAGTGGTCCGATGAAGCAGATGCTAAGCTACAGGACAGTTTCGCTAGCATCGACTAGAATATGTTCCTGGGACTCATCCAATGGCATTGAGGAGTATACCACCTCAGTCACCGGCTTCATTAATAAGTGCATCGATGACGTCGTTCCCACAGTGACCGTACATACATATCCCAACCAGAAGCCATGGATTACAAGCAACATCCACAATGAGCTAAAGGCTAGAGCTGTCGCTTTCAAAGAGTGGGACAATAACCCAGATGCTTATAAGAAATCCCGCTATGCCCTCTGATGACCCATCAAACGGGCAAAGTGTCAATATAGGACTAAGACTGGACAACTGTGTGACCATGCTCTCCGTAGCCGATGTGAGTAAGACCTTTAACATTCATAAGGCTGCGGGGCCAGACAGACTACCAGGACGCATACTCGGAGGATGCGCTGACCAGCTGGCAAGTGTCTTCACTGACATTTTCAACCTCTCCCTGACCCAGTCTGTAATACCTACATGTTTCAAGCAGACCACCATAGCCCCTGTGCCCAAGAACGCCAAGGTAAATGACTACCTGTAGCCATAAAGTGCTTTGAAAGGCTGTTCATGGCTCATATCAACACCATTTTCCAAGACACCCTGGACCCACTCCAATTCACATACCACCCAAACAGATCCACAGATGATGCAATCTATATTGCACTCCACACTGCCCTCTCCCACTTGGACAAGAGGAACACCTTTTGTGAGTGCTGTTCATTGACTACAGCTCAGCGTTCAACACCATCTTCACTAAGCTAAGGAACCTGGGACTAAACAACTCCCTCTGCAACTGGATCCAGGGATTCCTGACGGGATGCCACCAGGTGTTAAGGGTAGGCAACAAATAAATCAGCCATGCTGATCCTCAATACGGGGGGCCCTCAGGGGTGCGTGCTTAGTCCCAACCTGTACTCCTTGTTCACCCACAACTGCGTGGCTGCTCACGACTCCAACACCATAGTTAAGTTTGCCGACAACACGACGGTTGTAGGCCTGATCACTGATGAGACAGCCTATAGGGAGGAGGTCGGAGACCTGACAGTGTGGTGCCAGGACAACAACCTCTCCCTCCACATCAGCAAGACAAAGGAGCTGGTCGAGGACTTCTGGAAACGGAGGGCCGAGCATTCCACCAATCACATCGTTGGGGCTGAACTGGGGCGGGTCAAGAGCATCAAGTTCCTCGGTGTCCCCATCACTAAGGATCTATCACCGTGAAGAGGGCAACAACGCCTCTCCCCCCTCAGGAGGCTGAAAAGATTTTACATGGGCCCTCATCCTCAAAACGTTCTACAGTTGCACCATTGAGAGCATTTTAAATGGCTGCATCACCGCCTGGCATCTGACCGCAAGGCGCTACAGAGGGCAGTGCGTATGGACCTCTATACCAGGCGGTGTCAGAGGAATGCCCAATTTTTTTTCAATGATTCCAGCCACCCAAGTCAGACTGTTCTCTCTGCTACCGCACAGCAAGAGGCACCGGTGCACCAAGTCTGGAACCAACAGGACCTTGAGCAACTTCTTCCCCCAAGCCATAAGACTGCTAAATAATTAATTATATAGGTAGCTATTTGGTTAACTATTTATCTACATTTACCATTTTTTTGCACAAACTTTTTTTGACCGTCATTGTAAATAAGAATTTGTTCTTAACTGACTTGCCTAGTTAATTAAAATAAAATCACATGCTGTTGCTACTGTTAACCATCTGTCCCTTTGATCCTAGTTATATCTACATATCTACCTCAATTACCTTGTACCCCTGCACATCCACTCAGTACTGCTACCCCTTGTGTATATATAAGTTATAGTAACCTCAATGTGTATCTATTAAACACTTTTATTATTACGTGTTTTTCTTTTCTATTATTCCACCCGTAAGCGTTTCACTGTTAGTCCACACCTGTGACAAATAACTTTTGCATTGGATTCATTGAGCTAGTCTCATTCTATGGTCCATGCAGCTATGTCCTGGGGTCTTCCAGTCAGCAGGTGGCAGCAATGAGCCCCAAGCAGCAGCCAGGCTGAGGCCTAAATGGAACTGTGCTGAGTGCAGTACTTTTGATCATGGTCCCAAAGGGCTCTATCACAAATGTTTCATGCAGGTTTTACTTTCAATGATCTCATTTCAGAGTAGATTGCCAGAGGTGACTTTACAACCCTTGGGTAGTGAGGACACACTTAAGACACACCCACATCAAACCACGCCTCCAAGACACACATCTTGTTTTCAGTAGAGGAGGAGGGAAAACAAAGACGAAATCAGCCAGTACAGTCCTTCTTTAAGCAATTGAGAAAGAGCCTGGTAAACAGGTAAACAATTCTAATAATATTTTTTTTTATAATATAATAATATAATAATAATTTTTAGATCCCAGATCTTTTCGTGATTGGTGCCAGAGGATGGTGCCGGAGGATGGTGCCAGAGGATGGTGGCGGAGGATGGTGCCATCCTCCTCCGGCACCATCCTCCGGCACCATCCTCCGGCACCATCCTCCTCCGGCACCATCCTCCTCCGGCACCATCCTCTGGCACCATCCTCCGGCACCATCCTCCTCCGGCACCATCCTCCTCCGACACCATCCTCCGGCACCATCCTCAGACAATTGCTTTTATTTTTTGTCAAATTCTAATTTCATGAAAAGGCTTAAAGGAAAAGTTAAATTCAGGTCATGTGACATAATTAATCAAAACACAGGGCCCAAGGCATGATAGACGGAAGAGGAAGCGAGACATCCCACTCACTCCTTTTTTTTCTAGTTCATATAGCCTACAGTCAATGAACTAAGCAGACCAGACCCAGCTGACCCAGACCCAGACCAGACCCAGACCCAGCAGACCCAGACCCAGACCAGACCCAGCTGCTAATGCATCGGTACCTATGGGAGAGCACCCCAAAAATGGAGATCATTTATCCACCATCTTCGATGATGGCTCAAACACTGGCACTCAGGCTAGTTCTTTGTCTCCTTAATATTGGTATTTTCCAAGTAAAAAAAAAAAAAACAGGTGTATTTCTAGAGATGAACTCTAGGTGGCGATGATGACCAGTAATTCCAGCCAGACAGCCCTCTGTACTGTACTGTACCAGCAGGAACAATAGAAGCTATGGAAGAGGAAAAACATGTTTTGCTCATATGGTGTCTAGGATTATGACCAATATGGAGTAGATTTAACACCATGCATGTTTGTTTGGTCTACTAAATTAAACAGTGTCTTTGGGATGGATGGATGGATGGATAAAGATAGATAGAGAAAGAGAGGGATGAAGATAGATACAGAGATGGATAAAGATTAGATACAGAGAGAAAGAGATGGATAAAGATGGATACAGAGAGATAAAGATGGATACAGAGAGAAAGAGATGGATACAGAGAGATAAAGAGAGGGATAAAGATGGATACAGAGAGAGAAAGAGAGGGATAAAGATGGATACAGAGAGATAAAGATGGATACAGAGAGAGAGAGAGGGATAAAGATGGATACAGAGATAAAGAGAGGGATAAAGATGGATACAGAGATAAAGAGAGGGATAAAGATGGATACAGAGAGATAAAGAGAGGGATAAAGATGGATACAGAGAGGGATAAAGATGGATACAGAGAGATAAAGATGGATACAGAGAGAAAGAGAGGGATAAAGATGGATACAGAGATAAAGAGAGGGATAAAGATGGATACAGAGAGAAAGAGAGGGATAAAGATGGATACAGAGAGAGAAAGAGAGGGATAAAGATGGATACAGAGATAAAGAGAGGGATAAAGATGGATACAGAGAGATAAAGAGAGGGATAAAGATGTATACAGAGAGATAAAGATGGATACAGAGAGAAAGAGAGGGATAAAGATGGATACAGAGATAAAGAGAGGGATAAAGATGGATACAAAGAGAAAGAGAGGGATAAAGATGGATACAGAGATGGATAAAGAGAGGGATAAAGATGGATACAGAGATAAAGAGAGGGATAAAGATGGATACAAAGAGAAAGAGAGGGATAAAGATGGATAAAGAGAGGGATAAAGATGGATACAGAGAGAGAAAGAGAGGGATATAGATGGATACAGAGAGATAAAGAGAGGGATAAAGATGGATACAGAGGTGGATAAAGATTAGATACAGAGAAATGGAGAACTGTATAGATGTTGAATGTCAAAAATAAAATAAGCGATTTGTTATTAGGGAATATTTTAATGACTTCTCTTTGTGATGACATCTAAAGAAAACATAATAAAAACGTTTTTTTTAGAAAGTAAAAAGACAATTTACTATTAAAACATTACTTTACTATTACTATTTTTTACACAATAAAATACATATAAAATATATATAAAAAAATACGATACCAGTCAACAGTTTGGACACACCTACTCATTCAAGGGGTTTTCTTTATTTTTACTATTTTCTACATTGTAGAGTAATAGTGAAGACATCAAAACTATGAAATAACACATATGGAATCATGTAGTAACCAAAAAAAGGGTTAAACAAATGAAAATATATTTTATATTTGAGATTCTTCAAAGTAGCCACCCTTTGCCTTGATGACAGCTTTGAGTAGGTGTAGTTTTGATGTCTTCACTATTATTCTACAATGTAGAAAATAATACACATTTTAAAAAGAACTTAGGTGTCCAAACTTTTGACTGGTAATATGTATATATATATATATATATATATATATATATATATATTGTGGGAGCTGTATTGTGATGGTGGGATTGGCGTTTATCCTTGAAGGAATAAGCATTACACCGAGGCCTGTACTCTGGAGCGGGATCGATTTGGAGGTGGAGGGTCCTTCATGGTCTGGGGCGGTGTGTCACAGCATCATCGGACTGAGTTTGTTGTCATTGCAGGCAATCTCAACGCTGTGCGTTACAGGCAAGACATCCTCCTCCCTCAAGTGGTACCCTTCCTGCAGGCTCATCCTGACATGACCCTCCAGCATGACAATGCCACCAGCCATACTGCTCGTTCTGTGCAATGTGATTTCCTGCAAGACAGGAATGTCAGTGTTCTGCCATGGCCAGCGAAGAGCCCGGATCTCAATCCCATTCTTTTTTTGCTGAGTTTATATATATATATATATATATATATAGTTGAAGTCGGAAGTTTACATACACTTATGTTGGAGTCATTAAAACTTGTTTTTCAACCACTCCACAAATTTTTTGTTAACAATCTATAGTTATGGCAAGTCGGTTAGGACATCTATGCATGACACAAGTATTTTTTCCAACAATTGTTTACAGGCAGATTATTTCACTTATAATTCACTGTCACAATTCCAGTGGGTCAGAAGTTTACGAACACTAAGTTGACTGTGCCTTTAAACAGCTTGAAAAATTTCTGAAAATGATGTCATGGCTTTAGAAGCTTCTGATAGGCTAATTGACATAATTTGAGTCAATTGGTGTACCTGCGGATGCATTTCAAGGCCTACCTTCATACTCAGTGCCTCTTTGCTTGACATCATGGGACAATCAAAAGAAATCAGCCAAGACCTCCACAAGTCTGGTTCATCCTTGGGAGCAATTACGGGGGTGCCAGCATCATGTTGTGGGGGTGCTTTGCTTCGGGAGGGACTAGTGCACTTCACAAAATAGATGGCATCATGAGGCAGGAAAAATATGTGTATATATTGAAGCAACATCTCAAGACATCAGCCTGGAAGAATGGCTTAAGGACAACAAAGTCAAGGTATTGGAGTGGCCATCACAAAGCCCTGACCTCCATCCTTGATGATATCTTGCCAGCTGTGGGCAGGGTTGATGATATCATAACAACAACAGCCTAAACCCCTCATCCTCATCTCACCCCTCTACCATAGCAACAGCCTAAACCCCTCATCCTCAGCCCTCTACCATAGCAACAGCCTAAACCCCTCATCCTCACCCCTCTACCATAACAACAGCCTAAACCCCTCATCCTCAGCCCTCGACCATAGCAACAACAGCCTAAACCCCTCATCCTCAGCCCTCTACCATAGCAACAACAGCCTAAACCCCTCATCCTCACCCCTCTACCATAACAACAACAGCCTAAACCCCTCATCCTCAGCCCTCTACCATAACAACAACAGCCTAAACCCCTCATCCTCAGCCCTCTACCATAGCAACAACAGCCTAAACCCCTCATCCTCAGCCCTCTACCATAGCAACAACAGCCTAAACCCCTCATCCTCAGCCCTCTACCATAGCAACAACAGCCTAAACCCTCATCCTCAGCCCTCTACCATAACAACAACAGCCTAAACCCCTCATCCTCAGCCCTCTACCATAGCAACAACAGCCTAAACCCCTCATCCTCAGCCCTCTACCATAGCAACAGCCTAAACCCCTCATCCTCAGCCCTCTACCATAGCAACAACAGCCTAAACCCCTCATCCTCAGCCCTCTACCATAGCAACAACAGCCTAAACCCCTCATCCTCAGCCCTCTACCATAGCAACAACAACCTAAACCCCTCATCCTCAGCCCTCTACCATAGCAACAACAGCCTAAACCCCTCATCCTCAGCCCTCTACCATAGCAACAGCCTAAACCCCTCATCCTCAGCCCTCTACCATAGCAACAACAACCTAAACCCCTCATCCTCAGCCCTCTACCATAGCAACAACAGCCTAAACCCCTCATCCTCAGCCCTCTACCATAACAACAACAGCCTAAACCCCTCATCCTCAGCCCTCTACCATAGCAACAACAGCCTAAACCCCTCATCCTCAGCCCTCTACCATAGCAACAGCCTAAACCCCTCATCCTCAGCCCTCTACCATAACAACAACAACCTAAACCCCTCATCCTCAGCCCTCTACCATAGCAACAACAGCCTAAACCCCTCATCCTCAGCCCTCTACCATAACAACAACAGCCTAAACCCCTCATCCTCAGCCCTCTACCATAACAACAACAGCCTAAACCCCTCATCCTCAGCCCTCTACCATAACAACAACAACCTAAACCCCTCATCCTCAGCCCTCTACCATAACAACAACAGCCTAAACCCCTCATCCTCAGCCCTCTACCATAACAACAACAACCTAAACCCCTCATCCTCAGCCCTCTACCATAACAACAACAGCCTAAACCCCTCATCCTCAGCCCTCTACCATAGCAACAACAGCCTAAACCCCTCATCCTCAGCCCTCTACCATAACAACAACAACCTAAACCCCTCATCCTCAGCCCTCTACCATAACAACAACAACCTAAACACCTCATCCTCAGCCCTCTACCATAACAACAACAGCCTAAACCCCTCATCCTCAGCCCTCTACCATAGCAACAACAGCCTAAACCCCTCATCCTCAGCCCTCTACCATAACAACAACAACCTAAACCCCTCATCCTCAGCCCTCTACCATAACAACAACAGCCTAAACCCCTCATCCTCAGCCCTCTACCATAACAACAACAGCCTAAACCCCTCATCCTCAGCCCTCTACCATAGCAACAACAGCCTAAACCCCTCATCCTCAGCCCTCTACCATAACAACAACAGCCTAAACCCCTCATCCTCAGCCCTCTACCATAACAACAACAGCCTAAACCCCTCATCCTCAGCCCTCTACCATAACAACAACAGCCTAAACCCCTCATCCTCAGCCCTCTACCATAGCAACAACAACCTAAACCCCTCACCCTCTTTCCTTCCCTCCTTATCCTCTCCTCACCCCTCACCCTCCCTCACCTCTTTCCCTCCCCTACCACGAGGTTCCAGTGTGTCTGCTACCATAACAACAGCTAGATTCTAGAGGATGGCGAGACGGTCCAACCAGCATGCTGTATCCGCCCACATCC
>CM059787.1:5032207-5054707 GCA_030435695.1 Brachymystax lenok tsinlingensis | reverse complement strand
CTTTCTCTCTCTGTCTTCGTCTCTGTGTCTCTCTTGCTCTCTCTCTCTCTGTCTCTCTCTCTCTCTAACATGTGATTAAGTTGTGCATAAAAGGGTTTGAACATTGAGCAAGTTGTTGTGAAGACTGGGAGGGGTATGTCTGTTCTAAAAAAAGATGCTCTGTGTTTTTGACACAAAGATCAACTGTACTAGTTCAGACTCTGATCTTGTCCCGTCCTGATTACTGTCTGGTAATATGGCCAAGTGTAGTGAAGAAAGACCTAGTAAAGCTGCAGCTGGCTCAAAACAGAGCAGCACACATTGCCCTTAACTGCACACACAACCAACTATCAACAATTTGTTTTATATATGTTTTCCAATAAAAAAAAATTAAAAAAAAGACAGCAATAGAAACATTGACATTCATTGTACTGTTGAATGGGCCAATTTAGAGGACAAAACAAAACTTAACTCACACATACACAAAATGAAACTAAATCCTATTAGGTGGTATATGTATAAGAAGACAGCATATAGTCATTACAAGCAGTGTACAGTTGAAGTCGGAAGTTTACATACACCTTAGCCAAATATATTTAAACTCAATTTTTCACAATTCCTGACATTTAATCCTTGTAAAAATTCCCTGTTTTAGGTCAGTTAGGATTACCACTTTATTTGAATTAATGTGAAATGTCAGAATAATAGTAGAGAGAATTATTTATTTCAGCTTTTATTTATTTCATCACATTCCCAGTGGGTCAGAAGTTGACATACACTCAATTAGTATTCGGTAGCATTGCCTTTAAATAGTTTAACATGGGTCAAATGTGTCGGGTAGCCTTCCACAAGCTTTCCACAATAAGTTGGGTGAATTTTGGCCCATTCCTCCTGACGGAGCTGGTGTAACTGAGTCAGGTTGTAGGCCTCCTTGCTCGCACACACTTTTTCAGTTCTGCCCACAAATGTTCTATAGGATTGAAGTCAGAGCTTTGTGATGGCCACTCCAATACCTTTGTTTCATCAGACAAGAGGACATTTCTCCAAAAAGTACGATCTTTGTCCCCATGTGCAGTTGCAAACCGTAATCTGGCTTTTTTATGGCGGTTTTGGAGCAGTGGCTTCTTCCTTGCTGAGGGGCCTTTCAGGTTATCTCGATATAGAACTCGTTTTACTGTGGATATAGATACTTTTGTACCTGTTTCCTCCAGTATCTTCACAAGGTCCTTTGCTGTTGTTCTGGGATTGATTTGCACTTTTCGCACCAAAGTACGTTCATCTCTAGGAGACAGAACGCGTCTCCTTCCTGAGCGGTATGACGGCTGCGTGGTCCCATGGTGTTTATACTTGCGTACTATTGTTTGTACAGATAAACATGGTACCTTCAGGTGTTTGGAAATTGCTCCCAAGGATGAACCAGACTTGTGGAGGTCTACAATCTACAAAGAGGTCTTGGCTGATTTCTTTGATTTTCCCATGATGTCAAGCAAAGAGGCACTGAGTTTGAAGGTAGGCCTTGAAATACATCCACAGGTACACCTCCAATTGACTCAAATGATGTCAATTAGCCTATCAGAAGCTTCTAAAGCCATGACATCCTTTTCTGGAATTTTCCAAGCTGTTTAAAGGGTCAGTCAAACTTAGTGTATGTAAACTTCTGACCCACTGGAATTGTGATACAGTGAATTCTAAGTGAAATAATCTGTCTGTAAACAATTGTTGGAAAAATGACTTGTGTCATGCACAAAGTAGATGTCCTAAACCGACTTGCCAAAACTATAGTTTGTTAACAATACATTTGTGGAAAAATGAGTTTTAATGACTCCAATCTAAGTGTATGTAAACTTCCGACTTCAACTGTAGTTAAGCCAAAAATAAACATTGAGTGGAGCACAGAGTAGCAGCAGATCATCAAGCCAGTTATGAAGCGGGACCGTTTATCCAGTATCGGCTGCCATATTTCATAAAACGTTGGACTTCTATTGGAGGTGTTGTATCAAATATTTTCCATGTATTACATTCCCTAAATCCCCTAACCACATTTCAAAGGTAGGTACAGTGTCCAATTTCCAAAATTGCAATATGAGCCTTTTTTGGCTAATAGCCTTCACCCTCCTGGTTATTCCCATCAACTGTACCAAACAGAGCGATCAATGGGTTTGGGGCTAGAACTCTGTTGAAGGCTTTAGATAAGTCATCAAAAATGAGAGCCCAGTAAGCATGTAACTGTAATGTTTTTATATCACAAGATTTTGGACAAATCCATCAAGACACCAACCACGATGAAGGGTCAAACATACGTTTTAATTCAACTTGTGAATTTTATTGAATATATCTATGATATCTTAATGTAATGACATGAACAGAAATGGGCAGATTGTTATCAATGAGTTATCAACAGCTGTAACAAGTTGTCCAGTGTAGGAAATCCTCACCGGTACCCTAGTTTCTGGAAAGACCCATATACAGTAGACATGGATATACACTTTCAGGCTTGTTGACTGGAGTTATTGTTCCAGCTGCCCTCTGGTGTGTATCACCCTTTCTCTCCGATCCGTGGTTAAGCTAGAGGGGTCTGTGTCATAGTCTGTTTGTCTCTCTGGTGCTACGGGGGATTTGGCTCTAACTGCCCACTCTGCGTCCCAAATTGCACCCTACTTTTGACCGGGGCCCACAGAGCTCTGTAGAAAAGGTAGTGCACTACATAGGGAATAGGGTGCTATTTTGGACTTATGCCCTGTCTCTGGTAAACAAAGGCCCTAATACACTTCACCCTGTCTCCTTCCCTCTCTTCCCCCTCTCCTCCCCTCTCCCCCTCTCCTTCTCTTCCCCCTATTCCCCTCTCCTCTCCTCTCCCCTTCTCCTCCCTCTCCTTCTCTTCCCCCTCTTCTCCTCTCCTCTCTCTCCTCTCCTCTTCTCCCCTCTCCTTCTCTTCCCCCTCTCCTCCCATTCCCCCTCTTCTCCTCTCCCCCATCTTCTCCTCTCCCCCCTCTCCTCCTCTCCTTCTCCTCTCCTCTCCCCCCTCTCCTCTTCCCTCTCCCCCTCTCTCTCCTCCTCTCTCTCCCCCCAGCAGGCAGCTTTTTTGTTGTGTGTGATGTGTATGTCACACAGAGCTTTGAGGACCCCTGTTCTTTGTCTGGTCAGAGGGCGGTGTTACAGAGAACGGTTTATGGACGAGACCCGGGTGCCATAGTTGAGTGGATTAACAGGGTGTGTGTGTGTGTGTGAATTGTGTGTGTGCGTGCGTGATTGTGTGTGGCAGTACGAAGGGGTCGTTCAGCTGTCGTGTTGGGTGTTCATGACTACCACAGGTGTCTTGTAGGAAATGGATACACCATGTGTAGGGTGTGTGAGGGGTGTGTGTTGTAGGGAGGGTGTAGGGTCAGGACTGTTTCCCATCTTACTGGAAGTGAGATAGTTCACATTCTTCTTTTGATGAAGACACCCAGGTCTTTGTTTAGGACTTACTAATGTAATATTTGATCAATGTATTGTTTGATGGTTTGCCATGTATACACTTGATTATCTGGTTTATATTGGCAAAGTATTTTAGTATCGTGTACACACACACACACACACACACACACACACACACACACACACACACACACAGTTTGTCTATGGGCATACCCCAGACAGGGCAGCAGATGCAGTAAAAGGATCAGACAGAGACTTAATGGATTTAGTATAAATATTTAAAATATTTTATAAGCCATCGTAATAAATCTCGACACTCAAAAGCAAAAAAGTTATTTGTCACAAAAAGAACCTCGAATCAAGTCCGTCCATTTCAAATCGCAATAAAAAAAAAAAAGACTTACAAAGACATTTCATATTTTCAAAAAAGTTCAAAAAGGTTTTGACATTTTCGTATTAAAAAAATCGGTATTAAAACAGTTTTGCATGCAAGTGTTGACAGATATGAAAAAAGACATTCTATCTCAAAAGTGAGAAGCGTTGTGTACGTGGAAGCATTTTGCTAGTCCAATACAGTCTGGTGAATCTATGGTGTGACAACGGCAAACGCTACAGTCAAAATGTATAAGAAGACGACAGCAGGTAGTTTAAAATCATGGAACACGGAACACTAGAATCCATCATCGGAAACATCATTAGAACACCGGAAACATACAGTATTATTATTAATTACACGGCAAACTGTCACGGCACTACAACACCATCGTTTCCATTCGTTCAGAAAGCACCTTGGCAATTACCGTCGTCACGGCAGGCAGAACACACACATATAGCAATATTGCACAAACTACAGTCAGTGTCACTTAAAAGACGATATGAAATGTATCACTTTTACGTGCCGTGATACTGGAAGTTCTGCCCTCCTCCTCCTCCTCTTCCTCTAGCTCCTCCTCCTCATCTTCCTCATCTAGCTCCTCCCCCTCCTCTTCCTCTCCCTCCTTCTCCTCCTCCTCCTGTTTCAGTCCGAGGCAGGGCAGGGCTGCAACACTCAACAACTCATCGTAAATCCTTTGACACTTTTATAGAACTTGTCCGTCTCAACGGGTAGGTAGATCTGCTAACAGAGACTGAGGCAGAGTCCCTAATGGTATCCTACACATTTTATAGTCCATAGGGTTACTTAGGGTTAAAAGCAGTGCACTATGTAGGGAATAGGATACTATTCGGGACGCACCCTAGGAATGGATCGTCTATTAGTTAAAACTGTCATATAGAACGATGTATATTTCCACTGTCGAATAGAAGCTGATTGCACAACAGGTGAAAGTTGGGCTCAGAACAGTACCTTATAGGGCTATGGGGAAGTTAGAGCAGTATGAAAGGTGATGTGACTGGCTAGGAAACAAACTATCTCTAGGTATCTGCAGTGTTGGGTTCAGTGGAACACTGTTCAATGTGGAAATCCATAGAACTAGAAAGGATATTCTAATTCTATGGTAGAACTCATCGTTTGAGGTCAGGTTCCGTTGGAATGAAAACTACGGCAGAAATTCCACATAACTAATCTACTAATGATCTAAAACCCACGGGTCATAGAATGCTATGTTTTAATTAACGTGACAGCAGATAAGTCAGACTGACAGGCAGCTGTTCTGTTGGTATTGCTTGGCTGTAACTACGTGTCTAAACACACACACACACCCGCAGTAAATGTCAACCTGAAGGGACTTCCTAGAATAACACAATGACATAACAGTCTTCCGGGGAAATAAGCCCCTGACGTCGTTGTAGGTTTGGTTTACAATAATTAGATTATACAGCCACTTCCACTGTAAAAAGCTCCGCTTCATCTCCCTGATGTGTGTGTGTGTGTGTGTGTGTCACTCAGCCCTCTTTCACAACACAATATGTAACAACGACAGGTAAAACTCTTGACACTGTAGAGCTTTACTTCACATGTTCCAGTCACTGGAGTCACAACTTGTCTTCACAAAGGCCTTTCACCAGCAGAAACAATCGTTGACAGTACAAAGAGTCATTTTCATTTAATTTCAATCCATCTTTTAGTCTTCAGTGTTTTATTTTATAGTCTTTCACTCCATCAGCCAGTGTGTCTCTGTGTATCTAGAGTCATAGTGTCGTCATGGTGACTGCCTCAGCAGAGGACAGTTCACAGGTAAAAGTTCACAAAAAAAGTTCCAAGGCCGCTCAGGAAGAACCACGCCCACTTCCTGCCCCAAACAGGAAGCAGGAAGTGGGATCGAGATCCCCAAAACTGTCTGAAACGACACCACCTCACCCCCTCGTTTCATTTCTAACTTTTGGACCAATCACAAGCCACATCCTCCCCATGGTCTTCGATGATCGTCGTTGTCCCGTTACCCAAAATGCTTCAGCAGAGGGTCTTGAGCGCCCCGGAAGCACAGAGCAGCGTCTGCATGTGGTAAGGGGGCGGAGACACAAGATCCTCCTCCACCGTTTGCTCCGCCCTGAAACTGAACGGCTGGAAGGGGACCTTCTTCTTTAGGATCTGGCCGATGCCCATAGAAGGGAACTTACTGCCGCGGTGATAGGGGCTGTCTGGCTCAACGCTGCCCCCGGCAGACGGAGGACTAAAGGCAGATGACGGGTTGAGGGGGGAGAAGGCTGATTTGGGCGGGGAGAAGGCTGAGCCTCCTGGGGGGCTGCCGAAGGTGCTGGGGGGGCTACAGCTGGTGTCTGACCCGCACCAGTCACCCGAGTTAGAGGAGGACTTTTTGGGCTGGGGGTTGACGATGAGCACGGGGGGGCTGGGGATGGTTGCCTTTTTTAAGTAGGAGGAGTCAGGGTGAAAGGCGGAGACGTGTCGCGGAGGAGAGAAGGTCCCATTGGTCAGTTTGTACCAGGGCGTGGCCGAGGCAGGAACCACAACGTCGTCGATTGGCTCGGCTTTGGAGAGGGAGTCGTAAGAGTGCATACCGATTGGAGAGGGAGCCGGGGGGGCAGGGATGTGGTCTGGGCTAGTATTGGCCGCCTGGAGAGTTTCGAGGCGCCTGATTGGCTGTGGCGTGCGAGGGAAGAGGGGGTGGATCTCCAAGTATTCCATGGAGGACGAGGCGACGGTGCCGGACGGGGCGAGAGGCGAAGCGCGGTGGAAGTTACCCGTCACCGCTCGCAGAAGACCTGAGAGAGAGAGAGAGAGAGAGAGAGAATGAATATGTTAATGTCAGTCACTACAGACCACATTCTATAACAGTGTTACCCTCTGGGCCGACATGTATCTACCAGACCTGGGTTCAAATACATGTGGATCGGGTATATCTTTTCTGTGTATTTGGGTAGACCAAAACAAGTACTTTTACTTTAGTATTTTAATGGTTATTTGTAAAAAAAAAAAAACATTCATTGTATATAAGAGGATTATCAAATACTTATTTCAAATACTATTTCCAAATGGGTGAGTGTGTGTGGTAGATATCTTTAGGGTGTGAGTGTGTGTGTGGTAGATATCTTTAGGGTGAGTGTCTTTAGGGTGAGTGTGTGTGTGTGGTAGATGTCTTTAGGGTGAGTGTGTGTGTGGTAGATGTCATTAGGGTGTGAGTGTGTGTGGTAGATGTCTTTAGGGTGAGTGTGTGTGTGGTAGATATCTTTAGGGTGAGTGTGTGTGTGTGGTAGATATCTTTAGGGTGAGTGTGTGTGTGTGGTAGATGTCTTTAGGGTGTGTGTGTGTGGTAGATGTCATTAGGGTGTGAGTGTGTGTGGTAGATATCTTTAGGGTGTGAGTGTGTGTGGTAGATGTCTGGTTTGTTCCATAAATAAACCGATTGAGTTTGACCTGTAAGCAGGAGGAGAGAGACGGAGAGGGGGAGGAATGAGAAAGAGAGTAACAGAGAGAGAGAGAGAGAGAAGGATGAGAGAGAGAAAGAGAGAGAGAGAGAGAGAGAGAGAGAGAGAGAGAGAGAGAGAGAGAGAGAGAGACAGAGAGAGAGTGGGAGAAGGGGAGTGGAACAATATATTTGTCAGGAGGGAGAAAGGGAGAGATACACTGCATGGCCTTCATATTAGTGTATTCGGCTATTTCAGCCACACCCGTTGCGGACAGGTGTATAAAATCGAGCACACCGCCATGCAATCTCCATAGACAAACATTGACAGTAGAATGGCATTACTGAAGAGCTCAGTGACAACGTGGCACCGTCATAGGATGCCGCCTTTCCCACAAGTCAGTTCTTCAAATTTAGTCAAAGCCTAAGATCACCACGCGCAATGCCAAGCGGTCGGTTGGAAGGTGTAACGCTCGCCGTCCATTGGACTGAGTGAAAACGTGTTCTCTGGAGTGATGAATCACGGACGAATCTGGGTTTGGCGGCTGTCAGGAGAACGCTACGTGCCCCAATGCAGAGTAATGGTCTGGGGCTGTTTTTCATGGTTCAGGCTAGGCCCCTTAGTTCCAGTGAAGGGAAATCTTAAAGTTACAGCATACAAGGAAATTCTAGACGACTCTGTGCTTCCAACTTTGTGGCAACAGTTTGGGGAAAGCCCTTTCCTGTTTCAGCATGACAATGCCCCCGTTCACAAAGCGAGGTCCATACATAAATGGTTTGTTGAGATCGGTGTGGAAGAACTTGACTGGCCTGCACAGAGCCCTGACCTCAACCACATGAATTGGGAACACTGACTGCGAGCCAGGCCTAATCGCCCAACATCAGTGCCTGACCTCACTAATGCTCTTGTGGCTGAATGGAAGCAAGTCCCCGCAGCAATGTTCCAACATCTAGTGGAAAGCCTTCCCAGAAGAGTGGAGGCTGTTATAGCAGCAATGTTCCAACATCTAGTGGAAAGCCTTCCCAGAAGAGTGGAGGCTGTTATAGCAGCAATGTTCCAACATCTAGTGGAAAGCCTTCCCAGAAGAGTGGAGGCTGTTATAGCAGCAATGTCCCAACATCTAGTGGAAAGCCTTCCCAGAAGAGTGGAGGCTGTTATAGCAGCAAAGGAGGGGGACCAACTCCATATTAATACCCATGATTGTGGAATGAGATGTTGGATGAGCAGGTCACCCTCTTCTGTTAATTTGGTCAACAGAGGAGGGTAACCTGGGAGATAAGAGAGAGGGAGAGAGAACAGGCCTTTACAGGTTTTAAACACTGCATCAACTGATCTGCTCAGACATGTCAGGAAAACGTCATCTCTCTAGTCAAATGTAAATATACTGGCCTAGTCCTTTGGGTACCGGGGGGCTGAGTTAAGCAGTTCTTCTCGTGTTGTCATGTGATACATTATGGATAATATATAGTACCGGTCCAAAGTTTTAGCACACCTACTCATTCAAGGCTTTTTCTTTATTTTTTACTATTTTCTACATTGTAGAGTAATAATGAAGACATCAAAACAATGACATAACACATATGGAATCATGTAGTAACCAAAATAGGGTATATTTTATATTTGAGATTCTTCAAAATAGCCACCCTTTGCCTCGATGACAGCTTTGCACACATAATAACTGGAGAAGACCACACCAGTATGATGACATACTGTACATATGAACACATAACATAAGGGCCCATTTCAAGATATGCCCAGTACTATGCTGGATGTGTTGTCGTGTGTGTGTGTGTATGTGTGTGTGTGTGTGTGTGTGTGTGTGTGGTCTCACCTGTTTTATGGGGATGAAGGGATGAGAGGGGTGGAGGGGTAGAGGAGTGGAAGTATGGAGGGGTGACATCTAGTGTTGGGTGGTATCCAGATTTCCATATCTTCATACCGTGCCTGTGCCATCCCGGGATTTATGGTATTACCGACAGTGCACACAAAGGGCGCTATTTTTTTTTTTTCAAAGGAAGATAATCGCCAAAAACGTCACTTACCAGAATGCTAACAAAATGCTAACAATGCTAGGTAAATGCTATACGAGCGCAATTACGAACAATTAGTACTAGGCCAGACAATCTAGCTCATAATGCTATGAAAGTATCGTAAAACACAGTTTGCAGTGCGCACAAAACAAAATATTAGGCAGCAAGGATCTTAATCCAGAAAGGGATTGTCTCTGCTGCGGTTACCAAGAAACTGGATCTTGCAAGCTAACGTTAGCCACTTAGCTAACATTAGCAAGTTGGGCTAGTATTCCAGATGGAGACATGGAGAGAATTTATTTGGCACATCTTAGATAATTAACTTAATAGTTAATGGTAAACATCAGTAGTGAATTTCATACAACTTGATCACCTCACTTAAGTTGTGCTGCTGGAGTTTTTACCCATTGTGCTTCTTTGTAAACAAAACACACGTGACTGGCTCAACCCTCTGTTTTGGGGAAACTAGTACCAGTAAAGCTTCATAATGAAAAAAGCTTCATAATGTCGTATTATCTAAAGGGCAAAATAATGAACGCGATCTGCTTTATCCATTACCTAAGTGCACAAGTTAACTGCAGGTATTTATTTAAAAAGTATTAATATTCAAAGCCCCAAAGAACATCACATTGCTAACAAAATACTAACCAATACTTTTTATTTTATTTAACCTTTATTTAACTCGGCAAGTCAGTTATGAACAAATTCTTATTTTTCAAATGACGGCCTACCCAGGCCAAAACCCTTTACCCGGACGACGGCGGGACAATTGTGCGCCGCCCTGTGGGACTCCCAATCACGGCCGGTTGTGATACAGCCTGGAATCAAACCAGGGTCTGTAGTGACGCCTCTAGCACTGAGATGCAGTGCCTTAGACCGGTGGCCACTCGGGAGCCTCGAGTGATACAAAGGAATCCTCATAGATAATGCCAACTAAATGCTAACGAGCGCATTGCAAAAAAAATTTGTCCAGTTTCTGACCAAAACTATACAAGCATACGAGTAACGAAACAATGCTACTGCCAGTTTGCTGCACGCACAAAACAAATATTAGCCGGCAAGGCTCTTGATCCAGGAGGGGATCCTCTGCTGTTACCAAGCCAATGCCTGATTTTGGAAGACGCGAACCACTTAGCTAGACAGCGAACTAGCTACTAAATTAGCAAACCAAAAAAAAAAACGCACAAATTTACTTAAAAAGTGGCTACAAATATTCAAATGTATAAAAAAAATACAAAATAAACTTAAAAAAATTGTTTCAAAGGTGATGATGGTATTGAAAAACAATCCTGTGGCTTTCCCCAAATACCCCCGGTATACACGGTATACTGACACCTGCCATTGTTGTTGAGAGTAATCAGCTCTCCAGATAAAACAGAGTGTGAAAGCATTTCTGTTGAGAGGACAGACAGGGAATAGAGTGGCGTGAGTTTGTGTGTGTTCTCACCATTTCTGTGCTTCTTCTCTTTGCTAGGGCCCTTGCTGACGGCCAGGTAGACGGGAGTCTGTTTAGGAGGGATGGTGACCTTCTCTACGTGTTTTCTCCACTGGGTCTGGAAGTATTCATTCTTCTCCGTCTTCTTCTCCTTCTCCTGGTACACCTTTTCCTGGAGGACAGAAACGTTATTACAACGTAAACTACGATGTTATTCCCAGAGATATTCAAGCATTATTCTAGAGTTAGGACTACTGCTTTAGCTACCACTATAATGTACTGTAGCTACCACTATAATGTACTGTAGCTACCACTATAATGTACTGTAGCTACTACTATAATGTACTGTAGCTACTACTATAATATACTGTAGCTACCACTATAGGGTGTCTATAATATCCTGTACTCCATGGTGATGTAATGAAGGGTGTCTATAATACCCTGTACTCCATGGTGATGTAATGAAGGGTGTCTATAATACCCTGTACTCCATGGTGATGTAATGAAGGGTGTCTATAATATCCTGTACTCCATGGTAGTGTAATGAAGGGTGTCTATAATACCCTGTACTCCATGGTGATGTAATGAAGGGTGTCTATAATACCCTGTACTCCATGGTAGTGTAATGAAGGGTGTCTATAATATCCTGTACTCCATGGTGATGTAATGAAGGGTGTCTATAATACCCTGTACTCCATGGTAGTGTAATGAAGGGTGTCTATATAAAGTGTAGTGTTTCCTAACGTACCCTGTACTCCTTGGAGAGCCTCTTCATCTTGTTGTTGAGCAGGAAGTAGACAGCCAGGGTGTGACAGGCTCTGTTGGTGAGCACGGCACTCAGCACCTCGCTGTGCTTATAGCCCATCCGCTCGGTCATATGGAGTAATACCATGTGGTTGATCTCCTCAATGTGGATCCTAGAGACACAGAGGTTAGCCATCAGACCTGTGTGTGTGTTTGAGTGTGTGTGTGCATGTGTGTGTGTCTGTGTTTCCGTGTGTGTGTGTGTCTGTGTTTCCGTGTGTGTGTGTGTATGTCTGTGTTTCCGTGTGTGTGTGTATGTCTGTGTTTCCGTGTGTGTGTGTGTGTGTCTGTGTTTCCGTGTGTGTGTGTGTGTGTCTACCTATTGAGGTAAGGTGCTCCAGTGTTAGCGTTAGCCAGCTGAAGCCAGGAGTCAACCATGACCTGGTGGATGTTAGGTCTCTTAGCTGGATCTGGTTCTAACAGCTTCTTCAACAGACAGATGGCCGCTGTGGAGGGGACAGAGAGAGAGGGGGGAGGGGGAGAGAGAGGAGGGGATAGGGGGAGAGAGAGAAAGTGGGGAGAGGGAGAGAGAGCGAGAGAAAGAGAGAGAGAGAGATAGAGAGCAGGGCAAAGGGGGAGAGAGGGAGGGAGAGAGAGAGAGAGAGAGAGAGAGAGAGAGAGAGAGAGAGAGAGAGAGAGAGAGAGAGAGAGAGAAAGGGGGGGAGAAAGAGAGAGAATTTGTTAAAATATTTACTATGACGCAAAATACTTACTAATCCAGACAGAGTGTATCAGGGTTGGGGTCAATTACATTTCCATTCCAATCATTTCAAAAAGTAAACCAAATTCAAATTCCCATTCCAAATGTTCCTCATTGAAAAGTATTGGGGAGAATTGGAATTTCAGTGTACTTGCCAAACTGACTGGAATTTAAATGGAAGTGACCACTATAATATCCCGGCCAACCCTGGTGTGTAGGCAGTGTTCAGACTTCCATTGGCAACATTCTCAGTGAGGTTAACTGACACATATGTCTGTCTGACCATTGTGCTTTTCTGTTGACTGTCGACTGGCAATTCATCGTTTCCTGTTACTTCTAACTGTGTCTCAGCTGATGCATTCTTCACAGAAACACAAGTCCCTCTCAGACTCAGGGCTGTTTACAGAATAACAACTTTCTCTCTCCTCTCTCCCCCCTCTCTCTCTCTTTCCCTCTCTCTCTCCTCTCTCTCCCTTCCCTTCTCTTCTCTCTCTCTCTCTCTCTCTCTCTCTCTCTCTCTCTCTCTCTCTCTCTCTCTCCTCTCTCTCTCTCTCTCTCTCTCTCTCTCCTCTCTCTCTCTCTCTCTCCTCCCCTCTCTCTCTCTCTCTCTCCTCTCTCTCTCTCTCTCTCTCTCTCTCCTCTCTCTCTCTCTCTCTCTCTCTCCCCCTCCCCCTCTCTCTCTCTCTCCCTTCCCCTCTCTCTCTCTCCCCCTCTCCTTAGGAAGTGAGGGAATAATGTCTGTCTGTCTCGTGTCTGGAATCTTAGGTCCACAATCCGATCGACCCAGAGCGCCCCGTCTCTTCCTCCTCATTCGCTCCTTACATAAGAAGATGAATGAGAAGACAGCTCTGTGTCACCAGCTTGGATTAATAACTGCTTACATAACTCTTGTCTCCCAACTCTGTACCCAGTGTGTAGGTGTGTTCAGATACGATATGTTCAACGTCTAGTTTTTCATCTGCATTTGGTTTGAGTTGTCAACTAACCGTGAATTCAACATGAAATCACCAACAAAAAGGGGGAAAAAAAATACCAAATGCCCTAAATTACGAATCCCAATCAGTTTTTCCACATTGATTCAACTCCGTCACATTGAATTTTTGGGGTTGAAATGACGTGGAAACAACGTTGATTCAACCAGTTTTTTTTTTCTTCCCCCAGTGGGATTGTTATTCCCTTGCCAGGAATGAGGAAGTCAAAGAGCTGGAGGAAGGGAAGCGGGTGGGGTGAAACATTTCATTAACCTTTCACCCTCTCCTCCGAACCTCTAATTAAAATAGACTAGCTCAACAGCCAATCGTATGAGTTATGAGTGACAGCAGGAGCTACAGAGAACCGGTTGGTCCTGCCATTAAGCGGGGCTGCCAGAGGCGCTTGGCTTGGCGTTCCCACTGGTACCTGAGGAAGATCTTTACACACACACACACACACACACACACACACACACACACACACACACACACACACACACACACACACACACACACACACACAGGCTCCCACCTCTATTATAAAGAGCTGAATCAAGGTGCCAAAGAACGTTGAGACACGCTACCATTAACGTCATTGTGTAGATGCACCTGACCTCAGAGGAATGAGCGGATGAATGTCAGGTATAGGGTTAGGTATGACTTGAGGGTTAAGAAAAGTGTTGTTGGAAACACTGGATGATTTAAAGTCAAAGTCAAAGTCAAAGTCACCATTACTAGTCAGTTGTACAACCGAATGCCTTCAACCGAAATGTGTCTTCCGCATTTAACCCAACCCCCTCTGAATCAGAGAGGTGCGGGGGGCTGCCTTAATCGACATCCACGTCTTCGGCGCCCGGGGAACAGTGGGTTAACTGCCTTGTTCAGGGGCAGAACAACAGATTTTTACCTTGTCAGCTCAGGGATTTGAACTTGCAACCCTCCGGTTACAAGTCCAACGCTCTAAGGATTTGTGATGAGGTAACAGATAAGGACTAGGGTGAGGTACATTAGTTCAAAGATTAGTTGGGTTTAGTTGTTTAAAATGAAAAACACCGGATGATTTAAGGAGTTGTGTTGTTTACTGACGGAACAATTTAATGCAATAATATAATATTAAGATAAGACTAGAATAAGATACCAAGGCTGTCTTTAACTTACATGAAACCGGGGAGAGTGCTGCTAGTTACAGGCTAATTCATTTGGCCAAGACAACTTTTCTCCTCTGTATCTCCCTCTAGTTATCTCTATGTAGGTGAGTCCGGGAGGAGAACGCAGGCTGTCTTTCTGACTATAGTACATGACCTGATGGTATTTCATTACCTAACATGCATGTCTTGCCTTTTTGACTCCACTTCTAGTGTTACCGGTTGTACATCTACATAGGCTATCTTTCCCTATCACCCCTCGGGTACATATCGTATCTGAACACACCTTCACACTGGGTACATATCGTATCTGAACACACCTTCACACTGGGGACATATCGTATCTGAACACACCTTCACACTGGGTACATATCGTATCTGAACACACCTTCACACTGGGTACATATCGTATCTGAACACACCTTCACACTGGGTACATATCGTATCTGAACACACCTTCACACTGGGGACATATCGTATCTGAACACACCTTCACACTGGGTACATATCGTATCTGAACACACCTTCACACTGGGTACATATCGTATCTGAACACACCTTCACACTGGGTACATATCGTATCTGAACACACCTTCACACTGGGTACATATCGTATGGGAACACACCTTCACACTGGGTACATATCGTATCTGAACACACCTTCACACTGGGTACATATCGTATCTGAACACACCTTCACACTGGGTACATATCGTATGGGAACACACCTTCACACTGGGTACATATCGTATCTGAACACACCTTCACACTGGGTACATATCGTATCTGAACACACCTTCACACTGGGTACATATCGTATCTGAACACACCTTCACACTGGGGACATTTCGTATCTGAACACACCTTCACACTGGGGACATATCGTATCTGAACACACCTTCACACTGGGTACATATCGTATCTGAACACACCTTCACACTGGGGACATATCGTATCTGAACACACCTTCACACTGGGGACATATCGTATGGGAACACACCTTCACACTGGGTACATATCGTATCTGAACACACCTTCACACTGGGTACATATCGTATCTGAACACACCTTCACACTGGGTACATATCGTATCTGAACACACCTTCACACTGGGGACATATCGTATGGGAACACACCTTCACACTGGGTACATATCGTATCTGAACACACCTTCACACTGGGTACATATCGTATCTGAACACACCTTCACACTGGGGACATATCGTATCTGAACACACCTTCACACTGGGTACATATCGTATCTGAACACACCTTCACACTGGGTACATATCGTATCTGAACACACCTTCACACTGGGTACATATCGTATCTGAACACACCTTCACACTGGGTACATATCGTATGGGAACACACCTTCACACTGGGGACATATCGTATGGGAACACACCTTCACACTGGGTACATATCGTATCTGAACACACCTTCACACTGGGTACATATCGTATCTGAACACACCTTCACACTGGGTACATATCGTATCTGAACACACCTTCACACTGGGGACATATCGTATGGGAACACACCTTCACACTGGGTACATATCGTATCTGAACACACCTTCACACTGGGTACATATCGTATGGGAACACACCTTCACACTGGGTACATATCGATCTGAACACACCTTCACACTGGGTACATATCGTATCTGAACACACCTTCACACTGGGTACATATCAGATCTGAACACACCTTCACACTGGGGACATATCGTATGGGAACACACCTTCACACTGGGTACATATCGTATCTGAACACACCTTCACACTGGGGACATATCGTATCTGAACACACCTTCACACTGGGTACATGCAGTTCTCTATCCTCACACACATTTGTAAACACCCCTAGGAAGTGTGTGTGTGTGTGTGTGTGTGTGTGTGTGTGTGTGTGTGTGTTCGTGTGTGTGTGTCCGTGTGTTCGTGTGTGTGTGTCCGTGTGTGTGTGTGTATATAAGTGTGTGTGTTTCTGTAATGAATTAAATGTTGAATTTCCGTGTCAAATCGCCAATTGACAACCCATCCCTTATGGAATTAATTGATACATAAACAACAAACATTACAATAATTCACTATGGTACTCTGTATGTGCGTGTATATACACGTGTGTGTGAGTGTAGCGGTTTTCTGTGTGTGCGTGTATATACGTGTGTGTGCTTCTGTATGTTTGTGTATTTACGTGTGTGTGTGTGTGTGTTTCCGTATGTGTACCTGTAGAGAGAGAGGACGGTAGAGGGTTCATATCCTTGTCCACCATCTTCTGGTGCAGAGCTCTGAGACTGAAGGGCTCTGCCGTGAAGGGAAGGGTCCCGGTCAACATGGCGTACATGTTGACTCCTCTGGAAACAGGGCAAACAGGGACGTTACACGCCGTCTGTCAGACAACAATACCTTACTATAACGATCATAGGCAACTTGTTGAGAAGTGATCTAGTAGTTTGTACAGAGGGTCTTTACAGCAGGGATGGGAAACATGTATCTTGTAAACTGTTGTGAATGAAACCTTTTGGTTTTGTGATATGTGTACTCACATGGACCAGACGTCCACCTTGGGTCCGTACTTCTTGCGGGACAGCAGTTCTGGAGCAGCGTAGGCTGGGCTCCCACACTGCGTACTGAACGGGTCTGAATAACCCAGGATCCCTGCACAGTTACTGAGACCAAAATCTACAGGAGAGGAAGGGAAAGAAGGAGGGAGAGAGGAGAGAGAGGGAGGAGGGGGAGAGAGAGAGAGGGAGAGAGGGAGAGGGGGAGGAGAGACGGGGAGAGGGAGGAGAGAGGGAGAGGGGGAGAGTGGGAGGAGAGAGAGAGGGAGAGGGGGACGAGGAGGAGAGAGAGAGGAGAGAGGGGGAGGAGATATGGAGGGAGTTGATCGAGGGAGGAGAGAGATAGGGGTAGGAGAGAGGGAGGAGGGGGAGAGAGGGAGGAGAGAGAGAGGGAGAGGGGGAGGAGGAGGAGAGAGAGAGGAGAGAGGGGGAGGAGATATGGAGGGAGTGGATCGAGGGAGAATAGAGAGATAGTGGTAGGAGAGAGGGAGTTAGTTGATGTGTCCTGAATGTCTGAGTTTTTTTGAGAGATGAGAATCAGAGACAGAGACACAGAGAGAGGTTATTGGAACTTCTGTGAGTGTAATGTTTACTGTTCATTTTATTGTTTATTTCACTTGCTTTGGTGATGTTAACATACATTTGAAGTCGGAAGTTTACATACACTTAGGGTTGGAGTCATTAAAACTCATTTTTCAACCACTCCACAAATGTCTTGTTAACAAACTATAGTTATGGCAAGTCGGATAGGACATCTACATTGTCATTTTTCCAACAATTGTTTACAGACAGATTATTTCACTTATAATTCACTGTATCACAATTCCAGTGGGTCAGAAGTTTACATACACTAAGTTGACTGTGTCTTTAAACAGCTTGGAAAATTCCAGAAAATTATGTCATGGCTTTGGAAGCTTCTGATAGGCTAATTGACATCATTTGAGTCAATTGGAGGTGTACCTGTGGATGTATTTCAAGGCCTACCTTCAAACTCAGTGCCTCTTTGCTTGACATTATGGGGATATAAAAGAAATCAGCCAAGACCTCAGAAAAATAATTGTAGACCTCCTCAAGTCTGGTTCATCCTTGGGAGCAATTTCCAAACGCCTGAAGGTACCACGTTCATCTGTACAAACAATAGTACGCAAGTATAAACACCATGGGACCACGCAGCCGTCATACCGCTCAGGAAGGAGACGCGTTCTGTCTCCTAGAGATGAATGTACTTTGGTGCGAAAAGTGCAAATCAATCCCAGAACAACAGCAAAGGACCTTGTGAAGATGCTGGAGGAAACAGGTACAAAAGTATCTATATCCACAGTAAAACAAGTCCTTTATCGACTTAACCTTACACCAGCTCTGTCAGGAGGAATGGGCCAAAATTCACCCAACTTATTGTGGGAAGCTTGTGGAAGGCTACCCAAAACATTTGACCCAAGTCAAACAATTTAAAGGCAATGCTACCGAATACTAATTGAGTGTATGTCAACTTCTGACCCACTGGGAATGTGATGAAAGAAATAAAAGCTGAAATAAATGATTCTCTCTACAATTTTTTTTCTGACGTTTCACATTCTTAAAATTAAGTGGTGATCCTAACTGAACTAAGACAGGGAATTTTTACTAGGATTAAATGTCAGGAATTGTGAAAAACTGAGTTTAAATGTATTTGGCTAAGGTGTACAGTGGGGAAAAAAAGTATTTAGTCAGCCACCAATTGTGCAAGTTCTCTCACTTAAAAAGATGAGAGAGGCCTGTAATTTTCATCATAGGTACACTTCAACTATGACAGACAAAATGAGGAAAAAAAAATCAGAAAATCACATTGTAGGATTTTTTTTATTAATTTATTTGCAAATTATGGTGGAAAATAAGTATTTGGTCAATAACAAAAGTGTATCTCAATACTTTGTTATTTACCCTTTGTTGGCAATGACAGAGGTCAAACGTTTTCTGTAAGTCTTCACAAGGTTTTCACACACTGTTGCTGGTATTTTGGCCCATTCCTCCATGCAGATCTCCTCTAGAGCAGTGATGTTTTGGGGCTTTCGCTGGGCAACACGGACTTTCAACTCCCTCCAAAGATTTTCTATGGGGTTGAGATCTGGAGACTGGCTAGGCCACTCCAGGACCTTGAAATGCTTCTTACGAAGCCACTCCTTCGTTGCCCGGGCGGTGTGTTTGGGATCATTGTCATGCTGAAAGACCCAGCCACGTTTCATCTTCAATGCCCTTGCTGATGGAAGGAGGTTTTCACTCAAAATCTCACGATACATGGCCCCATTCATTCTTTCCTTTACACGGATCAGTCGTCCTGGTCCCTTTGCAGAAAAACAGCCCCAAAACATGATGTTTCCACCCCCATGCTTCACAGTAGGTATGGTGTTCTTTGGATGCAACTCAGCATTCTTTGTCCTCCAAACACAACGAGTTGAGTTTTTACCAAAAAGTTATATTTTGGTTTCATCTGAAATTCTCCCAATCCTCATCTGGATCATCCAAATGCTCTCTAGCAAACTTTAGACTTGCCTGAACATGTACTGGCTTAAGCAGGGGGACACGCCTGGCACTGCAGGATTTGAGTCCCTGGCGGCGAGTGTGTTACTGATGGTAGGCTTTGTTACTTTGGTCCCAGCTCTCTGCAGGTCATTCACTAGGTCCCCGTGTGGTTCTGGGATTTTTGCTCACCGCTTTTGTGATCATTTTGACCCCACGGGTGAGATCTTGCGTGGAGCCCCAGATCAAGGAAGATTATCAGTGGTCTTGTATGTCTTCCATTTCCTAATAATTGCTCCCACAGTTGATTTCTTCAAACCAAGCTGCTTACCTATTGCAGATTCAGTCTTCCCAACCTGGTGCAGGTCTACAATTTTGTTTCTGGTGTCCTTTGACAGCTCTTTGGTCTTGGCCATAGTGGAGTTTGGAGTGTCTGTTTGAGGTTGTGGACAGGTGTCTTTTATACTGATAACAAGTTCAAACAGGTGCCATTAATACAGGTAATGAGTGGAGGACAGAGGAGCCTCTTAAAGAATAAGTTACAGGTCTGTGAGAGCCCGAAATCTTGCTTGTTTGTATGTGACCAAATACTTATTTTCCACCATAATTTGCAAATAAATTCATAAAAATCCTACAAAGTGATTTTCTGGAATTTTTTTTCATCATTTTGTCTGTCATAGTTGAAGTGTACCTATGATGAAAATTACAGGCCTCTCTCATCTTTTTAAGTGAGAGAACTTGCACAATTGGTGGCTGACTAAATACTTTTTTGCCCCACTGTATGTAAACTTCAGACTTCAACTATATGTTTCCCATGCCAATAAACAGAGAGAGACAGACCCAGAGAGAGAGAGAGACAGACCCAGAGAGAGAGAGAGAGACAGACCCAGAGAGAGAGAGAGAGACAGACCCAGAGAGAGAGAGAGAGACAGACCCAGAGAGAGAGAGAGACAGACCCAGAGAGAGACAGACAGACCCAGAGAGAGAGAGAGAGACAGACCCAGAGAGAGAGAGAGAGACAGACCCAGAGAGAGAGAGAGACAGACAGACCCAGAGAGAGAGAGAGACAGACCCAGAGAGAGAGAGAGACAGACCCAGAGAGAGAGAGAGAGACAGACCCAGAGAGAGAGAGAGAGACAGACCCAGAGAGAGAGAGAGACAGACCCAGAGAGAGAGAGACAGACCCAAAGAGAGAGAGACAGACAGACCCAGAGAGAGAGAGAGAGACAGACCCAGAGAGAGAGAGAGACAGACAGATCCAGAGAGAGAGAGAGAGAGACAGACCCAGAGAGAGAGAGACAGACCCAGAGAGAGAGAGACAGACCCAGAGAGAGAGAGAGAGAGAGACAGACCCAGAGAGAGAGAGAGACAGACCCAGAGAGAGACAGACCCAGAGAGAGAGAGAGACAGACCCAGAGAGAGAGAGACAGACCCAGAGAGAGAGAGACAGACCCAGAGAGAGAGAGAGACAGACCCAGAGAGAGGTGGATGTGTGTGTGTTTTTTGCAACTCTTCCTGGTTCAATTCAATTGAAGGGGCTTTATTGGCATGGGTCACATGTTTACACCCTGCTACTCTGGAAGAGGTACAGCTCTGTTCTCCTGAAACACCCTGCTACTCTGGAAGAGGTACAGCTCTGTTCTCCTGAAACACCCTGCTACTCTGGAAGAGGTACTGCTCTGTTCTCCTGAAACACCCCGCTACTCTGGAAGAGGTACAGCTCTGTTCTCCTGAAACACCCCGCTACTCTGGAAGAGGTACTGCTCTGTTCTCCTGAAACACCCCGCTACTCTGGAAGAGGTACAGCTATGTTCTCCTGAAACACCCCGCTACTCTGGAAGAGGTACAGCTATGTTCTCCTGAAACACCCCGCTACTCTGGAAGAGGTACTGCTCTGTTCTCCTGAAACACCCCGCTACTCTGGAAGAGGTACTGCTCTGTTCTCCTGAAACACCCCGCTACTCTGGAAGAGGTACTGCTCTGTTCTCCTGAAACACCCTGCTACTCTGGAAGAGGTACAGCTCTGTTCTCCTGAAACACCCCGCTACTCTGGAAGAGGTACAGCTATGTTCTCCTGAAACACCCTGCTACTCTGGAAGAGGTACTGCTCTGTTCTCCTGAAACACCCCGCTACTCTGGAAGAGGTACAGCTCTGTTCTCCTGAAACACCCTGCTACTCTGGAAGAGGTACAGCTCTGTTCTCCTGAAACACCCTGCTACTCTGGAAGAGGTACAGCTCTGTTCTCCTGAAACACCCCGCTACTCTGGAAGAGGTACAGCTCTGTTCTCCTGAAACACCCCGCTACTCTGGAAGAGGTACAGCTCTGTTCTCCTGAAACACCCTGCTACTCTGGAAGAGGTACAGCTCTGTTCTACTCCTAGCTACTGTTGGCTGAGTCACTCTGTTTGGTTAGTTAGTTAGTTAGTTAAATCTTTATCTCTTTCTGTCGTGGGAATTTACCTTTTTGCAGCTGACTTTCTCTCAGATTAGATAAAAAAGACAAATAAAAGAACACACACACACAGGGACAAAGCCGGGGTTAGTTAGGTAAACGGTGGCTACCTATGAGCTTGATGTTGTCCTGTTCATCCAACAGTAGGTTTTCAATCTTCAGATCCCTGTGAGATAGACACAGAGAGGTCCAGAACATTAGAGTCACTGGCTAAATTATCTTATTACAGCTGGCATATGCTGAAGATCTGTGTGTGTGTGTATGTCTCTGTGTGTTGTCTCTGTCTGTCTGTCTGTCTGTCTGTGTGTGTGTGTGTGTGTCCCTCTACCTGTGCACCACTCCGGCTCTGTGTAGATGTTCCACAGCCATCACCAGCTGCCGTACGTATTTCTGCGTCTCTCTCTCGTCCAGCTTCTTCTTATCGTAGATGCGGTTCATGAGGTTTCCTCCAGGACACAACTCCATCACCAGGTAGTAACTGATGACAACAGGACACAACTCTATCACCAGGTAGTAACTGATGCCAACAGATTGAAATACTAGAAGTTTCTATAGACTTCATACACAGATCAGGTCTGTTTCTAATGTTTTATCCCTGTCCCTTCTATTCATTCTGTGTTAATTCATGTATTGTTCATTTCACAACTGTTTCTTACTATTTTCATTTCAGTATTTTTATGTGTTTTTATTGTAAAGAAAA
>CM059787.1:4924707-5027207 GCA_030435695.1 Brachymystax lenok tsinlingensis | reverse complement strand
TACTAGGGGAGGGAGACGGAGAGTGGGGTATACTAGGGAGGGAGACGGAGAGTGGGGGTATACTAGGGGAGGGAGACGGAGAGTGGGGGTATACTAGGGGAGGGAGACGGAGAGTGGGGTATACTAGGGGAGGGAGACGGAGAGTGGGGGTATACTGGGGAGGGGAGACGGAGAGTGGGGGTATACTGGGGAGGGAGACGGAGAGTGGGGGTATACTAGGGGAGGGAGACGGAGAGTGGGGTATACTGGGGAGGGAGACGGAGAGTGGGGGTATACTGGGGAGGGAGACGGAGAGTGGGGGTATACTGGGGAGGGAGACTGAGAGTGGGGTATACTGGGGAGGGGAGACGGAGAGTGGGGGTATACTGGGGGGGAGGGAGACGGAGAGTGGGGGTATACTAGGGAGGGGAGACGGAGAGTGGGGGTATACTAGGGGAGGGGAGACGGAGAGTGGGGGTATACTAGGGGAGGGAGACAGAGAGTGGGGGTATACTGGGGAGGGAGACGGAGAGTGGGGGTATACTGGGGAGGGGAGACGGAGAGTGGGGGTATACTAGGGGAGGGGAGACTGAGAGTGGGGTATACTGGGGAGGGAGACGGAGAGTGGGGGTATACTAGGGGAGGGAGACGGAGAGTGGGGGTATACTAGGGGAGGGAGACGGAGAGTGAGAGGGTATGCTAGGGGAGGGGGAGACTTGAGAGTGGGGGTATACTGGGGAGGGAGACGGAGAGTGGGGGTATACTAGGGAGGGAGACGGAGAGTGGGGGTATACTGGGGAGGGAGACGGAGAGAGTGGGGGTATACTGGGGGAGGGAGACGGAGAGTGGGCATACTGGGGGAGGGGAGACGGAGAGTGGGGGTATACTGGGGAGGGAGACGGAGAGTGGGGGTATACTGGGGAGGGGAGACGGAGAGTGGGGTATACTAGGGGAGGGGAGACGGAGAGTGGGGGTATACTAGGGGAGGGAGACGGAGAGTGGGGGTATACTGGGGGAGGGAGACGGAGAGTGGGGGTATACTAGGGGAGGGAGACGGAGAGTGAGGGTATACTGGGGAGGGAGACGGAGAGTGGGGGTATACTGGGGAGGGAGACGGAGAGTGGGGTTATACTGGGGAGGGGAGACTGGGCAGAGTTAGGAGGAGAGGAGGGGGTTCTCAGCCCAGGGGCCATCTGAACAACTGTTGTTTATCTTCTCTCTCTCAGACAGGCACAAGGGGAAGGGGGAATGAGGTCATACAGGGAAAGTGGGTTACATACATTCAAAACAGATTCATCATACACAACATGTGTTATCTCCTGACCTGGTCCTCTCCCCGACCTCCCCTCTCCCCGACCTCCCTCTCCCTCTGTCCTTTGTAGTAATATGATCCCCACACATTTCTCTGCCCCCAGACACTGACCCCAAATACACCCCACCCCCCCCACCCTCACCATATAAGGCCGTTGTTTCCAGTGATGCCTCAATCCTCTTCCGTCCTTTTCCCTTCCCATTCAGTATCAACCTCCTCTGCTCTGTCTCTCACGGCCGTGCCTGTCCTATCACAAAGCACCGCTCCATCCTTACTACTGCCGCTGATGTAATACCGCTCACCCCCGCCTCCCGTAGTAGACGACCCAGAGAGCAGCGCTGCTCCTCTCTCCTCTCCCCTCCTCTCCTCTCCCCTTCTCTCCTCTCCCTCCCCTCCCCTCCCCTTCTCTCCTCTCCTCTCCCCTTCTTTCCTCTCCTCTTCTCTCTCCTGACTGTGATTGCCAAGTGTTTGCATCATCCATACAAAGGGAACAAGGGAAGGAGAAAAGAGAGGAGCGTTCTCTATCTCTCTCTCTCTCTCTCTCTTTCTCTTTCTCTCTTTCTCTTTCTCTCTTTCTCTCTCTCTCTTTCTCTCTCTCTCTCTCTCTCTCTCTCTCTCTCTCTCTCTCTCTCTCTCTCTCTCTCTCTCTCTCTCTCTCTCTCTCTCTCTCTCTCTTTCTCTCTCTTTCTCTCTCTCTCCACAGCAACAGAGTGAAAGGGGGTACAGGCGGGGGTATATTTCTTTAATGAAAAAAACACACACAGTGAAAAACACACACAGACACGCGTGCACACACACAGTGAGGAAAAGGGGTACGTGTTTTTGTAATATGCTAATGCATTTGGCTGCACCTCAAAAGCACAGAGAGCCCAGAGAGACAAAGGCAACCAGTGGCCAATGGTAGCCCATATCACAGCCCTGCGTTGATGACCAAACACACACACACACATACACTTAAAGACATCCTTTCATATGTAAGTACCCTCGCCACTTTCTCATGGGCTGGTCTATTCATTAGGACAGTGTCGGGTCTGTTTCAGCGGAGGAGACCTCTCTAGAGAGCACAGGTCAACACAACACAACAACACAGCACAGCCACTACCCACCACATGGTACACAACTAACACTACAGTAAATATTGATAATATTCAAGCTGGGTTGTGGGCAGGAGTGTGTGTTCACTCCCATTGTGCTGGTTAATGTCCCCACCTGGCACTATAGGAGACCATTCATAATGAACGTGTCATTATTACAATAGGGGTGCATGTGTACATCATACCTCGTGTCATTATGAGTTGTGAAATAAGGTAGCATTGGGTTATTGTTACAGGTTTTTGGTTTTTCCATTGATGTTTTGAGGTTGCACATATAGCTCGTTAGCACATGTAGCTCGTTGGCACATATAGCTAGTTAGCACATGTAGCTCGTTAGCACATGTAGCTCGTTAGCACATATAGCTCGTTAGCACATAAAGCTCGTTAGCACATGTAGCTCGTTAGCACATGTAGCTCGTTAGCACATGTAGCTCGTTAGCACATAAAGCTCGTTGGCACATGTAGCTCGTTAGCACATAAAGCTCGTTAGCACATATAGCTCGTTAGCACATAAAGCTCGTTAGCACATGTAGCTCGTTAGCACATAAAGCTCGTTAGCACATAAAGCTCGTTAGCACATGTAGCCTGTTAGCACATGTAGCTCGTTAGCACATGTAGCCTGTTAGCACATAAAGCTCGTTAGCACATGTAGCTCGTTAGCACATAAAGCTCGTTAGCACATGTAGCTCGTTAGCACATATAGCTCGTTAGCACATGTAGCTCATTAGCACATAAAGCTCGTTAGCACATGTAGCTTGTTAGCACATGTAGCTCGTTAGCACATAAAGCTCGTTAGCACATAAAGCTCGTTAGCACATGTAGCTCGTTAGCACATAAAGCTCGTTAGCACATGTAGCTCGTTAGCACATAAAGCTCGTTAGCACATAAAGCTCGTTAGCACATGTAGCTCGTTAGCACATAAAGCTCGTTAGCACATAAAGCTCGTTAGCACATGTAGCTCGTTAGCACATGTAGCTCGTTAGCACATAAAGCTCGTTAGCACATGTAGCTCGTTAGCACATATAGCTCGTTAGCACATAAAGCTCGTTAGCACATGTAGCTCGTTAGCAGGTAGGGTGTTCCACCTGTGCTGGTTGTCATCTCGTTAGTGCCTTGAGAGATGCGGAGGGTCAACACCTTTAGTTTTCTAGAACATTTCTAGAAAAGCAATCCTTTATTTATATTTTTGTTTTGCGATCCCTATTTAGGTTCGTTTCCTGTTTTTAAGTTTGGGTTTTGTGGGTTTTTCTTTTGTTTGTCTCTTCTTGGGCAAATTTAGTGGATGCTCATGGTGTGTGTCTTTTATCATGATCATCATTATCGACCCCGGCAAACATTAGGACTATGTATGTGACTGTGTAAACCACGGCATGTATTCCGCTGTAGCGACGAGCCATTCTATACTACTATAAAACGTGATAGAAAATATCAATGGAATGACATCGCATTTCAATGTGAAGTGGCTATTTACATGTTAAGTGTTTAAGAGGAGGCTATTGTAACCCCGTTATAATTCGGTAATTAAGTAGTCTAATTTAAGCAGGCGCTACTAAAGTTGTCAAAAATGTCCAATACATCTTCTTGTAACTATAGCAAGATCGGTCACTTGGCAAAAGATTCCAAGTGTTTTAAATTTCAACATCCGAAATAGTGATTCTACATGCATGGCAAAATGGGACGATTTGTAGTAAACTTTAAGCACGAGAAACGACCCAAACAAAGCCCAACAAATGTATCAAAAAATGTCTCCATCCCATCCACAAAAAAAGTGAACAACTAAGTTCCAGAACTGTCAAGTAGCCTACCTTCTCTCCGGTCATGGCATGAAGTCCCTCTCGGACTTTAGCGAAGGAGCCCTCCCCAAGTTTCCTACCGATCAAGTAGTTTCCCACCCGCTTGGTATGGTAGAAGTTCCGCAGGATATCCACGGCAGGGCTGCTTAGGGAAGCCGGGACAACGTTCTCGTTGTTGGGGGTAGAGGCGGGGGCTTTACCCCCGTGGAACCGGGGACTGTCAACCACCATGTCGAAGTCAGCGACTGGCATAAGTGTCAAACTACAAACGGGTTGTTTTTGACCCCGTAGGTTTTTGTTCCTCGCTCTTCTCTGCGCTATAAACGGGGTCTGTCGTGTATGTGAGGTGCATCTGAAGTAAAGTCTGTCTGTCCGGTGCCCTGTCACAAATAATTGTAAATACTTAACGGAAATCCGAGCTGGCGCCACCTGTTCAACCTAAAGCGTCGGCATGTAGTGGGCGCACTGAGATTGTTCAGAGATGACGCGTCCAAACGTGTTCAACCACTTAATGTAACGGTCCCATGTAGAGAATAACATTCAAAAATAGTCTTTTTGACTGAGAAAAGATTATAAATATTGCCAAAGCGTTTTTTTTTTAAAGACTAGAAGTCAGTGTAATTATCCTTAAATCCTGTGAGAAACAAACGAAAGTGTTGTTCATTCAACTTCTCTCTGTCAAAGTCTCTCAAAGTGTTCTGTATTGAAGCGTTCCTTTGCGTTGGGCGATTACCGAATAGACTGTTGAATGTGAAGCACACTGTTCGGTTCGAAGCGACTTTCCCGGTTCAGTGGGTGGGCGTTAATTGTTTGTGTGGAAAAGCTCCCCGACTTGGTAACCGGGCTGAACTGTAATCCTATCAGAGACGGCGGCGGGAGGAGACGTGAGATCCAGGGACCCAAGCCCCACCCTACGACCATTGCTTCTTCTCCCTCTCTCCTCATCTCCACATCCCTGCAGCTCAAACAAAGCCAGGTCTAGCTCGCCCGGAGACTGGCTATAGGGATGATATCATAATGCTTTCTCTCTGCCCTGATTGGAAGGTGACTCCTGGTAGTTAAAGAACACGGACTTTGATTAATGAGCCTATTGATTTTTCTTGCTGTTTGGGAGAAAGATTGACCCTTCTCCTTCACCTAAAGGGACTTGTCTTCAAAACAGATAGACAAAATATCTTACACCACAATGTTATTTTATTAACCATTACTATTCTTAACCTAAAGGGTGCGTTATGTAGGCTATATGCAAATGTAGGGGCGGTTTTGCATGTTATTTTAGGAACAAAGAAATGTGTTGATTTATGAAGTGGAAATATTGCGTAAAAGGGCTGTGCCTCTCCGTTCCGAGTTTCTGCTCTGCTAGCACAATAACAAGAGGTCTCTGCGTGCCAATAACCAAATGAGCTACACACCCACGTGCTTGACTGATGGGAGTTTTTATTATGTGACATCTCAAGAACTGACTGTGGTCTAAATTATACTCTCACACAATGATATTAGCTTCTTTTTTTTTTTTTTAATCAATGCCTTATATTTTCTTTGTGCTGTCAAATCCATACAGCTATTGCATCAGATACACATATTCAACATGATAGCAATAACACACAGTCATGGTAAAACGGCAATCTGTGTTTCTTTGATTGGGGTTTTTCCTTCTGTTTTCTTCATCCACACGGATGACACTGATTTAATGAATGAATTCATGACAATGAAAGTGAACAAAGCGCGGCGGGCTTCGCTTTGAAGGTGTCCCCATTATAGAGGATGAGCGCAGTTTCTCCTGCGTCTTGTCCTATGAACAGACACACACAGGACAAAACGCTCTGTTGAAGTCATAAGAAACTGTTGCTTTTACATTCAATCTCTTACATTTCGGTCCTGAACAGGAAGATAAGAAGAGACGTATATATTGGTGCTAATAATAATCGTTTATATCTACCAAACATATATATTTTTTTTGGGGGGGGGGCGGTAGGTTTTGGAACAAATAAGGCTTACAAAAAAAAAAAAAAACTCAAATGTTATTTTGTCATGTTTTGCTAAACGAATAAAGCCAGTGGATTTTTGTTGTTGTCATTTATAACCAAAGAAAACATAGGCTGTCCGCTGTCTGCTGCAAAGTGTCAGCTCAGCGCATTGCCTCCACCTTGCTTTGTCTACCGGACCACGCGGTCAAGACACAATGAAGAAATCAGACATTGGAAAAATGGGAGCAAAACACGAGAATGTGGCGTCATCTATTGGTAGTATTACGCATTACATTCCAAAGGTCATGTAGGTTGGCTATAATGACGTTACGAATGTGCCAGCCAGGTAGTTAGTTAGTAGGCTATGTTAGCTATATCGTGTGTTAATTCCTGGTGGCATAACCTCGACTGATGAGCGATATCCTTAGGACAGAGGGGACTGACTGATGGCCTGGCAAGCACAGCTGTGGAGGACAGAGGATGGGTGGTAGAGGATGCCTGGATGTTTGACTTAATCCTGATAGCCTCCTGGCTCTCAGGGAAGAGCTCCACATATTCATTTAAAGCCATTTTATTAGAGCCATGGTTTTTGAAATCACTCCTCGTTGGCTGAGAGGCAGATTTCTGGTTGCGACAACCAATCATATCGCATAACCCAGCCCAGCCCAGCACATTTTCAACCACCCACTTGAAGGTATGTTCCTTATAAAGGCCAAACTGCATCTCATGCTGACCCAGCAAATGTTCCCTGCTTGCTGGGTTGCCACCTCTAAGCAGTACAGCCCTCCTGGCTGAATCCACCAGTTTGTCTGGAGACACAGCCCTCCTGGCTGAATCCACCAGTTTGTCTGGAGACACAGCCCTCCTGGCTGAATCCACCAGTTTGTCTGGAGACACAGCCCTCCTGGCTAAATCCACCAGTTTGTCTGGAGACACAGCCCTCCTGGCTGAATCCACCAGTTTGTCTGGAGACACAGCCCTCCTGGCTGAATCCACCAGTTTGTCTGGAGACACAGTCCTCCTGGCTGAATCCACCAGTTTGTCTGGAGACACAGCCCCCCTGGCTGAATCCACCAGTTTGTCTGGAGACACAGCCCTCCTGGCTGAATCCACCAGTTTGTCTGGAGACACAGCCCTCCTGGCTGAATCCACCAGTTTGTCTGGAGACACAGCCCTCCTGGCTAAATCCACCAGTTTGTCTGGAGACACAGCCCTCCTGGCTGAATCCACCAGTTTGTCTGGAGACACAGCCCTCCTGGCTGAATCCACCAGTTTGTCTGGAGACACAGTCCTCCTGGCTGAATCCACCAGTTTGTCTGGAGACACAGCCCCCCTGGCTGAATCCACCAGTTTGTCTAGAGACACAGCCCTCCTGGCTGAATCCACCAGTTTGTCTGGAGACACAGCCCTCCTGGCTGAATCCACCAGTTTGTCTAGAGACACAGCCCTCCTGGCTGAATCCACCAGTTTGTCTGGAGACACAGCCTTCCTTCCATTTGGCAGTTTTCTGTCTGCTGTGAAAATAAAATGGGAAAGTTTGAATTTAAAAATGACCTGAGAGGAAATTTATTTTTCCATGGTCCTCTTCTAGCGTTTTAAGGTCCCGCCATAGCTCTACCGTCATTGGTAAATTCTTGGTTACTTCTTGGTTACACTGGCGTCTCGGGTTGGCGAGTGCAATTCTTGGTTACTTCTTGGTTTCAGACGGCGATGTGATTGGTTGTCGCAACCAGAAATTTACTTGACTCACTGTTGTCAGTGGGCGTCCTACGTTCCTGTACGGGCTAACGTTACTCCTTAGTCCATGGACCATAAATGTTCTGTTTAAAGTGTGAATTGGCTCTGGGAGTCAAAACATCCAAATACTCAGTATAAATGTGAATCGATTCTCAATTCCGGTACGGTTCTAGAAACATAAATCACATCAAAATAATTTCAATTGTAAAACACACACTTACTGTACACTGTTTTAACACGGTTGCAGCCAACTGTATTTTTGGGGAAAATGTGTCTTCCGTTTACACAGAGATGCTAGGAGACGCAGAGAGTCATAATGTAATGAACTGAGAGTCATAATGTAATGAACTGAGAGTCATGATGTAATGAACTGAGAGTCATGATGTAATGAACTGAGAGTCATATAGTAATGAACTGAGAGTCATATAGTAATGAACTGAGAGTCATAATGTAATGAACTGAGAGTCATAATGTAATGAACTGAGAGTCATGATCTAATGAACTGAGAGTCATATAGTAATGAACTGAGAGTCATATAGTAATGAACTGAGAATCATAATGTAATGAACTGAGAGTCATAATGTAATGAACTGAGAGTCATAATGTAATGAACAGAGTCATGATGTAATGAACTGAGAGTCATAATGTAATGAACTGAGAGTCATATAGTAATGAACTGAGAGTCATATAGTAATGAACTGAGAGTCATATAGTAATGAACTGAGAGTCATAATGTAATGAACTGAGAGTCATATAGTAATGAACTGAGAGTCATAATGTAATGAACTGAGAGTCATATAGTAATGAACTGAGAGTCATAATGTAATGAACTGAGAGTCATATAGTAATGAACTGAGAGTCATAATGTAATGAACTGAGAGTCATATAGTAATGAACTGAGAGTCATATAGTAATGAACTGAGAGTCATAATGTAATGAACTGAGAGTCATATAGTAATGAACTGAGAGTCATAATGTAATGAACTGAGAGTCATAATGTAATGAACTGAGAGTCATATAGTAATGAACTGAGAGTCATATAGTAATGAACTGAGAGTCATATAGTAATGAACTGAGAGTCATATAGTAATGAACTGAGAGTCATAATGTAATGAACTGAGAGTCATATAGTAATGAACTGAGAGTCATAATGTAATGAACTGAGAGTCATATAGTAATGAACTGAGAGTCATAATGTAATGAACTGAGAGTCATGATCTACGGCTATCTCAGGAGAAGCAAAGTGTTGGAATACAGACTAAATATACAGTGAGCTCCAACAGTATTGGGATAGTGACCTGTTTGGTTGTTCTGGCTCTGTACTCCACAACTTTGGATTTGAAATGATACAAAGTGCAGACTGTCCGCTTTAATTTGAGGGTATTTTCATCCATATTACAGCTCTTTTTGTACATAGTCCACCCATTTAAGACGAACCAAAAGTACTGGGACAAATTCACCGATTTTTAAAATAATTTTTTAATTTAACCAGGCAAGTCAGTTAAGAACAAATTCTTATTTACAACGACGGCCTACCAGGGAACAGTGGGTTAACTGCCTTGTTCAGGGGCAGAAGGACAGATTTTTACTGTGTCAGCTCGGGGATTTGAACTAGCAACCTTCCGGTTACTTGTCCAACACTCTAACCACTAGGCTACCTGCCTGATGTGTATTAAAGAAGTCAAAGGTTTTGTATTTGGTTCCATAATCCTAGCCTGCAATGACTACATCAAGCTGGTGACACTACAAACTGGTTGAATGTGTTTGTTCTTTGTTTTGGTTGTGTTTCAGATTATCTTGTTCCCAATATAAATACATGGTAAATAATGTAATGTGTCATTTTGGAGTCACTTTTATTGTAAATAAGAATAGAATGGAAATAGTCTGGGTAGCCATTTGACTAGATGTTCAGTAGTCTTATGGCTTGGGGGTAGAAGCTGTTAAGAAGTCTCTTGGACCTAGACTTGGCGCTCCGGTACCGTAGCAGAGAGAAGAGTCTATGACTAGGGTGGCTGGAGTCTTTGACCAGTTTTAGATCCTTCCTCTGACGCCGCCTGGTATAGAGGTCCTGGATGGCAGGAAGCTTGGCCCCAGTGATGTACTGGGCCGTTCGCACTACACTCTGTAGTGCCTTGCGGTCGGAGGCCGAGGCCGAGCAGTTGCCATACCAGGCAGTGATGCAACCAGAACTGTAGAACGTTTTGAGGATCTGAGGACCCATGCCAAATCTTTTCAGTCTCCTGAGGGGGAATAGGTTTTGTCGTGCACTCTTCACGACTGTCTTGGTGTGTTTGGACCATGTTAGTTTGTTGGTGATGTGGACGCCAAGGAACTTGAAGCTCTCAACCTGCTCCACTGCAGCCCCGTCGATGAGAATGGGGGCGTGCTCGGTCCTCTTTCCTGTAGTCCACAATCATCTCCTCTGTCTTGATCACGTTGAGGGAGAGGTTGTTGTCCTGGCACCACACGGCCAGGTCTCTGACCTCCTCCCTAAAGGCTGTCTCATCGTTGTCGGCCCTGATGAATTGTGAATATTGATGAGTGAGAAAGTTACAGATGCACAAATATCATACCTCCAAGACATGCTAACCTCTCAGCATTACAATAACAGGGGAGGTTAGCATTTTATATCATACCCCCAAGACACGCTAACCTCTCACCATTACAATAACAGGGGAGGTTAGCATTTTATATCATACCCCCAAGACACGCTAACCTCTCACCATTACAATAACAGGGGAGGTTAGCATTTTATATCATACCCCCAAGACATGCTAACCTCTCACCATTACAATAACAGGGGAGGTTAACATTTTATATCATACCCCCAAGACATGCTAACCTCTCACCATTACAATAACAGGGGAGGTTAGCATTTTATATCATACCCCCAAGACATGCTAACCTCTCACCATTACAATAACAGGGGAGGTTAGCATTTTATATCATAACCCCAAGACACGCTGTATGACATAAGGACTATGTTAAGAGGTAGCTTGCAAGTAAGTATTTCATTGCACTGTTTTTCACCCCCGCTGTATTCTGATAAATAAAATTGGATTTGATTTATTTTGATTTTTAACAGTAAGGATGCTTGCCATTTCAGGAGACACAGTTCTAAAAGAGAGTAGTCCAGGGCTATATCTCTGGATACATTTGGCCAGGAAGGCTGTACTGGAGGGCTGTACTGGAGGGCTGTACTGGAAGGCTGTACTGGAGGGCTGTACTGGAGGGCTGCACTGGAGGGCTGTACTGGAGGGCTGCACTGGAGGGCTGCACTGGAGGGCTGTACTGGAGGGCTGTACTGGAGGGCTGTAATGCTCTGCGTTGGCAACCCAGCAACAAGGCACACTTGTTGGGTCAACACGAGATGCAGTTCAGCTTTTAGAGGAAGCAGACCTTCAAGTAGGTTGTTGAAAATGCTCTGTGGTATGCGGGGTTATTTGGTGACATCGATGAAGAGTGACGAATAAAAACATGCTGCCAATCAGATGACTTTGAAGGAGTACCTGGAAGGCTCCAGCCCACCGTCCAGTCCACACCTCTACCCGCATCAGTCCTCCGCTCCTGTTACGGACTACTCCACCACCAGCTGGGTCTCTGTCCGTGGCCTCCACACCTGTGCCCGGCTGGGCCTCTGTTCATGATCTCCACACCTGTGCCCGTCTGGGCCTCTGTTTCATGATCTCCACACCAGTGCCCGTCTGGGCCTCTGTTTCATGATCTCCACACCAGTGCCCGTCTGGGCCTCTGTTTTTGATCTCCACACCAGTGCCCGGCAGTTGGTAGAGCATGGGCCTGGCTACGCCAGGGTTGTGGGTTCAATTCCCACAGGGGGACTAATATGAACATGTATGAAGTCACTTCTGTAAGTCGCTCTGGATAAGAGCGTCTGCTAAATGACGTACATGTAAAATATCTTCAATAGGACTTCTAATTGTATATTACTACTAACAGGCCCATTTACCTTCCATGCAGTACGAGTTGTATCAAGGTTGCATTCGTATTTCGTATGTGAATTAATTAGTACATAATTACAACGTCTATTATAATCAAATCTTATACTGAACAAAATATAAACGCAACGTGCAACAATTAAAAACGATTTTACTGAGTTACAGTTCATATAAAGAAATCAGTCAATTTAAATAAATTAATTAGGCCCTAATCTATGGATTTCACATGACTGGGCAGGGGAGCAGCCTTGGGTGGACTTGGGAGCAAGGTTAACCCACTGGGGAGCTGGCCCAGCCAATCAGAATTTGTTTTTCCCCACAAAAGGGTTTTATTACAGACAGAAATACTCCTCCGTTTCATCAGCTGTCCGGGTGGCTGGTCTCAGACGATCCTGCAGGTGAAGAAGCCAGATGTGGAGGTCCTGGGCTGGTTACACGTGGTCTGCGGGTTGTGAGGCCGGTTGAATGTACTGCCAAATTCTCTAAAACCATGTTGGTAGAGAAATTAACATTACATTCTCTGGCAACAGTTCTGGTGAACAAAACTTGAGACATCTGTGGCATTGCTTGTGTGACAAAACTGCACATTTTATTGTGGCCTTTTGTCCCCAGCACAAGCTGTTAAATCAGCTTCTTGATATACCACACCTGTCAGGTGGAGGGATTATCTTGGCAAAGGAGAAATACTCACTAACAGGGATGTAAACACATTTGTGCACAAAATTTGAGAGAAATAATATTTTTGTGCGTATGGAAAATTTCTGGGATCTTTTATTTCTGGTCATGAAACCTGGGACCAACACTTTACATGTTGCGTTTATATTTTTGTTCAGTATATATATATATCTTCAAAACATACATTTGACACAATTCAGATGAAATGAATACATTGTATGCCTAGAAAATAACAACATTGTATCCATTCAAAAGTTTAACTGGGGCATGGTTAAATCCATATACAAAACCGCCACCGTGTGGCCAGATGTTACAACTACCCCGATCCCATCTAGGGGGCACACAGTTAAATCCATATTCAAAACCGCCACCGTGTGGCAAAATGTTACAACTACCCCGATCCCATCTAGGGGGCACACAGTTAAATCCATATACAATACCGCCACCGTGTGGCCAGATGTTACAACTACCCCGATCCCATCAAGGGGGCACACAGTTAAATCCATATACAATACCGCCACCGTGTGGCCAGATGTTACAACTACCCCGATCCCATCTAGGGGGCACACAGTTAAATCCATATACAATACCGCCACCGTGTGGCCAAATGTTACAACTACCCCGATCCCATCTAGGGGGCACACAGTTAAATCCATATACAATACCGCCACCGTGTGGCAAAATGTTACAACTACCCCGATCCCATCTAGGGGGCACACAGTTAAATCCATATACAATACCGCCACCGTGTGGCCAAATGTTACAACTACCCCGATCCCATCTAGGGGCACACAGTTAAATCCATATACAATACCGCCACCGTGGCCAAATGTTACAACTACCCCGATCCCATCTAGGGGCACACAGTTAAATCCATATACAATACCGCCACCGTGTGGCCAAATGTTACAACTACCCGATCCCATCTAGGGGCACACAGTTAAATCCATATACAATACCGCCACCGTGTGGACAAATGTTACAACTACCCCGATCCCATCTAGGGGGCACACAGTTAAATCCATATACAATACCGCCACCGTGTGGCCAGATGTTACAACTACCCCGATCCCATCTAGGGGGCACACAGTTAAATCCATATACAAAACCGCCACCGTGTGGCCAAATGTTACAACTACCCCGATCCCATCTAGGGGGCACACTGTTAAATCCATATACAATACCGCCACCGTGTGGCCAAATGTTACAACTACCCCGATCCCATCTAGGGGGCACACAGTTAAATCCATATACAATACCGCCACCGTGTGAACAAATGTTACAACTACCCCGATCCCATCTAGGGGGCACACAGTTAAATCCATGTACAATACTGCCACCGTGTGGCCAAATGTGACAACTACCCCGATCCCATCTAGGGGGCACACTGTTAAATCCATAAACAATACCGCCACCGTGTGGCCAAATGTTACAACTACCCCGATCCCATCTAGGGGGCACACAGTTAAATCCATATACAATACCGCCACCGTGTGGCCAAATGTTACAACTGCCCTGATCCCATCTAGGGGGCACACAGTTAAATCCATATACAATACCGCCACCGTGGCCAAATGTGACAACTACCCGATCCCATCTAGGGGCACACAGTTAAATCCATATACAATACCGCCACCGTGTGGCCAGATGTTACAACTACCCCGATCTCATCTAGGGGGCACACAGTTAAATCCATATACAATACCGCCACCGTGTGGCCAAATGTTACAACTACCCCGATCCCATCTAGGGGGCACACAGTTAAATCCATATACAATACCGCCACCGTGTGGCCAAATGTTACAACTACCCCGATCCCATCTAGGGGCACACAGTTAAATCCATATACAATACCGCCACCGTGGTGGCCAGATGTGACAACTACCCGATCCCATCTAGGGGGCACACAGTTAAATCCATATACAATACCGCCACCGTGTGGCCAAATGTTACAACTACCCCGATCCCATCTAGGGGGCACACAGTTAAATCCATATACAATACCGCCACCGTGTGGCCAAATGTTACAACTACCCCGATCCCATCTAGGGGGCACACAGTTAAATCCATATACAATACCGCCACCGTGTGGCCAGATGTTACAACTACCCCCATCTCATCTAGGGGGCACACAGTTAAATCCATATACAATACCGCCACCGTGTGGCCAAATGTTACAACTACCCCGATCCCATCTAGGGGGCACACAGTTAAATCCATATACAATACCGCCACCGTGTGGCCAGATGTTACAACTACCCCGATCCCATCTAGGGGGCACACTGTTAAATCCATATACAATACCGCCACCGTGTGGCCAAATGTGACAACTACCCCGATCCCATCTAGGGGGCACACTGTTAAATCCATATACAATACCGCCACCGTGTGGCCAAATGTGACAACTACCCCGATCCCATCTAGGGGGCACACAGTTAAATCCATATACAATACCGCCACCGTGTGGCCAAATGTTACAACTACCCCGATCCCATCTAGGGGGCACACTGTTAAATCCATATACAATACCGCCACCGTGTGGCCAAATGTGACAACTACCCCGATCCCATCTAGGGGGCACACTGTTAAATCCATATACAATACCGCCACCGTGTGGCCAGATGTTACAACTACCCCGATCCCATCTAGGGGGCACACAGTTAAATCCATATACAATACCGCCACCGTGTGGCCAAATGTGACAACTACCCCGATCCCATCTAGGGGGCACACAGTTAAATCCATATACAATACCGCCACCGTGTGGCCAGATGTGACAACTACCCCGATCCCATCTAGGGGGCACACAGTTAAATCCATATACAATACCGCCACCGTGTGGCCAAATGTTACAACTACCCCGATCCCATCTAGGGGCACACAGTTAAATCCATGTACAATACCGCCACCGTGTGGCCAAATGTTACAACTACCCGATCCCATCTAGGGGCACACAGTTAAATCCATATACAATACCGCCACCGTGGCCAGATGTTACAACTACCCGATCCCATCTAGGGGGCACACAGTTAAATCCATATACAATACCGCCACCGTGTGGCCAAATGTTACAACTACCCCGATCCCATCTAGGGGCACACAGTTAAATCCATATACAATACCGCCACCGCAGTGGCCAAATGTTACAACTACCCGATCCCATCTAGGGGGCACACAGTTAAATCCATATACAATACCGCCACCGTGGCCAGATGTTACAACTACCCCGATCTCATCTAGGGGCACACAGTTAAATCCATATACAATACCGCCACCGTGTGGCCAAATGTTACAACTACCCGATCCCATCTAGGGGCACACAGTTAAATCCATATACAATACCGCCACCGTGGCCAGATGTTACAACTACCCGATCCCATCTAGGGGGCACACTGTTAAATCCATATACAATACCGCCACCGTGTGGCCAAATGTGACAACTACCCCGATCCCATCTAGGGGGCACACTGTTAAATCCATATACAATACCGCCACCGTGTGGCCAAATGTGACAACTACCCCGATCCCATCTAGGGGGCACACAGTTAAATCCATATACAATACCGCCACCGTGTGGCCAAATGTTACAACTACCCCGATCCCATCTAGGGGGCACACTGTTAAATCCATATACAATACCGCCACCGTGTGGCCAAATGTGACAACTACCCGAATAGCGTTCTGCCTTCCCTCCTGCAACTAGAGAGCGGACATGTTAGCCCTGTCATAACGGGGATAAAACGCTACATTTACCGGGTAGTTGGATACTTAGTGCAGCCGTTTTGCTGGAAGGCAAATCATGGATGCTGTAAACGCTTTCAACCACGAGGTGAGTTGTCCCGTAGAGCCTCGGCAGTGTGTTTATTTCGTCCGTCGTGTGTGTCTCTCTCCCTGGTGTGGAGACGGGCGACGAGGCCTGTTACGGGGCCTAGTCCTAACTAACGAACTAGCTACCGACCTGTGTATCGGAACAACTCTAGAACAGGTTAATTTTGATGACTTTCCCTGTTTAAAATAAAAGGTGAATCTTCTTTGATTTTTTTTTTTTAATAACTTCTCTTTATGTGGAAAGTTTTTTTTTTTATTTTAAACGACCGTTTTACCTTCAGCTATCGTGCTTTATCGAAACGGCTACGTTGCCTAGGTAGCTAACGTTAGCTTGTTAACTAGTTTAGTTATCGACATCAACACGATAGTTAACAGCGTGTTAACTTAGCAAGTAACTTTACTTTTTCTCTAGTTAGAACAAAATAACAGCTGCTGTCTTAAGGTTTGTTGTTTTGTTTCACATAACTAACGTTAGCGAGTTAATAGCTACCCACGATTCGGGTTCTGACTAGAGGGGGTACAGCTAACGTTACGACCGGAGGATCACTTTTCCCCTAGTAATGTTTACCAGCTGGTTAGGAGACTTAGGTTGAGGTTAGGAGACTTAGGTTGAGGTTAGGAGACTTGGGTTAAGGTTGGGAGACTTGGGTTGAGGTTGGGAGACTCAGGTTGAGGTTAGGAAAAGGGTTATGGGGGCTAGTTACAGTTGTGTTCTCCTAACCCTGCGACGAAAAAGTCCACCCCGGTCGTAGCTGGACTCCCAGTCACATAAACCATGATTCGGTCAAGCTAGTTGGCCCATTTGACCCAGTTGACTACCACAGGAGAACACTGAAGGGTGGTTCGCCAGCTGTACGAGCCCAATAATAAGAGAGCTGTTACTGCCAATTTTATATATATAGAAGAAATACGGCCCGAGGGGTGTGGTATATGGCCAATATACCACGAGCAACGTCTGGATACAGTCCTTAGCCGTGGTATATATTGGCCTTATACACCACAAAACCCCCGAGGTGGCTTATTTACTATTATGAACTGGTTACCAACGTAATAAGAGTAAACACATTATTTAGTTTTTTTCTTGTCATACCACTGGTATGTGGTCAGATATGCCGCGTCTTTCAGCCAATCAGCATCCAGGGCTCGAACCAGCCAGTTTATAAAGCCCCAGGATGTGTTCACTAGATGACTGCCAGAGGACGCTGTTCTGAACTCCGTTATGATACCCACAGCCTCCTTAGGAATCAATGGGAATCTACAGTATTTCAACGTCATGTTTCAAGGACAAAAATATACATGCATTTAAGTATTTATTTGTTGTGGTGGGGACTGCAACATAAGAACTCTATAAAATATGTTTATTGAGAAATGACTGACTTCTATTCAAGTTCATACAATACTATATGTTTAAAAAGAAGTCTGTAATGAAGAAAAAAAACATTTAGCAGTTGAAATGCAACATAATGTTGATAATTTTTTATTTAACCTTTTATTTAACTAGGCAAGTCAGTTAAGAACAAATTATTATTTACAATGACCGCCTACACTGGCCAAACCCGGACGACGCTGGGCCAATTGTGCGCCGTCCTATGGGACTCCCAATCACGTCCGGATGTGACGCAGCCTGGATTACTAGATCGTAAAGCTTGAGAAGTTAATGCATGCTCCCATAATAATGTTTGCAATATTGCCGACCAATTTTAAGATCAATTATATGTCAAGTGATTTCCCCATGAAGTCCCTAAAAAGAAATTGTAATTCAATAACAATTAACCTAAAAACTGGTTCACTCATAGACTGTAAAAACAGATGTATTTACTGGTCTTGGGGATCCAATGCCGAAAGCCCCATATCATACAAAATATACACGTAGATTGACCAAATATACACGGAGAAAAGCCCCAAAACAAATAGCCTCTGTATCAGGCTTAACCTGTATTATCTGGACGGACACAGGTAGAGGGCAAGACTGCGCAATCTCTCCTTGAGAAACCAAATCAAGTTCTGTCTTAACAGGTTCTCAAATCATTTTCTCGTATTCATCATACTGACTCCAAAGTTTGGTGCGCAAGCCACGTAGCCTACTTCTATGGGCACTGATACGCACACGCTCCTATTACACACAACTAGAATGACAGAGACATAGGACACACACAACTCCAACATAACCCGGGAAATATGAACAAAGGAAACGATACCCTATGTTAGTAATTGTTGCTTGATGCCCTTGTTTATATTCTTGATCACCAATTTTTGGGGGGAGGAGCTGCATATTTATTTATTATGGCTATCCTCTCTTTCTTCAATTTGACGTCTGCGCTGTACCCGACCCTATAGTTGTACAGAAAATCCGCAATCGGTTCACTAGCTCTCCTGACCTCTGTTGATTGACAGTTTGCTAGTCCAATCAGAAGGGTGAGGTTGCGTTTCACTAGCCAATCTGTTGTGTGTATTTTTTTGCAACAGTGACGTAACAGGTACTGTCTCTGGCTGGCCCTGTGCCACAAAATGACTGACATAACGTTACAAAATCTGGCCAGATCATTTCAAGTCATCAGTCTCAAGTCAAAGTCGAGTCCCGAGTCTTGAGGGTCCTAATCAAGTCTCAAGTTATTTTATTTTCTGTTGAGTCTCAAGTAATCAAATTTGTGACTTGACTGGTTTTAAATGTCCAAATTTAAAATCAATATGCTGAAATGCATTGTGATATTTTGAAGACCAATGCATAAAAGTTACTCAATACACATGTGCCACACTTTTATTTTGATTTATTTATTTAACCAGGTAGTTCTATATGATGTCATAATACACCTTTATTTAACCAGGTAGTTCTATATGATGTCATAATACAGGTTGGCCAGTTGAGAACAAGTTCTCATTTACAACTGCGACCTGGCCAAGATAAAGCAAAGCAGTTCGACACATACAACAACACAGAGTTACACATTGGAGTAAACAAGCGTACAGTCAACACAATAGAAAAAAAATAAAGTCTATATACAGTGTGTGCAAATGGTGTGAGGAGGTAAGGCAATAAATAGGCCATAGTAGCAAAGTAATTACAATTTGGCAAATTTACACTGGAGTCATAGATGAGCAGATGATGATGTGCAAGTAGAGATACTGGTGTGCAAAAGAGCAGAAAAGTAAATAAAAACAATATGGGGATGAGGTAGGTAGATTGGGTGGGCTATTTACAGATGGACTATGTACAGCAGCAGCGATTGGTTAGCTGCTCAGATAACTGGTGTTTTAAGTTAGTGAGGGAGATATGTCTCCAGCTTCAGCGATTTTTTTTGCAATTCGTTCCAGTCACTGGCAGCAGAGAACTGGAAGGAAAGGCGGCCAAAGGAGGTGTTGGCTTATGGGGATGACCAGTGAGATATACCTGCTGGAGCGCGTGCTACGGGTGGGTGTTGTTATCGTGACCAGTGAGCTGAGATTAGGCGGAGCTTTACCTAGCGTAGACTTACAGATGACCTGGAGCCAGTGGGTCTGGCGACGGATATGTAGCGAGGGCCAGCCGACTAGAGCGTACAGGTCGCAGTGGGTGGTGGTATAAGGGGCTTTGGTGACGAAACGGATGGCACTGTGACAGACTGCATCCAGTTTGCTGAGTAGAGTGTTGGATGTGTTAAGATTACTTGTATTTTTCTAAATTAGTACCTTATAAATGTCTGCTCACCATTATTTACCAAAAGGCACTTGACTGGACTTGATTAGCTTGTTCTACTGTAATTAATTAATAGCTTGCGCAAATTAAAAATCACTTTGTCCGAGAGAGATTTACACGGTGATCAAAACGTCACACCAAGGTAAAGGTAAGCCTACACGAAACACTGCCCTTATTTTAAGTGTTTCTATAAAATCCACTTTTGGGAAAAATTTATGGTGGAAAAACAATTGGAACCAATTGTGGAGGTGTCATAATTGTCCCAGTTCCATTGATTTCAATTCAGTATCAATGTGAGGGATTAATTGGCACAAGCTATTAATTACAATAGAACAAGCGAATCAATTCCAGTCGAGTGACCGGTCAATTTTTTTTTGTTGAAAAGACTGCCTGACACTTCAGCCTGTTTTGGTGGGATGGAGTTTTGGCCTGCCTTGTGACATCACCAGGCGGTAAATGTAGTTTATAGGCAAAAAATAGAAAGAGTTCCAAACCTCTCTGCCAAAAACATATAGTTTTCCCCTCCGTACTCAGACTATTCCCAGAAAGTTCCAGAAAAAGTCTTGCTTGAGAAATTGCTTTTTGCAAAGAAGCAATTGTCCATTCAGAAAGTATTCAGACCCCTTCACTTTTCCACATTTTGTTTAGTTACATCCTTATTCTAAAATTGATTTAAATATAGTTTTTTCCTCTATCTAGACACAATAACCCATAATGACGAAACGAAAACACATTTTTGCAAATGTATTAAAAATAAAAAAAGACAGAAATACCTTATTTACATAAGTATTCAGACCCTTTGCTATGGGACTCAAAATTGAGCTCAGGTGCATCCTGTTTCCTTTGATCATCTTTGAGATGTTTCTACAACTTGATGGGAGTCCGCCTGTGGTAAATTAAATTTATTGGACATGACTTGGAAAGGCACACACCTGTCTATTTACGGTCCCACAGTTGACAGAGCATGTAGAGCAAAAACCAAGCCATGAGGTCGAAGGAATTGTCTATAGAGCTCCGAGACAGGATTGTGTTGAGGCACAGATCTGGGGAAGGGTACCAAAACATTTCTGCAGCATTGAAGGTCCCCAAGAACACAGTGCCCTCCATCATTCTTAAATAGAAGAAGTTTGGAACCACCAAGACTCTTCCTAAAGCTGGCCGCCTGTCCAAATTGAGCAATCGGGGGAGAAGGGTCACGGAGGTGACCAAGAATCCGATGGTCACTCTGACAATGCTCCGTTCCTCTGTGGAGATGGGAGAACCTTCCAGAAGGACAACCATCTCTGCAGCACTCCACCAATCAGGCCTTTATGGTAGAGTGGCCAGACGGAGGCCACTCCTCAGTAAAAGGCACATGACTGCCCACTTGGAGTTTGCCAAAAGGCACCTAAAGGACTCTCAGACCATGAGAAACAAGATTCTGGTCTGATGAAACCAAGATTGAACTCTGGCCTGAATGCCAAGCGTCACGTCTGGAGGAAACCTGGCACCATCCCTACGGTGAAGCATGGTGGTGGCAACATCATGCTGTGGGGATGTTTTTCAGCAGCAGGGACTGGGGGACTAGTCCGGATCGAGGGAAAGATGAACAGAGCAAAGTACAGAGAGATCCTTGATGAAAACCTGCTCAGGACCTCAGACTGGGGCGAAGGTTCACCTTCCAACAGGACAACAACCCTAAGCACCCATCCAAGACAACGCAGTGGTGGGCTCAGGACAAGTCTCTGAATGTCCTTGAGTGGCCCGACCAGAGCCCCATCGAACCCCATCAAACATCTCTGGAGAGACCTGAAAATAGCTGTGCAGCGACGCTCCCCATCCAACCTGACAGAGCTTGAGAGGATCTGCAGAGAAGAATGTGAGAAACTCCCCAAATACAGGTGTGCCAAGCTTGTAGCGTCATACCCAAGAAGACTCGAGGCTGTAATCGCTGCCAAAGGTGCTTCAACAAAGTACTGAGTAAAGGGTCTGAATACTTATGTAAATGTGATATTTACATTTTTAAACCAGTTTTTGCTTTGTCTTTATGGGGTATTGTGTGTAGATTGATGAGGGGGGAAAAAAAATATTTTTGAACAAAATGTAGAAAAGTCCAATGGGTCTGAATACTTTCCAAATTCTCAGTTTTTTTTTGTTTAGTATAGAAAATATATTTCACAGCAACTTAGATGGGACATTGATTAACTACACTATTCAGTGCCTCTGTTTACTAACTGAAACTGAGCAAACAGCGTTGAAGTTTTAGCTTCCAGAAAATGACAGAGAGATTTCCACTAGAAAACACAGCCAAAAATTAGCAGAACAGCTTTCCCATTTCGACAGAAGCCGCCCAAGCGGAAGAAATCAATAGACGAATATCACAGTCAATCACAACACTGGCAGTAAGTAATAATGTGAAACACAATCATTCCACTATTAGTGGCAGATATATTATCGACAGTTTCTGAAATTACAATGCAACATTTTATTTTTTTTAAATTGTTTGCTTAGCACCTTTTTTAATTGTTACCCAGAAAATATTTGATATTGAGATAAAAACGGCTACATTAGACCTTTCAATGTTTAGAGAAAGCGTCAGGGCTCTTAACAAATTTGGTCAACATTCTGCAAATTCTTTCATCGATGAACCACTTTGTATCGTTTGGTATTACGGCACTGTTGGAGCTAGAAACACAAGCATTAGGTATTGCTGTACTGTTGGAGCTAGAAACACAAGCATTAGGTATTACTGTACTGTTGGAGCTAGAAACACAAGCATTAGGTATTACTGTACTTTTGGAGCTAGAAACACAAGCATTAGGTATTACCGTACTGTTGGAGCTAGAAACACAAGCATTAGGGTATTACTGTACTGTTGGCGCTAGAAACACAAGCATTAGGTATTACTGTACTGTTGGAGCTAGAAACACAAGCATTAGGTATTACTGCACTGTTGGAGCTAGAAACACAAGCATTAGGTATTACTGTACTGTTGGAGCTAGAAACACAAGCATTAGGTATTACTGTACTGTTGGAGCTAGAAACACAAGCATTAGGTATTACTGTACTGTTGGAGCTAGAAACACAAGCATTAGGTATTACTGTACTGTTGGAGCTAGAAACACAAGCATTAGGTATTACTGTACTGTTGGAGCTAGAAACACAAGCATTAGGTATTACTGTACTGTTGGAGCTAGAAACACAAGCATTAGGTATTACTGTACTGTTGGAGCTAGAAACACAAGCATTAGGTATTACTGCACTGTTGGAGCTAGGAACACAAGCATTAGGTATTACTGCACTGTTGGAGCTAGAAACACAAGCATTAGGTATTACTGCACTGTTGGAGCTAGAAACACAAACATTAGGTATTACTGTACTGTTGGAGCTAGAAACACAAGCATTAGGTATTACTGTACTGTTGGAGCTAGAAACACAAGCATTAGGTATTACTGTACTGTTGGAGCTAGAAACACAAGCATTAGGTATTACTGTACTGTTGGAGCTAGAAACACAAGCATTAGGTATTACTGTACTGTTGGAGCTAGAAACACAAGCATTAGGTATTACTGTACTGTTGGAGCTAGAAACACAAGCATTAGGTATTACTGTACTGTTGGAGCTAGAAACACAAGCATTAGGTATTACTGTACTGTTGGAGCTAGAAACACAAGCATTTCGCTACCCCTGCGATAACCTCTGCAAATTATGTGTATCTGACCAATAAGATTTGTTTTTGATTTGAGGAGTACCAACCATAGGGAGTCACCTCGAAGCGTACCGTTGACTATGTACAGACCCACTGTGCGACAGAGCTGCAGGAGTTGTGACCTGTTTTTGTTGTTCATCTCTCTCTCTCTCTCTCTCTCTCTCTCTCTCTCTCTCTCCCAGCTGTTCTCCTTGATGGACATGAAGCCCCCAATATCTCGAGCCAAGATGATATCCATCACCAAGTCAGCCATCAAAGCTATGAAGGTAAGTTGTGTGTGGTTTGAGAGTAGTGGCGTTATAAAATATGTGGTTTGTGGAGGTAGAGAAGTCATGCTCTCGACAGGGACAGCTGGTGGCGTGTGTGTGTGTGCGCGTGTGTGAGTGTCTTGAGACAGCGAGAGCATCTGTGTGTTTGTGTGTGTGTGTGTGTGTGTGTGTGTGTGTGTGTGTGTGTGAGATAAAACCACTAAACCAGCTCAGTCTGCTATGTTCAGTGTCGGACCATATTGCATTCAGTCTAAGTCATTAGAGAACACACCATGTGTTTCTGTTACCAAGTCTTAAGAGCCAGACACAGGTTAAAGGGTTACTGTGAGATTCTGACAACTTAACCGTTTTAGAGGTAGTTTTCCCCGATCCAATTATAACTAGCGTTAAGTGAATTCAAATGGATTTACATCACTTTTTTTTGGACAGCATTCTTTTTGTCTGAAACAAAACTTTCCATACATGTTTTCCCATGGAAGAAGTGGTCAGAATGTTGACGTTTTGGACCGGAACGCCAAAACATTCAGGAGATGAATGGGGCTCAAAGTCGACTCATTTTGCATAACATGAGACATCCATGTCTACATCACTGGAAAATATAAAGGGTTGAGTTTGAGATCATTAAAAAAGCTTACAAACAGGGTTGTCAAACTATTTCTTCTTCTTCTTCTTCTTCTTAAAATGTTTTTTGAACTATCTAAAAACGTGTAAACTTCATATTTGTATATGATGTAAAATATGGTTTTAAGCTACAACATCTCAGGTTGTGTTGTGCCCGCCGTCGGTTGAGACACAGCATACTCTTGAATACAGGGCGGGTGTCATTTCAATCATAGGTCCATTTCTATGAATTATATTTCTATGATTTTAAAAGACATCCGCCCTGTATTCAACAGTATGCTGTGCCTCAACTAATGGCGGGCACAACACAAACACCACAGATGATGTAAAATATGGTTATAAGCTACAACATATGCAAATAGGACGTTTACGTGTTTTTTTTTAGATAGCTGGTGTTCAAGGTGAACTGCACCCAATTATTTTTTTTGGGGGGGAATTGCTGGCGGCCGTGACGGAAGCCAAACGTGAGTTGGCTTGGGGGTGTGCTTTGATGTGGGTGTTTCTTGGGTGTGTCCTTGCCGACCACCAAGATGCACCCATCTGTCAGAACCTTTTCTGCAGCTTGTTCCCCCACTCAATCACTACAAACAAACCTCCTGCAGATTGAGTTCAGTAACGACCACTGCTACTACTACTTACTACTGTTACTACTACTGTTACTGCTACTACTACTGATACTGTTACTACTACTACTGTTACTGTTACTACTACTACTACTACTGTTACTACTACTACTACTGTTACTACTACTGCTACTACTACTGCTACTACTGTTACTACTACTACCACCGTTACTACTACCACCGTTACCGCTACTACCACCGATACCGTTACCGTTACCACCACCACCGTTACCGTTACCACCACCACCACCACCGTTACCACCACCGTTACCACCACCACCACCGTTACCACCACCGCCACCACCACCGCCACCACCGTTACCACCACCACCACCGTTACCGTTACCACCACCACCGTTACCACCACCACCACCACCGTTACCGTTACCACCGACACCGCCACCGTTACCACCACCACCACCGTCACCACCACCGTTACCACCACCGCCACCACCACCACCACCGTTACCACCACCACCACCACCACCGCCACCGCCACCGCCACCGCCACCACCACCACCACCACCGCCACCACCACCACCACCACCGTCACCACCACCACCGCCACCGCCACCACCACCGCCACCGCCACCACCACCGCCACCACCACCGCCACCACCACCACCACCGTCACCACCACCGCCGTTACCACCACCACCACCGTTACCACCACCGGCACCGCCACCGCCACCGCCACCACCACCACCACCACCGTTACCACCACCGTTACCACCACCACCACCGTTACCACCACCGCCACCACCACCGCTTACCACCACCACCGTTACCACCACCACCGCCACCACCACCGTTACCACCACCACCACCACCGTTACCACTACCACCACCGCCACCACCACCACCACCGTTACCACCACCGCCACCACCACCGTTACCACCACCACCGTTACCACCACCACCGTTACCACCACCACCGTTACCACCTACCACCGCCACTACCACCACCGTTACCACCACCACCGTTACTACCACCACCGTTACCACTACCACCGTTACTACCACCGCCACCACCACCGTTACTGCCACCACCACCACTGTTACTACCACCACTGTCTACCACTACCTACCACTACTACCACCGTTACTACTGCACTACTACTACTGTTACTACTACTACTGCTACTACTACTACTGTTACTACTACTACTACTGATACTACTGTTACTACTACTACTGTTACTGCTACTACTGTTACTACTACTACTACTACTACTACGGTGAAATGCTAGACTACAGGGTAATATGAGAAGAATGCACGAACCCAAGGGCGCCAACCAGGACAGGAAGATCACGTCAGTGACTCGACCCACTCAAGTGACCCCCATAGTTAGCTGGCTAAGATACGGTGGTCCCCTCAGTCATAGTTAGCTGGCTAGGATACGGTGGTCCCCTCAGTCATAGTTTGCTGGCTAATTATTTGCCTTCTTTTGAAATGTTATCGTGTTTCCAAGCCAAATCTGAGTTTGTACTGAGGTAGGCTAATGTTAGGCAACTAGCTAGCTAGCTAACGTCAGCTATGCTAGCGATGATAATGATGATCAAGTATACATAACCATCATTCTGTGGTCTAGCTACTCACCACCACTGTTATTTATTTCACCTTTTATTTAACCAGGTAGTTCTATATGATGTCATAATACACCTTTATTTAGCCAGGTAGTTCTATATGATGTCATAATACACCTTTATTTAACCAGGTAGTTCTATATGATGTCATAATACACCTTTATTTAACCAGGTAGTTCTATATGATGTCATAATACAGGTTGGCCAGTTGAGAACAAGTTCTCATTTACAACTGCGACCTGGCCAAGATAAAGCAAAGCAGTGCGACACAAACAACAACACAGAGTTACACATGGAGTAAAACAAACATACAGTCAATAATACAGTAGAAAAACAAGTCTATATACAATGTGTGCAAATGAGGTAGGATAAGGAACATAAGGCAATAAATAGGCCATGGTGGCAAAGTAACTACAGTATAGCAATTAAACACTGGAATGGTAGATGTGCGATGTAGAAAAACTGGGGGGCAAAGGAGCAAGATAGATAAATAAATAAATACGGTAGGGGATGAGGTAGTTGGTTGGGCTATTTACAGGTGCAGAGATCTGTGAGCTGCTCTGACAGCTGGTGCTTAAAGCTGGTGAGGGAGATAAGTGTCTCCAGTTTCAGAGATTTTTGTAGTTCGTTCCAGTCATTGGCAGCAGAGAACTGGAAGGAAAGGCAGCCAAAGGAGGAATTGGCTTTGGGGGTGACCAGTGAAATATACCTGCTGGAGCGCGTGCTACTGGTGGGTGCTGCTATGGTGACCAGCGAGCTGAGATAAGGCAGGGACTTGTAGATGACCTGGAGCCAGTGGGTTTGGCGGCGAGTATGAAGCGAGGGCCAGCCAACGAGAGCGTACAGGTCGCAGTGGTGGGTGGTATATGGGGCTTTGGTGACAAAACGGATGGCACTGTGATAGACTGCATCCAATTTGTTGAGTAGAGTATTGGAGGCTATTTTGTAAATGACATCACCGAAGTCGAGGATCAGTAGGATAGTCAGTTTTACGAGGGTATGTTTGGCAGCATGAGTGAAGGATACTTTGTTGCGAAATAGGAAGCCAATTCTAGATTTAATTTTGGATTGGAGATGTTTAATGTGAGTCTGGAAGGAGAGTTTACAGTCTAACCAGACACCTAGGTAGTTGTCCACATAATCTAAGACAGAACCGTCCAGTGGGGACCAACCAACTCCAATCACCTATTCCACATGATAGGGTCCTTCAGCAGGGCATGCAGACCATAGTTGTTGGCTGTGCATCCTGCTGGTAGATGGCATTGCATTTTCAATCCATATATGGCTTTTCTGTCTCAAACGGCTGTGATCATTTGAACGTGTTGTTGGTGGTGAAATAACGGAGTCCCATTCAATGAAGGGAAGCGAAGTGGGCAGAGGGGCGATTTGCATGTGGAGCTTGGCCAAAAAGGGGCATGAATTGTTGACAAGATTGTAATCCAAACCCAACCTTCATTTAAGGGCGCGTTCGTAAATTCACTCTGGCTATCTACTCCGATTTCAGAGCACTCTTATGGGATCAATATCATGCCAAATGTATTCAAAAATGTAAATCACCAATCCACAAATGTAAATCACTTACATTTGTGGATTGGTGATTTACATTTGTGGATTGGTGATTTACATTTGTGAATACATTTGGCATGATATTGATCCCGTACACTCTCGTTTGACTGTGCCAGAGCGCAGAATAACTGATGAATTTACGAACGCCCAACAACCGTTGAATATGGCCGGTGTTGGTAAACGTTGGTAAAAAAAAAAAAAAAGCGTAATTAAATGAATGTACGAACGCACCCTTAGTTGTTGTGACACACTCAGGTTCCAAACTCCATTTTAGACCAGACTGACTTTATGACCAAAATTATACTATTTACACTTTTTTATAATAAATTTTGACATTAGAATGTTTCTGTTTCTGACTCATATCGATGCCACTTGCCGTTTTCAAAGTAATTTGTTGTTTTTTTAGCGGCAGTCACTCTTTAAAGGTAAAAAAAAATACCTAATTGTTCATTTTAAAAAATAAGAAATGTATGAAATAGAAATCCTGTTTTGTAAGCTTTTTAACTTGTTAGGGATACAATCCCGTGAACGGGATCGATTTTTGACAACATCCGGTGAAATACAGAGCGCAAAATTCAAATTATTCAAATTTTAAACATTCATGAAAAATACAGGTGTTGCACACTGTTCAAAAGCTTAGAGTCTTGGTAATCTCACAGCGTTGTCAGATTTCAAAAAGGCTTTACGGCGAAAGCACAACATTTGATTGTCTGAGGACAGCGCCCCGCATATTTCCTGCATTAGCATTATAACATAACCAGCACGGGTGTCACAAAACTCATCAAAAGCAATAAAATAAATTGCTTACCTTTGAAGATCTTCTTCTGATGGCAAACCAAAGGGTCCAAGCAAGACAAATGTTCCTTTTTTGTTTGAAAAAGTCCATCTCTATATCCATACAGCTCCATTTGGTTGGCGCGTTTTGTTCAGGAAATCTACCGTCCACTCGTCCATTATACAAGACATACAAAGCGTTAAAAATATACCTATAAACTTTGTCCAAACAAATCAAACAACGTTTCTTATCGATCCTTAGGTACACTACTATGTATATTAACGATAATATTTCACACGGATAATATCCTGGGCGATAGAAAAGGAAAAAACCAAGGCGCACGCTCACGGTCCCGCGCGCCAAACAGAAAAGTAACTTCCTCACTCTCCTTGCCAATTCTTGTCTTACTCCTCGATTTTTCTAGATAAACGCATGAAACCTTGTCTAAAGACTGTTGCCATCTAGTGGAAGCCATAGGTACTGCAACCTGGGAGCTGGAATCCAGTATTTCCTATAGCAAGTCAATGGCAAAACAGGCACCTCACAGAATCACATTTTGGATGGATTTTCCTCTGGTTTTCGCCTGCCAAATCAGTTCTGTTTTACACAGACATTATTTTAACAGTTTTAGAAACTTCAGAGTGTTGTCTATCCAATACTGCTTATGTGCATAACCTAGTTTCTGGGCCTGAGTACCAGGCGTTTTACTTTGGGCACGCCAGACTCTCCGGAACACTGACCCGAGCCCCGAACAGGTTAATGATCTCAAACTCAACCCTTTATATTTTCCAGTGATGTAGACATAGATGTCTCATGTTATGCAAAATAAGTTGACTTTGAGCCTCTTTCATCTCCTGAATGTTTTGGCGTTCAGGTCCAAAAACGTCACATTCTGACCACTTCTTCCACGGGAAAACATGTGATTTATTTATTATTTTTTTTAACAAAAGGATGCAAAAAGTGATTTTAAAATGGATTTACCCGTTAGTGCAATGAGTGAACGTCTCCGGATAGGGTAGCATACACTAGCATCCTTTTTTGAATGAAGTCTAGTCCTGGACTGGAAAGCAGGCTAAATGGAGGATCTCCATTGAAAGAGAATTTTAGTTATTGACTAAGCTTCATCTGTGTCTGTTACTAAAATCTCTTTTCTCCTCTTCCAGTTATATAAACATGTGGTCCAGATTGTTGAGAAGTTCATTAAAAAGGTGAGGTGCCTCCACACATCATATCATCTACACTGTGTGCTATACTTCAGGGCTGTTCAACTCTTATCCTACGAGGTCCTAAATACTGCTGGTTTTCTCTTCTACCTGATAATTAATAGCACCCAGCTGGTGACTCATGTCTAAATCAGTCCCTGATTAAAAGGGGAAGAATTTTAAAAAGCAGTGGAACTGATTTGAATTAGAGGGCTATACATTATCCACATCCCATATATATGCTCTGTCTAGCTGTCTCCTCTCTCTCTCTTTGTCTGTCTGTCTCCTCTCTCTCTCTTTGTCTGTCTGGCTGTCTCCTCTCTCTCTCTCTTTGTCTGTCTGTCTCGTCTGGCTGTCTCTTTGTCTAGCTGTCTCCTCTCTCTCTCTTTGTCTGTCTAGCTGTCTCCTCTCTCTCTCTTTGTCTGTCTGGCTGTCTCCTCTCTCTCTCTCTTTGTCTGTCTGGCTGTCTCCTCTCTCTCTCTCTCTTTGTCTGTCTGGCTGTCTCTCTCTCTCTCTCTCTTTGTCTGTCTGGCTGTCTCCTCTCTCTCTCTCTCTTTGTCTGTCTGGCTGTCTCCTCTCTCTCTCTCTCTTTGTCTGTCTGGCTGTCTCCTCTCTCTCTCTCTCTCTTTGTCTGTCTGGCTGTCTCCTCTCTCTCTCTCTCTCTTTGTCTGTCTGGCTGTCTCCTCTCTCTCTCTCTTTGTCTGTCTGGCTGTCTCCTCTCTCTCTCTCTTTGTCTGTCTGGCTGTCTCCTCTCTCTCTCTCTCTCTCTCTTTGTCTGTCTGGCTGTCTCCTCTCTCTCTCTCTCTCTCTCTCTCTCTTTGTCTGTCTGGCTGTCTCCTCTCTCTCTCTCTCTCTCTCTCTTTGTCTGGCTGTCTGTCTCCTCCTTGTTTCTCTCTGTCTGTCTGTCCCCCCGCTCTCTCTCTGTCTGTCTCCTCTCTCTTTGTCTCTGTCTGTATGTCTCCTCTCTCGCTCTTTGTTTGTCTTTGTCTGTATGTCTCCTTTCTCTCCATTTAATTTTCATTTGACTCTTTCTGTCTGTATCTCACTCTCTCTCTCTCCCCTCTCGCTCCTCCCTCCCCCCTCTCTCTGTCCCCTCTCCCTTCTCCCCCAGTGTAAGCCGGAGTACAAGGTGGCAGGTCTATATGTCGTAGACTCCATCGTCCGACAGTCCCGTCATCAGTTCGGCGTGGACAAGGACGTGTTCGGGCCACGGTTCACTAAGAACATCACGGGAACGTTTGAGAACCTCTGTCTCTGTCCCACTGAAGAACGGGTAAGACCATGCTGATGATGATGCTACTGATTTGTAATGGTGGTGAAACAAGTTATGATGGATACTTGAGGACGCTGTACTTTCTCATAAAACATCTCTCCTCTCTCTCCCCTCTTTTTTCTGTCTCTCTCTCTCTGTCTCTCTCTCTGTCTCTCTCTCTGTCTCTCTCTCTGTCTCTCTCTCTGTCTCTCTCTCTGTCTCTCTCTCTGTCTGTCTCTCTGTCTCTCTCTCTGTCTCTCTCTCTGTCTCTCTCTCTGTCTCTCTCTCTGTCTCTCTCTCTATCCCTTCTTTTCTCTCTCTCTCTCGCTCTCTCTCTCCATTTCTCCCTGCTCTCTGTAGAGTAAGATAGTGCGTGTGTTGAATCTGTGGCAGAAGAATGGTGTGTTTAGGATGGAGATAATCCAGCCTCTTCTAGATATGGCTACATCTGGTTCCAGCAGTGCTGCAGACACAGAGATGGACGACCCAGACCCAGGTATCACTGCTGTCTGTCTGTTAACCCAGACCCAGGTATCACTGCTGTCTGTCTGTTAACCCAGACCCAGGTATCACTGCTGTCTGTCTGTTAACCCAGACCCAGGTATCACTGCTGTCTGTCTGTTAACCCAGACCCAGGTATCACTGCTGTCTGTCTGTTAACCTAGACCCAGGTATCACTGCTGTCTGTCTGTCTGTTAACCCAGACCCAGGTATCACTGCTGTCTGTCTGTCTGTCTGTCTGTCTGTCTGTCTGTCTGTCTGTCTGTTAACCCAGACACAGGTATCACTGCTGTCTGTCTGTTAACCCAGACCCAGGTATCACTGCTGTCTCACTGCTGTCTGTCTGTTAACCCAGACCCAGGTATCACTGCTGTCTGTCTGTCTGTCTGTTAACCCAGACCCAGGTATCACTGCTGTCTGTCTGTCTGTTAACCCAGACCCAGGTATCACTGCTGTCTGTCTGTCTGTCTGTTAACCCAGACCCAGGTATCACTGCTGTCTGTCTGTCTGTTAACCCAGACCCAGGTATCACTGCTGTCTGTCTGTCTGTCTGTTAACCCAGACCCAGGTATCACTGCTGTCTGTCTGTCTGTTAACCCAGACCCAGGTATCACTGCTGTCTGTCTGTTAACCCAGACCCAGGTATCACTGCTGTCTGTCTGTTAACCCAGACCCAGGTATCACTGCTGTCTGTCTGTTAACCCAGACCCAGGTATCACTGCTGTCTGTCTGTCTGTTAACCCAGACCCAGGTATCACTGCTGTCTGTCTGTCTGTTAACCCAGACCCAGGTATCACTGCTGTCTGTCTGTCTGTCTGTTAACCCAGACCCAGGTATCACTGCTGTCTGTCTGTTAACCCAGACCCAGGCGTCACTGCTGTCTGTCTGTGTGTCTGTTAACCCAGACCCAGGTATCACTGCTGTCTGTCTGTTAACCCAGACCCAGGTATCACTGCTGTCTGCCTGTCTGTTAACCCAGACCCAGGTGTCACTGCTGTCTGTCTGTGTGTCTGTTAACCCAGACCCAGGTATCACTGCTGTCTGTGTGTCTGTTAACCCAGACCCAGGTATCACTGCTGTCTGTGTGTCTGTTAACCCAGACCCAGGTATCACTGCTGTCTGTGTGTGTGACTCATTCTCTTGTACTTCTGTCCTCCAGGTTTCCCCTCATCCCCGTCGCCAGTAAAGGGTCCGGTCACCTCGGTAACGGAAAACTCTGTTGTGGCGCCGGTCCCTCAGCTTCAGAACTCAGAAGCGTTCGACGCTGTCGCTCAGCTCTTCCAGGGACAACAGGTGAGTGTGTGTCTGTATACTTTTTCCCTCAACTTAACTTTTATTTTTGCTAGTCCCATCTTCAGGCATCCCCAGTGTCTTAACTCTCTCTCGTGCTCTCTCTCTCGTGCTCTCTCTCTCTCTCTCTCTGCCTCTCTCTCTGCCTCTCTCTCTGCCTCTCTCTGCAGCTTCAACAAATGCTCCAGACCTTCCAACAGCATCCATTAAAGCCTCAGACTCATCCCTTCCCGACCCACAGCCACCCCCATGTTCAACCCGATCCCCAGCCTCATCTCCATGTTCAACCCCAGCCGCATCTCCAGGCTCAACCCCAGCCGCATCTCCAGGCTCAACCCCAGCCGCATCTCCAGGCTCAACCCCAGCCGCATCTCCAGGCTCAACCCCATCCCCAGCCGCATCTCCAGGCTCAACCCCATCCCCAGCCGCATCTCCAGGCTCAACCCCATCCCCAGCCGCATCTCCAGGCTCAGCCCCAGCCTCCAGCCAACCTCCACCACCTCCACTCCCAGCCCCTCACCCCCGGCCCGGGTACGGCCGCTCAGCGACTCCCCCTCCCCTCCAGCGAGCCCACCCAGCAGAAAACAGCATTTGACAAGGTGGCTGTGAGTTCCTCTTCTTATTATCGACCGGTAACCACAGAGTGGGGTTTCCCTCCTTGTCCAACAGGAGAGAGGGGTGTTAGTGATGGGGTAAAGGTGATTCAAGGTGTTTTTTTTTGTTTTTTTTATGCAGTTTCAAAAATGATCGTTGTTATGGGAAATGTCTCGTCTCTAGTAATGGTAGCCAGGGATATGTTGAACAATACAACAACCTAACCTAAATTTAGATTTTAATGAGAATAACCAAAACAGATTTATTTAATCCGGTCAGTCATATAGAACACATTCTCGTTGACAGTAATGACCGACACGAGAGAAGGACACTGTGTAGCAAAGCAGTAATTTCTGAAAATCTCAACACATACAGAGCATTCAGAAAGTATTCAGACCCCTTGACTTTTTCCACATTTTGTTACGTTACAGCCTTATTTTTTTCCCCTCAATACCCCATAATGACATCACAATACCCCATAATGACATCACAATACCTCATAATGACATCACAGTACCCCATAATGACATCACAATACCCCATAATGACAAAGCGAAAACAGGTTTTTAGACATTTTTGCAAATGTATTAAAAATAAAAACAGAAATACCTAATTTACATAAGTATTCAGACCCTTTGCTACGAAACTCGAAATTGAGCTCAGGTGCATCCTGTTCCCATTGATCATCCTTGAGATGTTTCTACAACAGGATTGGAGTCCACCTGTGGTTAATTCAGTTAATTGGACATTATTTGGAAAGGCACACACCTGTCTATACAAGGTCCCACAGTTGACAGTGCATGTCAGAGTAAAAACCAAGCCATGACGTCAAAGGAATTGTCCATAGAGCTCCGAGACAGGATTGTGTCGAGGCACAGATCTGGGGAAGGGTGCCAAAAAATGTCTGCAGCATTGAAGGTCCCCAGGAACACAGTGGCCTCCATCATTCTTAAAATGGAAGAAGTTTGGAACCACCAAGATTCTTTCTAGAGCTGGTCAACCGGCCAAACTGAGCAATCGGGGGAGAAGGGCCTTGGTCAGCGAGGTGACCAAGAACCCGATGGTCACTCTGACAGAGCTCCAGAGTTCCTCTGTGGAGATGGGAGAACCTTCCTGAAGGACAACCATCTCTGCAGCACTCCACCACTCCACCAATCAGGCCTTTATGGTAGAGTGGCCAGGCGGGAGCCACTCCTAAGTAAAAGGCACATGACAGCCCGCTTGGAGTTTGTCAAAAGGCACCTATAGGACTCTCAGACCATGAGAAACAAGAGTCTTTGACCTGAATGCCAAGCGTCACGTCTGGAGGAAACCAGGCTCCGCTCATCACCTGGCTCAAACCATCCCTACGGTGAAGCATGGTGGTGGCAGCAGCATGCTGTGAGGATGTTTTTCAGTGGCAGGGACTGGGAGACTAGTCAGGATCGAGGGAAAGATGAACGGAACAAAATATAGAGATCCTTGATGATAACCTGCTCCAGAGCGCACAGGACCTCAGACTGGGATGAAGGGTCACCTTCCAACAGGACAACAACCCTAAGCACACAGCCAAGACATTGCAGGAGAGGCTTCGGGACAAGTCTCTGAATGTCCTTGAGCGGCCCAGCCAGAGCCCGGACTTAAACCCTATTGAACATCTCTGGAGAGACCTGAAAATAGCTGTGCAGCGACGCTCCCCATCCAACCCAACAGAGCTTGAGAGGATCTGCAGAGAAGAATGGGAGAAACTCCCCAAATACAGGTGTGCCAAGCTTGTAGCATCATACCCAAGAAGACTCGATTCTGTAATCGCTGCCAAAGGTGCTTCAACAAAGTACTGAGTAAAGGGTCTGAATACTTATTTAAATGTGATATTTAAGTTTTTTATTTTTAATGAATTAGCAAAAATGTCTAAACAGTTTTTGCTTTGGCATTAGGGGGTATTGTGTATAGATTGATGAGGGGAAAAAAATAATTTAATCAATTTTAGAATAAGGCTGTAACGTAACAAAATGTGGAAAAAGCCAAGGGGTCTGAATACTTTCCGATTGCACTGTAGAAACAATAGGAAAAGACGTTAGCTGTGTTCGAATACTCGTACTAACCTCACTAACCGTACTATTTGTGACGTGAATTGAGTATATAGCATGCTTATTGGTCATAGTATGGATATAGTTAGTATGCCAAAAGTTCCTGGATGTCGTACTAAATTCGCCAAAAAATATGAAGTATACACACAGAGGGCACTATTTCCGTACTTTAGGGCCCATAATGCAATTCTTCAGGAATTCGGCGTGGCTTCACATCGTTTTCAGATTTGAAAAAAAAAAATTGGGAAAATATGCAGCCGAAGGACAACGAGAGCAAATAGAAATTCGTTGCTTTAACTAATTATGATAAATGTTAAGAAAATCTTGATCAATGTAATAAAGTAATGACTTTTCAAATAAGTTACATTACATGTTATGTTCGCTGACAATTTGTTAGCTACGCTGTCCTTACAAACCACATAGCATATCATTACAGCAGTATGTACCGGGTATGTTAGCTAGGCTGTCCTTACTAACCACATAGCATATCATTACAGCAGTATGTACCGGGTATGTTAGCTAGGCTGTCCTTACTAACCACATAGCATATTATTACAGCAGTACGTAGCGGTATGTTAGCTAGGCTGTCCTTACTAACCACATAGCATATCATTACAGCAGTATGTACCGGGTATGTTAGCTAGGCTGTCCTTAATAACCACATAGCATATCATTACAGCAGTATGTACCGGGTATGTTAGCTAGGCTGTCCTTACTAACCACATAGCATATCATTACAGCAGTATGTACCGGTATGTTAGCTAGGCTGTCCTTACTAACCACATAGCATATCATTACAGCAGTACGCGTGCGGGTATGTTAGCTAGGCTGTCCTTACTAACCACATAGCATATCATTACAGCAGTATGTACCGGGTATGTTAGCTAGGCTGTCCTTACTAACCACATAGCATATCATTACAGCAGTATGTACCGGGTATGTTAGCTAGGCTGTCCTTACTAACCACATAGCATATCATTACAGCAGTATGTACCGGGTATGTTAGCTAGCTACCTCGTTAGCTGGCTACTAATACATCAAACTTGCCAGTATATTAACTATCTGCTGTCTAACTAACTAACCAACGTTTATTGACTTGATTATTCCCGTCATTCTTCGCTAAATGGTGCTTTTCGTAAATTCGCTCTGGCTCTCTACTCCGACTTCAGAGCAGCTCTCTCGTCTGAGTGTGTCAGAGCGCTGAATAATGAATTAACGAGCGCTCCACGCCTGTTGAATATGGCCGGTGTCAGTAAACGTCGGCAAAATAAATGTAAATTTTTTTTTATTTAAATGATTGCCCGCAGCACAGTTAGTCACCAACGCTCTGGATAACATGACAACAGCCTAACCAGCTCTGCTAGGGGGGAGCGAGTAAAATGGTCAGAGTGCTCTCATTTGTGTCTTGGAAGTAGCTAGCAAGCTTGCCAACGTTAGCTTTGGGTGCTTGACTGCCGTTGTGGACGCCAAGGACGCTCAAATCAACCCTGCTCCTCTGCCCGAGAGTCTACTCTGGCACTCCACATGGAATTTAACAACACACCCCGAAGTCCTCAAATGTCTTAACTAGCAATTTCTTAGGCTAACTAGCGAGCAGCAGGTTGCATAGCAACAGCATCAACTTCCAGTAGGCAGGCGAAGAGCTAGTACGCTCAACTGAAAGGAAACTGTTTCTTTACAGTATACTAAAATGAACTAATAGTATGTAGTGTATGTGTATATATATATATATATATATATATATATATATATATATATATATATATATATATATGTGTGTGTGTGTGTGTGTGTGTGTGTGTGTGTGTGTGTATGTATATATGTGTGTGTGTGTATGTATGGAAATGGAAATGGAAAACAATGTGTGTGAGTTGAAATTTGTCTCTTCTCGTTTGTCTAGACGCTGTTGGACCGCTTTGACTATGACGATGAGCCTGAGGGAACCGACGAATCAAAGAAGGACCAGACGTCTTTGTAAAGACCCTCCCCCTTATACAATATGTGTGTGTGTGTGTGTGTGTGTGTGTTGTGCATCCTGTATGTTAACTGTGTGTATTTGTTTCATTTTGACAGTACCCAGCAGCCTCCAGGTTTCCCCCAGCACTTTCAACAACACATGATGGGCATGGTCCAGGACCTCACACACCAGGTAAAGAACATGGTCCAGGACCTCACACACCAGGTAAAGAACATGGTTCAGGACCTCACACACCAGGTAAAGAACATGGTCCAGGACCTCACACACCAGGTAGAGAACATGGTCCAGGACCTCACACACCAGGTAGAGAACATGGTCCAGGACCTCACACACCAGGTAGAGAACATGGTCCAGGACCTCACACACCAGGTAGAGAACATGGTCCAGGACCTCACACACCAGGTAAAGAACATGGTTCAGGACCTCACACACCAGGTAGAGAACATGGTCCAGGACCTCACACACCAGGTAGAGAACATGGTCCAGGACCTCACACACCAGGTAGAGAACATGGTCCAGGACCTCACACACCAGGTAGAGAACATGGTCCAGGACCTCACACACCAGGTAGAGAACATGGTCCAGGACCTCACACACCAGGTAGAGAACATGGTCCAGGACCTCACACACCAGGTAGAGAACATGGTCCAGGACCTCACACACCAGGTAGAGAACATGGTCCAGGACCTCACACACCAGGTAGAGAACATGGTTCAGGACCTCACACACCAGGTAGAGAACATGGTCCAGGACCTCACACACCAGGTAGAGAACATGGTCCAGGACCTCACACACCAGGTAGAGAACATGGTCCAGGACCTCACACACCAGGTAAAGAACATAGTCCAGGACCTCACACACCAGGTAGAGAACATGGTCCAGGACCTCACACACCAGGTAGAGAACATGGTTCAGGACCTCACACACCAGGTAGAGAACATGGTCCAGGACCTCACACACCAGGTAGAGAACATGGTTCAGGACCTCACACACCAGGTAATAAACTGCCCTTGCTCTCTATTTGTGTGTCTCTCTCTCTTTCTCTCTTTCTCTCTCTCTCAGAACACACACACACACACACCGTTTTAAAACTCCCCCTCTTTCTCCCTCCATCCAGATATCTCTCCCTCCTAACGGCCAGCTCCAAGGCTATGGTTTGCTGCCGGGCCAGGCCTACCCAGGAATGGTGGGTCCTCCAGGCCAGCCCCTCCCTGGTACAGGACCTCCAGGCTTCCCTTGGGGATACCCTCCAAACAAGGATGCATTCGGCCAACACGTGGGCCAGCAAGAACAAGTGAGATTAGTACATGAATAGATTTGAATTAGGTTCGGTGGATTTTTTTTATTAGGCATGAATGGTTAGAAACATGAAAAATAGTAATCCTGCCTTTTTTAATATAAAAGACATGGACCAGTCCAATCTAATGGTCATACGATTTTTGGAATATTCAATTACTCAGTTAATGTGTGTCACTTCTCAGAACTCATTATGCATCGCAAGTGTTCTGTATTTACAAACTTATTGATGTTGTAAATGTTATGGTTTCTGCTTTGTCAGGATATGAATATGGACCTTGACCTCCCACCCATGAAGGATGGAAGACACCGACCAGATGGCAGGAAGTCACCATTGGGATCTAGGTGAGTGCCGGTCAGGTGGCCACGGTGGTTAACGGCTAAAGACAGCGTTTAAATTATTATTTTTTTTAAATCTTTATTTTAACAGGGAAAACAGACTGAGACCTGGATCTCTTTTACGGCTGTGCCCTGTGTAAACATGTTGACATGTACAGTTCTAGGCATACAGACAAGAACATTTCAAAACATACAAAACAAAGACACATTCATCAGAAACAATCACAGACAACATCATATTGATCCTCCATCATATTTTTAAAATGGGCAAGGGACACCAGAGTGTCTAACCTAAGTTTGATCTGCAGTTTGTTCCATAAATAAGGTGCAAAGGAACTGAAGGCAGTCCTTCCCAACTCTGTGGAGACCGCAGGAGTCTCTAATGTAATCCACATCTGTGATCTGGTCATAAAATTTGTATATCTAATTAAAATTAATGATGATATATATGGAGGTAGTTTTAAAAGAAGTGCTTTATAAATAAACAAAAGAGCATGTTGCTCTCGCCTCACAGATGGAGAGGCCCAACCCACATGTTGATATAGGATACAGTGATGAGTTTTGTAACTATCACCGGTGATAAACCTGAGTGCACAATGGTAAATAGCATCCAGTGGTTTTAATATATTTGCCGATGCATGCATATAAATAATATCACCATAATCTAAAACGGACATGAAAGTAGCCTGCACAATTTGTTTCCTATTTACGGAGGACAGACAAGCCCTGTTTCTGTAAAGGAACCCTATCTTGAATTTGAGTTTTTTTCCCAATTCAGTAACATGTTTTTTAAAAGAGAGCCTATCATCTAACCATACCCCTAAATATTTATATGCAGAGACCTGTTTGATTTGAGTACCATCCAAGCTAGTGATTACAAAAGTGTTTCTAACTGAGAGGTTAGACCTAAAAAAAAAAGCATGACATTTGTTTTCTTAGCGTTTAAAACAAGTTTAAGCTGTAAAAGAGACTCCTGTAATATCCTAAAATCAGACTCCAACTGCATTAAAGCTTGGATGGCCAGTTCCTATTAAATGGCCAGTTCCTATTGGTTAACGGCTAAAGACAGCGTTCAAATGGCCAGTTCCTATTGGTTAACGGCTAAGTAAGTAAGCATGCTTTCTGATGTTTCTAAAAACAAGAAATGTATTACTAGTTAGAAGTAATGTGGTATATTGCTCATTGAGTCTTTTTAACCAATGTCTGTTAAAATAAATAATTTAGATACAATAGTGAAAACAGATTCTACAACTGAACATCAATAATCAACAATGCCACAAAGTTATCAAGCAATAAGGCATAAAGCGGAAGGGGTGTTATATGGCCAATATACCACGGCTAAGGGCTGTTCTTAGGCACGACGTGACGCGGAGAAATGTAGACGCGCACAAATAAAATGTACGAGAACAATTGGAAGTATTTTGAGTTGTTTTAATGATAAGAAATGACTGAAAGTTTATGAATGAAATGTTTTTTTTTTGGGGGGTGGTTGGGAGTGTTCCGTGCGTCATTCGGGTTGAGACACAAAATGTACGGCTGACCCCTTGGTAACTGGGCACTCACAAGACGCCTCGTGATGAGAAGAGAGTCTCCCAGACTCTTCCAGCAGTTGCGGAAAACTTGAAACTAACATTGAGAGAGAAAATAAAATAACCTAGCGTGTGAACAACAAAGATGCCAACAAAACACGAGGACAAAGTTACACTTTTAGAATACTTTCTTGTCACTTTGACCAACTAGGATTGAAGAAAAAAAAACTCTTCTCAAATACTCTGTGTGACCACCCACCAACGTGGCTGGTGAAATAGACACTCTAACTGCTAATTACAAAATCTACCTGCATTTGCCGGGAGTTCATTTCCAACCCCGGTTCCTATTGGGTAACGTTCAAATGGACAGTTCCTATTGGTTAAGAGCTTTGATCAGCCTTGATCACATGAAATTGTGATCAAGGCTTTATCCGCAATGTTATATTCCATGTTGTGCGACTCAAGCACAATTCCCGCCCTCATTTTAAGCTCTGCTTACCCAAGCTAACATCCTCTCCAGACCTTGTGCTGTTGTAACATACCGGTATGTGATGTCTCTCTCTAGGTCTCCTAAGAGGAGGCGGTCGCGCTCCAACTCTAGATCACAACGGTCCAGAAACAGACGCTCTCGCTCACGGTCCCGAGAGCGCCGCAGACACTCCCCACGGTCACGCTCCCAGGAACGAAGGGAGAGAGAGAAGGAGAAAGAGAGGGAGAGGGAGAGACGGCAGAAAGGACTGCCACAGCCCAAGGCTGACACGCTGAGTGGTGAGACAACTCTTTCTCTCTCTCTCCACGCTCTCTCTCTCTCCCCTCACTCTCTCCCCTCACTCTCTCTCTCTATCCTCTCTCTCTCTCTCTCTCTCTCTCTCTCTCTCTCTCTCTCCCCTCTCTCTCTCTCTCTCTCTCTCTCTCTCTCTCTCTCTCTCTCTCTCTCTCTCTCTCTCTCTCTCCCTCGCTCTCTCTCTCTCTCTCTCTCTCTCTCTCTCTCTCGCTCTCTCTCCTCACTCTCTCTCCCCTCTCTCTCTCCTCTCTATCCTCTCTCTCTCCCCTCACTCTCTCTCTCTCTCTCTCTCTCTCTCTCCCTCGCTCTCTCTCTCCGCGCTCTCTCTCTCTCTCTCCCCTCGCTCTCTCTCTCCGCTCTCTCTCTCTCTCTCTCTCTCTCTCGCTCTCTATCCTCTCTCTCTCCTCTCTCCCATGGAAAGAGCAGGTGTTCTTAATGTTTTGTACACTGTACAGTGAGGGAGTATTCAAATGAACCTACCATTAAAATTATAGACTGATCATTTCTTTGTCAGTGGGCAAACGCACAACATCAGCAGGGGATCAAATACTTTTTTCCCTTACTGTATATATAATATTTGTACTATTGGTTCCCTTTCCATTATGAATCACTGTCACTTAATCCACTTAATTTCCCTCTCCCCCTCTGTCTCTCTCTCCCCCTCTGTCTCTCTCTCTCTCCCCATCTCTCTCCCCATGTCTCCCCCCCTCTCCAGTGTGTAGTACCACTCTGTGGGTGGGTCAGTTGGACAAGAGAACACAACAGCAGGACGTAGCCTGTCTACTGGAGGAGTTTGGACAGATAGACTCCATCAATGTAAGTTAATGAGTGTGTGTTTAAACCACACACTGACTCTTTAGGTTGCTCTTAAATAATTATCATTTAGAATATCTGATTTATTGTGCCAATATCTTCCAATTCACTTGGTCTCCTCCTTCCTCTTCTCCCCCCTCCTCTCTCCTCTCCTCTCTTCTCTCTCCCCCTCTCCTCTCTCCCCGCCTCTCCTCTCTCAGATGATTCCTCCTCGAGGTTGTGCCTACATTGTCATGGTCCACAGACAGGATGCCTTCAGAGCTCTGCAGAAACTCAGCAGAGGATCCTACAAAGTCAACCAGAAAGCCATCAAGGTATGTGGGCTCTGTTAGAATAAAGGTCTAAGGGCGGGTTTCCCGGACACAGATTATGCCTTGTCCTAGACATCCTAAAAAGCAAGTTCAATTAAGTGCTTCTCAGTTTATGACTAGGCTAAGTCTGTGTCCGGGAAACCGGCCGTCAATGTATGAAAGTAAATATGAATATTGATTTAATTGAATATGTATATTATCGTCTCTCCTCGTCCCCAGATCGCGTGGGCGTTGAATAAGGGTATCAAGGCAGAGTTAAAGCAGTACTGGGACGTGGAGCTGGGCGTCACCTTCATCCCCTGGTCTAAGATACGACAGGATCAGATAGAGGACATCCGAGAGGGAGGGACGCTGGACCCAGACACACTGGACCCAGGTAATAACACACACACACTGGGACCCAGGCAATAACACACACACACTGGGACCCAGGCAATAACACACACACACTGGGACCCAGGTAATAACACACACACACACACTGGGACCCAGGTAATAACACACACACACACACTGGGACCCAGGTAATAACACACACACACACACTGGGACCCAGGTAATAACACACACACACACACTGGGACCCAGGTAATAACACACACACACACACTGGGACCCAGGCAATAACACACACACACACTGGGACCCAGGCACAACACACACACACACACTGGGACCCAGGTAATAACACACACACACTGGGACCCAGGTAATAACACACACACACACACTGGGACCCAGGTAATAACACACACACACACACTGGGACCCAGGTAATAACACACACACACACACACTGGGACCCAGGTAATAACACACACACACACACTGGGACCCAGGTAATAACACACACACTGGGACCCAGGTAATAACACACACACACACTGGGACCCAGGTAATAACACACACACACACACTGGGACCCAGGTAATAACACACACACACACACTGGGACCCAGGTAATAACACACACACACACACTGGGACCCAGGTAATAACACACACACACACTGGGACCCAGGTAATAACACACACACACACTGGGACCCAGGTAATAACACACACACACACTGGGACCCAGGTAATAACACACACACACACTGGGACCCAGGTAATAACACACACACACACTGGGACCCAGGTAATAACACACACACACACTGGGACCCAGGTAATAACACACACACACACACACTGGGACCCAGGTAACACACACACACACACACTGGGACCCAGGTAATAACACACACACACACACACACTGGGACCCAGGTAATAACACACACACACACACACACTGGGACCCAGGTAATAACACACACACACACACACACACTGGGACCCAGGTAATAACACACACACACACACACACACTGGGACCCAGGTAATAACACACACACACACACACTGGGACCCAGGTAATAACACACACACACACACACTGGGACCCAGGTAATAACACACACACACACACACACTGGGACCCAGGTAATAACACACACACACACACACACTGGGACCCAGGTAATAACACACACACACTGGGACCCAGGTAATAACACACACACACACTGGGACCCAGGTAATAACACACACACACTGGGACCCAGGTAATAACACACACACACTGGGACCCAGGTAATAACACACACACACACTGGGACCCAGGTAATAACACACACACACACTGGGACCCAGGTAATAACACACACACACACTGGGACCCAGGTAATAACACACACACACACTGGGACCCAGGTAATAACACACACACACACTGGGACCCAGGTAATAACACACACACACACTGGGACCCAGGTAATAACACACACACACACTGGGACCCAGGTAATAACACACACACACACTGGGACCCAGGTAATAACACACACACACACTGGGACCCAGGTAATAACACACACACACACTGGGACCCAGGTAATAACACACACACACACTGGGACCCAGGTAATAACACACACACACACTGGGACCCAGGTAATAACACACACACACTGGGACCCAGGTAATAACACACACACACACTGGGACCCAGGTAATAACACACACACACACTGGGACCCAGGTAATAACACACACACACACTGGGACCCAGGTAATAACACACACACACACTGGGACCCAGGTAATAACACACACACACACTGGGACCCAGGTAATAACACACACACACACACTGGGACCCAGGTAATAACACACACACACACTGGGACCCAGGTAATAACACACACACACACTGGGACCCAGGTAATAACACACACACACACACTGGGACCCAGGTAATAACACACACACACACTGGGACCCAGGTAATAACACACACACACACACACACTGGGACCCAGGTAATAACACACACACACACACTGGGACCCAGGTAACACACACACACACACACACACTGGGACCCAGGTAATAACACACACACACACACACTGGGACCCAGGTAATAACACACACACACACACACTGGGACCCAGGTAATAACACACACACACACACTGGGACCCAGGTAATAACACACACACACACACTGGGACCCAGGTAATAACACACACACACACACACACACACTGGGACCCAGGTAATAACACACACACACACACACACACACTGGGACCCAGGTAATAACACACACACACACACACTGGGACCCAGGTAATAACACACCTGGGCCATGTTCAGTACTCAAATGTTCTGGAATTTTGCAGATAGAAATACCACAAATAGAACCAACATGATTCCTTATTCTACATGTCAGAGATGCATGCTTGTTCTACATAGAAATACACTATCTGAACGTTTCCGAAACGTTTGGCTTCTGCTGAACGTGCCCCAGGTAAACACAAAACTGAACACGCCTTCCTGCAAGCTTACGCACCGCAGTCTCAAGACTCAACGACATGCCGTGGCCTCGAGCAGCACCACAGATATCGAGACGAGCGTGCTGATGCAAGACTTCATTCTCACACAGAGTATCTGCACCTGTTCAGTGGTGTGTTTCTCACGCCGGGCTACAACGTGGCAGCTTCGGGGCCAAAACAGCAGACGAGTTTTTTTTTACCTTGCGGTTCATTGTTCACACACACACCTGTATACTACCTGTCTGACCATGTGTCCCTTGGTTGCCAGAGTGGAGGAGCGTTCAGAACAACCAGGAGACACAAGAGGAGCTCAGCCAAAATGGCCGCTCTGAGCCGTCGGCCACGGTGGAGGACACACCTGTAGCCGCACCTGTACAGGTAAATATTTTTATATTTATATTCTACGCTTACCTCCCAAGCCTGGGTTCTACCTCAGTGGGCTAACAACGTTTTCAGATTCTGTATGGGACCCTATTCCCTATATAGTGCACTACTTTAGACCAGAGTCCTATGGGACCCTATTCCCTATATAGTGCACTACTTAAGACCAGAGCCCTATGGCACCCTATTCCCTATATATAGTGCACTCTACAGCCCTCTGTCTAACAGGCTCTTCCCTCGTCGTCTCCTCTACCCCAGGTACATCCGGTTCAGGTGCAGTCGATGGGAGGTGTAGGTTCTCTCCAGCAGCAGCCCTCCTTCCCTCCTGGGCCTGGCCCTCCTGGTGGTCCCCCCATGGGCCTGCCTCCCCCTTCCTTCCCCCTTGGCGTTCCACCCGGACCTCCTCCCTCATTCATGAGACCGGGACCAAGGTTCAACCCAATGCAGATGATGCCACCAGGTAACACTACAAGATATCTCTCTATCAAAACCTTTCTCTCTTTATTAAAACTTCTCTCTCTCTCTCTCTCTCTCGCTCTCTCTCTCTCTCTATCAAAACCTCTCTCTCGCTCTCTCAAAACCTCTCTCTCGCTCTCTCGCTCTCTCTCTATCAAAACCTCTCTCTCGCTCTCTCGCTCTCTCTCTATCAAAACCTCTATCAAAACCTTTCTCTCTCTCTCTCTCTCTATCAAAACCTCTCTCTCGCTCTCTCGCTCTCTCTCTATCAAAACCTCTCTCTCGCTCTCTCTCTCTCTATCAAAAACCTCTCTCTCTCTCTCTTCTCCCTCTCTATTTCAATCACTCATTCTCAAACACATCTATCAATCTACTGTAACTATATAAAGCTGTCCATCTCACAAGCCTGAGTCTTTCTCTCTCCTCTCTAATAGTTCTGTTCTCTCTCTCCACCAGGTTTCCCTCCGCCTGGGTCGATGCCCCTGGGCCCCTCTGGCCCCCCTCCCTCAGCAGCAGGGGGTGTAGGGGTAGTTGACCTGTCTCTGGATCCAGCCGGCCTGGGTTTGTAACCTTAACCAGGGGTCATAGTAGAATAGTCCTTTACTAAAGTTTGTAGAGTATGAGTACAGAGTAGATTGGAGCGCAGAGTAGAGCGCAGTGAGGGGCTTTTAAGGAGTAAATGTGTTTTGCACAGCTTGGAGTCCTGACTTAATCTCTATGGAAGCCGAGGACACTATATACCAGCACAGACGACTGCCATGTTAGTGTTACTAGTAGTATGTTACTAGTAGTATGTTACTAGTAGTATGTTACTAGTAGTCTAGTAGTTACCTGATAGAGATGTTTATCAGACCATGTTAGTGTTACTAGTAGTATGTTACTAGTAGTATGTTACTAGTAGTATGTTACTAGTAGTCTAGTAGTTACCTGATAGAGATGTTTATCAGACCATGTTAGTGTCACTAGTAGTATGTTACTAGTAGTTACCTGATAGAGATGTTTATCAGACCATGTTAGTGTCACTAGTAGTATGTCACTAGTAGTATGTTACTAGTAGTTACCTGATAGAGATGTTTATCAGACCATGTTAGTGTTACTAGTAGTATGTCACTAGTAGTATGTTACTAGTAGTCTAGTAGTTACCTGATAGAGATGTTTATCAGACCATGTTAGTGTTACTAGTAGTATGTTACTAGTAGTATGTTACTAGTAGTATGTTACTAGTAGTCTAGTAGTTACCTGATAGAGATGTTTATCAGACCATGTTAGTGTCACTAGTAGTATGTTACTAGTAGTATGTTACTAGTAGTCTAGTAGTTACCTGATAGATGTTTATCAGACCATGTTAGTGTTACTAGTAGTATGTTACTAGTAGTATGTCACTAGTAGTATGTTACTAGTAGTCTAGTAGTTACCTGATAGAGATGTTTATCAGACCATGTTAGTGTCACTAGTAGTATGTCACTAGTAGTATGTCACTAGTAGTATGTTACTAGTAGTTACCTGATAGATGTTTATCAGACCATGTTAGTGTCACTAGTAGTATGTCACTAGTAGTATGTTACTAGTAGTCTAGTAGTTACCTGATAGAGATGTTTATCAGACCATGTTAGTGTCACTAGTAGTATGTCACTAGTAGTATGTCACTAGTAGTATGTTACTAGTAGTTACCTGATAGAGATGTTTATCAGACCATGTTAGTGTCACTAGTAGTATGTCACTAGTAGTATGTTACTAGTAGTTACCTGATAGAGATGTTTATCAGACCATGTTAGTGTCACTAGTAGTATGTTACTAATAGTATGTCACTAGTAGTATGTTACTAGTAGTTACCTGATAGAGATGTTTATCAGACCATGTTAGTGTTACTAGTAGTATGTCACTAGTAGTATGTCACTAGTAGTCTAGTAGTTACCTGATAGATGTTTATCAGGCCATGTTAGTGTCTTTAGTAGTATGTTACAAGTAGTATGTTACTAGTAGTATGTTACTAGTAGTCACCTGATAGAGATGTTTATCAGACCATGTTAGTGTCACTAGTAGTATGTCACTAGTAGTATGTTACTAGTAGTATGTCACTAGTAGTCTAGTAGTTACCTGATAGAGATGTTTATCAGACCATGTTAGTGTTACTAGTAGTATGTCACTAGTAGTATGTTACTAGTAGTATGTCACTAGTAGTATGTCACTAGTAGTCTAGTAGTTACCTGATAGAGATGTTTATCAGACCATGTTAGTGTTACTAGTAGTATGTCACTAGTAGTATGTTACTAGTAGTATGTCACTAGTAGTATGTTACTGGTAGTTACCTGATTGAGATGTTTATCAGACCATGTTAGTGTCACTAGTAGTATGTTACTAGTAGTATGTCACTAGTAGTATGTTACTAGTAGTTACCTGATAGAGATGTTTATCAGACCATGTTAGTGTCACTAGTAGTATGTTACTAGTAGTATGTCACTAGTAGTATGTTACTAGTAGTTACCTGATAGAGATGTTTATCAGACCATGTTAGTGTCACTAGTAGTATGTCACTAGTAGTATGTTACTAGTAGTCTAGTAGTTACCTGATAGAGATGTTTATCAGACCATGTTAGTGTTACTAGTAGTATGTCACTAGTAGTATGTCACTAGTAGTCTAGTAGTTACCTGATAGAGATGTTTATCAGACCATGTTAGTGTTACTAGTAGTATGTTACTAGTAGTATGTCACTAGTAGTATGTTACTAGTAGTCTAGTAGTTACCTGATAGAGATGTTTATCAGACCATGTTAGTGTTACTAGTAGTATGTCACTAGTAGTATGTCACTAGTAGTCTAGTAGTTACCTGATAGATGTTTATCAGGCCATGTTAGTGTCACTAGTAGTATGTTACAAGTAGTATGTTACTAGTAGTATGTTACTAGTAGTCACCTGATAGAGATGTTTATCAGACCATGTTAGTGTCACTAGTAGTATGTTACTAGTAGTATGTCACTAGTAGTATGTTACTAGTAGTTACCTGATAGAGATGTTTATCAGACCATGTTAGTGTTACTAGTAGTATGTCACTAGTAGTATGTTACTAGTAGTATGTCACTAGTAGTCTAGTAGTTACCTGATAGAGATGTTTATCAGACCATGTTAGTGTTACTAGTAGTATGTCACTAGTAGTATGTTTCTAGTAGTCTAGTAGTTACCTGATAGAGATGTTTATCAGACCATGTTAGTGTCACTAGTAGTATGTTACTAGTAGTATGTTACTAGTAGTTACCTGATAGAGATGTTTATCAGACCATGTTAGTGTTACTAGTAGTATGTTACTAGTAGTATGTTACTAGTAGTCACCTGATAGAGATGTTTATCAGACCATGTTAGTGTCACTAGTAGTATGTTACTAGTAGTATGTTTCTAGTAGTCTAGTAGTTACCTGATAGATGTTTCAGACCATGTTAGTGTTACTAGTAGTATGTCACTAGTAGTATGTCACTAGTAGTCTAGTAGTTACCTGATAGAGATGTTTATCAGACCATGTTAGTGTCACTAGTAGTATGTCACTAGTAGTATGTTACTAGTAGTTACCTGATAAAGATGTTTATCAGACCATGTTAGTGTTACTAGTAGTATGTCACTAGTAGTATGTCACTAGTAGTATATTACTAGTAGTTACCTGATAGAGATGTTTATCAGACCATGTTAGTGTTACTAGTAGTATGTTACTAGTAGTATGTTACTAGTAGTATGTCACTAGTAGTATGTTACTAGTAGTTACCTGATAGAGATGTTTATCAGACCATGTTAGTGTTACTAGTAGTATGTCACTAGTAGTATGTTACTAGTAGTCTAGTAGTTACCTGATAGAGATGTTTATCAGACCATGTTAGTGTCACTAGTAGTATGTTACTAGTAGTATGTTACTAGTAGTATGTCACTAGTAGTATGTTACTGGTAGTTACCTGATAGAGATGTTTATCAGACCATGTTAGTGTTACTAGTAGTATGTTACTAGTAGTATGTCACTAGTAGTATGTTACTAGTAGTCTAGTAGTTACCTGATAGAGATGTTTATCAGACCATGTTAGTGTTACTAGTAGTATGTCACTAGTAGTATGTTTCTAGTAGTCTAGTAGTTACCTGATAGAGATGTTTATCAGACCATGTTAGTGTCACTAGTAGTATGTCACTAGTAGTATGTCACTTGTAGTATGTCACTAGTAGTATGTCACTAGTAGTATGTCACTAGTAGTTACCTGATAGAGATGTTTATCAGACCATGTTTGCGTTACTATTAGTATGTCATTAGTAGTATCTCACTAGTAGTCTAGTAGTTACCTGATAGAGATGTTTATCAGACCATGTATATTAAACCTGTATTCTCTATCTCTGTTTCCTTATCAGGTAACCAGGTTTCTGGTCCTCCAGGGGGCTCACCAGGCGGCCCCATCCCACCGTCTGGAGGTCTTCTTGGGGCTCGTCCCGGCATGATCCCCCTCCAGCGCCCCCCAGTCCACTCTCCTGGTCCGGTCCTCCCCCCACCTCACATGCAGCGATTCCCTCCTCCCCACGGTGGCCCACATGGCCCCCACCCTCGTGGCCCCCGCACCACAACATGCCACCCCAGATGATGCCCCCAACAGGGGCCCCCACCCCCACATGATGCACCACGATGGCCCCCCTCCGCCGCCCGGGGGCCCACGGGGGTTTGGGATGGGCATGCCCTCTTCCCATCCCATGAGAGGTCCCTTCCCTCCCCACGGGTCCCTCCCTTGGGGGCCCCCACCACCCTTCATGAGGGGGGGCCCTCGAGGGCCAGAGGGGCCAGAGGAGATTGAGGAGAGGGGGCCCTTCAGGGGGGAGAGGCCTGGGTTTAGGGACAGAGATCCAGACAGGGAGAGAGAGAGGGACTGGGAGTGGGATAGAGAGAGGGAGAGGTTTGGAGGAGGGGGGAGGCGGTTTGGGGACGGAGGGAGAGGAGGAGGATGGGGAGAGAGGATGGAGGGAAGGGAAAGGTTTGGGGGTGGCAGGAGGATGGGGGAGAGCCGAGAGGAGGGGAGGGGGAGGGTGGGAGAGAGATAGAGACAGGCGGGACTGAGAGAGAGAGGAAGCAGTCCTGATGGAGAGAGGGAGCGAGGGAGAGGAGGAGACGGGGGAGAGAGTGAGCGCGGAAGGAGTGCGGGAGGAGAGCGAGGTAGAGGATCAGAGGTAGGAGAAAGGGGGAGAGGAGAGGTAGGAGAAAGGGGGTAGGAGAGAGGGGGAGAGGAGAGGTAGGAGAAAGGGGGTAGGGGAGAGGGGGAGAGGAGAGGTAGGAGAAAGGGGGGTAGGAGAGAGGGGGAGAGGTAGAGGAGAGGTAGTAGAGAGGGGGAGAGGGAGAGGAGAGGTAGTAGAGAGGGGAGAGGGAGAGGAGAGGTAGGAGAAAGGGGGTAGGAGAGAGGGGGAGAGGAGAGGTAGGAGAAAGGGGGTAGGGAGAGAGGGGAGAGGTAGAGGAGAGGTAGTAGAGAGGGGAGAGGTAGAGGAGAGGTAGGAGAAAGGGGGGTAGGAGAAAGGGGGGTAGGAGAGAGGGGGAGAGGTAGAGGAGAGGTAGAAGGGAGAGGAGAGAGGGGGCGCGGTAGGAGTGAGGGAGGAGAGGGAGAGAGGCAGAGGCGACCAAGGAACAGAGAGAGGACATCTCGTTGGGACACAGACGATCGACTAGGAGACAAAGCCGAGGCAGAACCAGAGAACATGGAACTCAAGCTCCGGAACTCTGACGACGACAACAACAACACAGAAAACCCCCCACCACCTACTGTTGTTGCTGCTGCTGCTACTACAGAACCCTCTAAAGAACCTCCTACAGATTCTAAAGATTCCACTGTAGAACCCTTCCAATCCCAACAGAAGGTGGAATCAGAACCCTCTGGCCTCCATGTTGAAGTGACTGCTACAGAACCATCTGTGGCGTGTGTATCTGAACCTACAACTCAACCTCACCCCATAGAGAAAACACAGGCGACTGAGACACAGGAGACTGAAGCAGTCATAGGCTAGTGGCTACCAAATGAAACCTTTTTTTTGATGTTAGCCTAAGGTGCCAGTCTGTTTCTGCCTTCTGTACAACTCCTGTCACCCAACTCCTTATGGAATTGTCATGTTTGGCTTGACATTTACAGCAATGGAGCTGGCAAGAGCACAAACTGATCTGGGACCAGGCTAGTTTGATGTTGCCACTCAACCACAGATCTAGAATCAGATTCCCGTTAATCCCTCCAATTGTAACCTTCGCCATAGGGGATGGTAATATTACAGAGCATTCGGAAAGTATTCAAACCCCTTGACTTTTTCAACAATTTGTTACGTTACAGCCTTATTCTAAAATTTATTGAATCGTTTCCCCATAAACAATGTTCCATAATTACAAAGCAAAAAACAGTTTTTTAGAAATGTTTGCAAACAAATAAACATTTAAAAAACCGAAATATCACATTTACATAAGTATTCAGACCCTTTACTCAGTACTTTGTTGAAACACCTTTGGCAGCGATTACAGAATCGAGTCTTCTTGGGTATGACGCTACAAGCTTGGCACACCTGTATTTGGGGAGTTTCTCCCATTCTTCTCTGCAGATCCTCTCAAGCTCTTGGGTTGGATGGGGAGCGTCGCTGCACAGCTATTTTCAGGTCTCTCCAGAGATGTTCGATCGGGATCAAGTCCGGGCTCTGGTCGGGCCACTCAAGGACATTCAGAGACTTGTCCCGAAGCCACTCCTGCGTTGTCTTGGCTGTGTGCTTAGGGTCGTCCTGTTGGAGGGTAAACCTTCGTCCCAGTCTGAGGTCCTGTGTGCTCTGGAGCAGGTTTTCATCAAGGATCTCTCTGTACTTTGCTCTGTTCATCTTTCCCTCGATCCTAACGAGTCTCCCAGTCCCTGCTGCTGAAAAACATTCTCACAGCATGATGCTGCCACCACCATGCTTCACCGTAGGGATGGTGCCAGGTTTCCTCCAGACGTGATGCTTGGCATTCAGGCCAAAGAGTTAAATCTTAGTTTAATCAGACCAGAGAGTCTTGTTTCTCATGGTCTGAGTCCTTTAGGTGCCTTTTTGGCAAACTCCAAGCGGGCTGACATGTGCCTTTTACTGAGGAGTGGCTTCTGTCTGGCCACTCCACCATAAAGGCCTGATTGGTGGAGTGCTGCAGAGATGGTTGTCCTTCTGGAAGGTTCTCCCATCTCCACAGAGGAACTCTGGAGCTCTGTCAGAGTGACCATCAGGTTCTTGGTCACCACTCTGACCAAGGCCCTTCTCCCCCGATTGCTCAGTTTGGCTGGGCGGGCAGCACTAGGAAGAGTCTTGGTGGTTCCAAACTTCTTCCATTTACGAAAGATGGAGGCCACTGTGTTCTTGGGGACCTTCAATGCTGCAGACATTTCTGGTACCCTTCCCACAGATCTGTGCCTCGACACATTCCTGTCTCAGAGCTCTATGGACAATTCCGTCGACCTCATGGCTTGGTTTTTGCTCTGACATGCACTGCCAACTGTGGGACCTTTATATAGACCGGTGTGTGCCTTTCATAAATCATGTCCAATCAATTGAATTTATGTCCATGTGGGGATGTTTTTCATGTCCAATCAAAATGTCTCCAATCAAGTTGTAGAAACATCCTCAAGGATGATCAATGGAAACAGGATGCACCTGATCTCAATTTAGAGTCTCATAGCAAAGGGTCTGAATACTTATGTAAATAAGGTATTTCTGTATTTTTTTATATATATATATATATATATATATATATATTTGCTAAAATTTATGGGGTATTGTGTGTAGATTGATGTTTATAAAACAACAATTTGAATACATTTTAGAATAAGGCTGTAACAAAATTGAAGTCAAGGGGTCTGAATACTTTCCCGAAGGCACTGGATATGTCCCCTGGGGGCCCTGGTCAGTGTACTGTAAGGTGCCATTTGGGATGTATTCAATATCTGTTCCTGAATCAGTGGTTACAGGTCACTTCTACATATTTTCCCTAATAGTCTCTCAATGGCCTCCTTCGCTTGTCTCCTCTCCTTCGTGACCACACTACAGAGAAGATGTGCTAGGCATCAGCAGTAATATGATGTCAACTAAAACCCATCCAAGTCCTTATACCCATCAGTGGTCATGAAGGAAAGGAGACGAGGAAAGGAGACGAGGAAAGGATGTTTTTTGTTTTTAAGTGTTGTTGGGACAGGGTCATCTAAATAATCTCTCCTCCACTTTATGCTCTGGTCTGAAAAGACAACGGATGCATTCTATTCCAGATAGGGAGCCAGTTGTGACACAAACAAAGCAAATGCGGTAGATGTGTTCACTTGTCCAATCTGTCGCAGACAAAGTAAAGAAAGGAAGCCAGGAGTCCATACTGTAACTGAAAGGACTGTTTTTAGTGTTTTTATCTGACTGACTCTGACCCCTGACCTCTGAGTAACCACGCCCACTTTGGAGCTGGAGTGTTGTTTTTAAACACTGACAAACCCAAGTTCAATTCAGGGTTGTATTCATTAGGTACCAAATGAAATAAAATGGTCTGAAAACAGGGAGGAGCTACCTGAACTTGTCCAATAAGAAACGCTCATTTTTCGCTTTCCGCTGCAAAGCGTTTTTTGCTACGGTGTGCACTAATGAATACGACCCAGATGAAGAGAAAAGAGAGGTCTGAGGGGCGTTAGATGCTGTAAATATGCTTTTTATTGCCAGTTGCCACTCGATATGTTGTTAATTTTGAGCATCACGACAGGAAAAATGAACAAAAGGCCCTTTTCTTTGCTGTAATGTGTTTTTTTTTTTTGTTTTTTTTTTTTTAATTGGTAAATGTTACAGCAAGGCTTAGGATAATGAGAAGTTTGTTTCATTTTTAAGTTAAAAGAAAGAAACAATGGAATAAAATCTCCCAATATTTCAGCGATAGGGAATTGTTTTTAATAATAAACTATTTTCGTACCAGACCTACTAGCCTTTAACTCATTTGTTGTTTTTGATTTCTCAAACCATGATGAGAAAAGTCACCCCCCTTTTTTTTGCTGAGCTCAATAACTAATCTGTTATCAACCATGAAGTGACATTTCACTACAAAATCAAAAGTTTGTTTAGATGTTTTCAGACCTTTTAGAAGTGGTCTTATGTAGAGTATGTTCCTGCTTGAAAACTTCAGAAATACCGTCCTTCCTATCTTCCTCCTAAAGTTTTTGAACAGGGCCCATATGTCAGGTTTTGTTTGTTGATCCAACTTTAATCAGCTTATTCCCGACCCTGTGTTACAACACTGGTGTTGAGGGTTTGATACCTGTATGGGCCAAGTTATACTAGATAGGCATACTAGACCTATAGAACTGTGTGAACTGAAAAGTAAGTGGCCTTATCTGAGCCAGAATGGCCCATAGGGCAGGAGCCCACAGTGCATTCAGAAAGTATTCAGACCCATTGACTTATTCCACATTTTGTTACGTTACAGCCTTATTCTAAAATCTACACACTACCCCATAAGACAAAGCAAAAACAGTTTTATAGAATTTTTTGCTCCTATATAAAACCCCCCAAAAAACATATCACATTTACATAAGTATTCAGACCCTTTACTCAGTACTTTGTTGAAACACCTTTGGCAGCGATTACAGCCTCGAGTCTTCTTAGGTATGACGCTACAAGCTTGGCACACCTGTATTTGAGAGTCTCCCATTCTTCTCTGCAGGTCCTCAAGCTCTGTCAGGTTGGATGGGGTGCGTCGCTGCACAGCTATTTTCAGGTCTCTCCAGAGATGTTCGATTGGGTTCAAGTCCGGGCTTTGGCTGGGCCACTCAAGGACATTCAGAGACTTGTCCCGAAGCCACTCCTGCGTTGTCTTGGCTGTGTGCTTAGGGTTGTTGTCCTGTTGGAAGGTGAACCTTCTCCCCAGTCTGAGGTCCTGTGCGCTCTGGAGCAGGTTTTCATCAAGGATCTCTCTGTACTTTGCTCTGTTCATCTTTCCCTCGATCCTGACTAGTCTCCCAGTCCCTGCCGCTGAAAAACATCCCCACAGCATGATGCTTGTTTCTCATGGTCTGAGTCCTTTAGGTGCCTTTTGGCAAACTCCAACGGGGCTGTCGCGCCTTTTACTGAGGAGTGGCTTCCGTCTGGCCACTCTACCATAAAGGCCTGATTGGTGGAGTGCTGCAGAGATGGTCCAATCAATTGAATTAACCACAGGTGGACTCCAATCAAGTTGTTGAAACATCTCAAGGAGGGTCAATGGAAACCGGATGCACCTGAGCTCAATTTCGAGTCTCATTGCAAAAGGGTCTGAATACTTATGTAAATAAGGTATTTTTTGTATTTGCAAACCTTTCTAAACACCTTTTTCCGCTTTGTCATTGTGGAGTATTGTGTGTAGATTGCTGAGGATTTAGAATAAGGCTGTAACGTAACAAAATGTGGAAAAAGTCAAGGGGTCTGAATACTTTCCGAATGCTCTGTATCTGTTGTTTATGTAGCGTGAGGCAGCATGATGGACAGGTAGGCATACACCCTCTGGACAGGACGCCAGTCTGTTGCACGATTTTAGGATACAAGTTAAATGATTTTACTGCAAAGGTAATACTCTAATTTTAATTTACATGACCAGAGTTCATCTATCCATGTAAAGTATAATCCATATCACCAGATCCGTGATGTATGACCCGTCCAGGTGGTACATTCTATGCCCTCAAGAGGTGGGAGAGTAATCTGTTCTTCCCCTGACCCCAATACTGTGAATCAGGTTAGAGTAGTCTGCGAGGTCAACTCGGGGTAACCACTCACCATTTAGCCAGGTACATTTTATACGGCAACGTATCCTTCGATATTTAACCTGTTCCTGGGCAAACTAACTCAATTTATCGCGTTTCTAATCAGATTCCCTCCGTCTTTCGCAAAGATTGCATCATCGTCCCTTTCGTTAGAGAAATATTTTATTAATTACAAGTTTTTTTTTGGGGGGGGGGTGTTTAAAATACGTGATGATGAAACGTGTGCTAAATTACGGATGAAGCCCCCGAGTTGGAATGTGAAGCGTCGTAGAATACCACTCTGGTTAATGTGTTTTAGTTGTTCCAGTTTGTCCCAATTTTAATCGGCTTATTCTCGATACCAAACCTACAACTCTAATGTTGTAAAACAGGGTCAGGAGTAAGCTGATTTTAAAGTTAACACATATACCCTAGACATAGTACTATATAGACTTGTGTATTTTATTATTTATTTAAATAGACCTATTTACTGTATTTTGAGTATTTCCTAATAATATGGCAGAAATCAACGACTTTTATTGGATGTATTTGAAAGTATTGTAGCAAATTGGGCGGTAGCCCCGACCAGCACTCGAACTCGTGTCCAGCAACACCTTAACCTAACCGTTACGCCAAGAGGTCTGAACCTAGATGTTCGGTTAAGGTCGCTCCTTTATCCCCCTTTCCTTCGGGAGAGCGTGTTCCCAAGCTTCTCTATTCCAAAGTCCCTCACGTGTTACACGCCTCTCTTGGGTTAAGGTCGCTACAATATTTTCCAAATACAATATTTAAAATACTCTTAAGGACCTGGGTCCAAATGCATGGGAGTATTAATTTGTATTTGAAAATAATCTGTGTATTTGAGTATTTTCAAATACATTGCAACACATTCCAATACTTGTATTTTCAAATAAAATATATCTGAATACTTACTTCAATGTATGTGAATTTAATTTAAATAATATTTGAACCAAGGTCTGGTACTGTGTGTGTGTGTGTTAACTGTAAATTGATTTAAAATAAAGTAGCCTTGTCCGAGCCAAGGCAAATCACGTGTATTTGTCACATGCGCTGAATACAACAGGTGTAGACTTTCCAGTGAAACGCTTACTTACAAGCCCTTAACCAAATAACCAATAAGTTAATAGTAACACAGTAAAATAACAAGGCTATACATACAAGGAGTACCAGTACCGAGTTAATGTGCAGGGGTACGAGGTAGTTGACGTAATATGTACAGTACCAGTCAACACCTACTCATTCAAGGGTTTTTCTTTATTTTTAATATTTTCTACATTGTAGAATAGTAGCGAAGACATCAACACTATGAAATAACACAAAATCTTTGGAGGGAGTTGAAAGTCCGTGTTGCTGGTTCCAAGTCCGTGCTTTCTGGTTCCAAGCACTCTCCGCTGCCAACGTGTGGAAATCCATCGCATAGTCTGCCACACGGCGGGAGTCCTGCCGAAGCTAGATTAGCTTCCGGGCAGCTTCTCTCCCAGAGAATGGGATATAAAAAACGTCTTCACTTCTCCTACGAACCCCTCCAGACTAATGTACAGTGGGGCAAAAAAGTATTTAGTCAGCCACCAATTGTGCAAGTTCTCTCACTTAAAAAGATGAGAGGCCTGTAATTTTCATCATAGGTACACTTCAACTATGACAGACAAAATGAGGAAGAAAAATCCAGAAAATCACATTGTAGGATTTTTTATGAATTTATTTGCAAATTATGGTGGAAAATATTATTTGGTCACATACAAACAAGCAAGATTTCTGGCTCTCACAGACCTGTAAATTCTTCTTTAAGAGGCTCCTCTGTCCTCTACTCGTTACCTGTATTAATGGCACCTGTTTGAACTTGTTATCAGTATAAAAGACACCTGTCCACAACCTCAAACAGTCACTATGGCCAAGACCAAAGAGCTGTCAAAGGACACCAGAAACAAAATTGTAGACCTGCACCAGGTTGGGAAGACTGAATCTGCAATAGGTAAGCAGCTTGGTTTGAAGAAATCAACTGTGGGAGCAATTATTAGGAAATGGAAGACATACAAGACCACTGATAATCTTCCTCGATCTGGGGCTCCACGCAAGATCTCACCCCGTGGGGTCAAAATGATCACAAGAACGGTGAGCAAAAATCCCAGAACCACACGGGGACCTAGTGAATGACCTGCAGAGAGCTGGGACCAAAGTAACAAAGCCTACCATCAGTAACACACTCGCCGCCAGGGACTCAAATCCTGCAGTGCCAGACGTGTCCCCTGCTTAAGCCAGTACATGTTCAGGCCCGTCTGAAGTTTGCTAGAGAGCATTTGGATGATCCAGATGAGGATTGGGAGAATGTCATATGGTCAGATGAAACCAAAATAGAACTTTTTGGTAAAAACTCAACTCGTTGAGTTTGGAGGACAAAGAATGCTGAGTTGCATCCAAAGAACACCATACCTACTGTGAAGCATGAGGGTGGAAACATCATGCTTTGGGGCTGTTTTTCTGCAAAGGGACCAGGACGACTGATCCGTGTAAAGGAAAGAATGAATGGGGCCATGTATCGTGAGATTTTGAGTGAAAACCTCCTTCCATCAGCAAGGGCATTGAAGATGAAACGTGGCTGGGTCTTTCAGCATGACAATGATCCCAAACACACCGCCTGGCAACTAAGGAGTGGCTTCGTAAGAAGCATTTCAAGGTCCTGGAGTGGCCTAGCCAGTCTCCAGATCTCAACCCCATAGAAAATCTTTGGAGGGAGTTGAAAGTCCGTGTTGCCCAGCGACAGCCCCAAAACATCACTGCTCTAGAGGAGATCTGCATGGAGGAATGGGCCAAAATACCAGCAACAGTGTGTGAAAACCTTGTGAAGACTTACAGAAAACGTTTGACCTCTGTCATTGCCAACAAAGGGTATATAACAAAGTATAGAGATAAACTTTTGTTATTGACCAAATACTTATTTTCCACCATAATTAGCAAATAAATAAATTAAAAATCCTACAATGTGATTTTCTGGATTTCTTTTTCTCATTTCGTCTGTCATAGTTGAAGTGTACCTATGATGAAAATTACAGGCCTCTCTCATCTTTTTAAGTTGGAGAACTAAATACTTTTTTGCCCCACTGTACGTCAAAGATTAAACCCCTTCCGAGCAGTAGGATTATAATAAAAAAAAATTAAACCTCTAATTTGAAAACATAGTTTACCCACTTTCTTCTTGCCCTCGACAAAATGTCTAAATTGGAGATACTTAAAAAAAAAATGCTTATTGGGAATATTGGGAAGAGTCAGGGTTAAGAGTAGCCCTTGATCATGACTCTCAGTTCATTACTATATGACTCTCAGTTCATTACATCATAACTCTCAGTTCATTACATCATGACTCTCAGTTCATTACATCATGACTCTCAGTTCATTACATCATGACTCTCAGTTCATTACATCATGACTCTCAGTTCATTACATCATGACTCTCAGTTCATTACATTCTGACTCTCAGTTCATTACTATATGACTCTCAGTTCATTACACTACACATAAGATTCATTGGACAAAGGCGTCTTCTGTAGGGGACAGTTTTGTTTAGAGCCCCGACACTAAGGTCTGAACGTTAATGAAACACGCCGGTTATAGGTCTGGTGAGTGGAATGTCAGCTATAGGAAGGTCAAGACCAGACAGAGGCAGCACACAGGAGCTATATATAACATGTCCTCGTTCTCTAGAAGGAGCTATATATAACATGTCCTCGTTCTCTAGAAGGAGCTATATATAACATGTCCCCATTCTCTAGAAGGAGGTATATATAACATGTCCTCATTCTCTAGAAGGAGCTATATATAACATGTCCTCGTTCTCTAGAAGCAACCACCCTCTCAATCCGTTCATGTGACAGACAGGAATTTGGAGACGCAAGTCAGGTATGAACAGGTCAGGGTTCCATAGCCGCAGGCAGAACAGTTGAAACTGGAGCAGCAGCACGACCAGGTGGACTGGGGACAGCAAGGAGTCATAAGGCCAGGTAGTCCTGAGGCAAGGTCCCAGAGCTCAGGTCCTCCGGGAGGGGAGGGAGAGAGAGAATTAGAGGGAGCAGACTTAAATTCACACAGGACACCGGATAAGACCGGAGAAATACTCCAGATATAACAGACTGACCCTAGCCCTCCGACACATAAACGTTTGCAGCATAAATACTGGAGCCTGAGACACAAGTTGTTGGGAGACACTGTGGCCCCGTCCGACGATACCCCTGGCAGGATGTAACCACTCCCACTTTGCCAAAGCACAGCCCCCACACCACTAAAAGGATATCTTCAAACCACCAACTTACCATCCTGAGACAAGGCTGAGTATAGCCCACGAAAGATCTCCCCCACGAACCCGAGGGGGGTGCCAGCCCAGACAGGAAGATCTCGTCAGTGACTCAACCCACTCAAGTGACGCACCCCTCCTAGGGACGGCATGGAAGAGGACCAGTAAGCCAGTGACTCAGCCCCCGGTGGAGAGAGGGGAACCGGCCAGGCAGAGACGGCAAGGGCGATTCGTCCCTCCAGTGCTTTTCCATTCACCTTTACACCCCTGGGCCAGACTACACTCAATCCTAGGACCTACTGAAGAGATGAGTCTTCAATAAAGACTTAAAGGCAGAGAGCGAGTCTGCATCTCTCACATGGATAGGCAGACCATTCTATAAAAATTTAGCTCTATAGAAGAAAGCCTTGCCTCTAGCTGTTTGCTTAGAAATTCTAGGGACAGTAAGGAGGCCTGCGTCTTGTGACTGTAGCGTATGTGTAGGTATGTACGGAAGGACGGAATCGGAGAGAGGTAGGAGCAAGCCCGTGTAATGCTATGTAGGTGAGCAGTAAAACCTTGAAATCAGTGAAGAGAGGCTACTGTAGTACTGGAGTAATATGATATTTTTGGGGGTTCTAGTCAAGATTCTAGCAGCCATGTTTAGCACTAACTGAAGTTTATTCAGTGCAAGCGGGACAACTTCTGTTGAAACTGGAGGGCGCGCAGTTTAAATAAATAATCATAAGAATGGTGGATATTAAATATTTATGTACATACAAGTGTCTTATATCGGTTGAAAGCTTAAATTCTTGTTAATCTAACTGCACTGTCCGATTTACAGTAGCCATTACAGCGAAAGCATGCCATGTGATTGTTTGAAGACGGCGCCCCACATCAAATATTTTTCCACCAGCACAGGTTTAATAAATTCACAAATGGCGATTAAATATTCACTTTTTTAAATCTTCCTCTGATTTGTCATCCAAAGGGTCCCAGCTATAACGTTTTGTTAGATAAAATCCTTCTTTATATCCCAAAATGTCTGTTTAATTGGCGCCATCGATTTGAGTAATCCACTCGTTCAACATGCAGAGATAGGAATCCGAAAATCTACCCCTAAACTTTGTTTCAACAAGTCAAAATACGTTTCTATTGACTCCTCAGATACCCTAAAATGTAATCAAACTATAATATTTCATATGGAAGGAAGTACAGTGGGGCAAAAAAGTATTTAGTCAGCCACCAATTGTGCAAGTTCTCCAACTTAAAAAGATGAGAGAGGCCTGTAATTTTCATCATAGGTACACTTCAACTATGACAGACGAAATGAGAAAAAGAAATCCAGAAAATCACATTGTAGGATTTTTAATTTATTTATTTGCAAATTATGGTGGAAAATAAGTATTTGGTCAATAACAAAAGTTTATCTCTATACTTTGTTATATACCCTTTGTTGGCAATGACAGAGGTCAAACGTTTTCTGTAAGTCTTCACAAGGTTTTCACACACTGTTGCTGGTATTTTGGCCCATTCCTCCATGCAGATCTCCTATAGAGCAGTGATGTTTTGGGGCTGTCGCTGGGCAACCACGGACTTTCAACTCCCTCCAAAGATTTTCTATGGGGTTGAGATCTGGAGACTGGCTAGGCCACTCCAGGACCTTGAAATGCTTCTTCACGAAGCCACTCCTTCGTTGCCCGGGCGGTGTGTTTGGGATCATTGTCATGCTGAAAGACCCAGCCACGTTTCATCTTCAATGCCCTTGCTGATGGAAGGAGGTTTTCACTCAAAATCTCACGATACATGGCCCCATTCATTCTTTCCTTTACACGGATCAGTCGTCCTGGTCCCTTTGCAGAAAAACAGCCCCAAAGCATGATGTTTCCACCCCCATGCTTCACAGTAGGTATGGTGTTCTTTGGATGCAACTCGGCATTCTTTGTCCTCCAAACACGACGAGTTGAGTTTTTACCAAAGTTCTATTTTGGTTTCATCTGACCATATGACATTCTCCCAATCCTCATCTGGATCATCCAAATGCTCTCTAGCAAACTTCAGACGGGCCTGAACATGTACTGGCTTAAGCAGGGGACACGTCTGGCACTGCAGGATTTGAGTCCCTGGCGGCGTAGTGTGTTACTGATGGTAGGCTTTGTTACTTTGGTCCCAGCTCTCTGCAGGTCATTCACTAGGTCCCCGTGTGGTTCTGGGATTTTTGCTCACCGTTCTTGTGATCATTTTGACCCCACGGGGTGAGATCTTGCGTGGAGCCCCAGATCGAGGAAGATTATCAGTGGTCTTGTATGTCTTCCATTTCCTAATAATTGCTCCCACAGTTGATTTCTTCAAACCAAGCTGCTTACCTATTGCAGATTCAGTCTTCCCAACCTGGTGCAGGTCTACAATTTTGTTTCTGGTGTCCTTGACAGCTCTTTGGTCTTGGCCATAGTGGAGTTTGGAGTGTGACTGTTTGAGGTTGTGGACAGGTGTCTTTTATACTGATAACAAGTTCAAACAGGTGCCATTAATACAGGTAACGAGCGGAGGACAGAGGAGCCTCTTAAAAGTTACAGGTCTGTGCGAGCCAGAAATCTTGCTTGTTTGTATGTGACCAAATACTTATTTTCCACCATAATTTGCAAATAAATTCATAAAAAATCCTACAATGTGATTTTCTGGATTTTCTTTCCTCATTTTGTCTGTCATAGTTGAAGTGTACCTATGATGAAAATTACAGGCCTCTCTCATCTTTTTAAGTGAGAGAACTTGCACAATTGTTGGCTGACTAAATACTTTTTTTCCCCACTGTAACTCACTGGTCACCCCCAAAGCCAATTCCTCCTTTTGGCCACCTTTCCTTCCAGTTCTCTGCTGCCAATGACTGGAACGAACTACAAAAATCACTGAAACTGGAGACACTTATCTCCCCTCACTAGCTTTAAGCACCAGCTGTCAGAGCAGCTCACAGATCACTGCTCCTGTACATAGCCCATCTGTAAATAGCCCAACGAACTACCTCATCCCCTACCGTATTCATTTATTTATCTTGCTCCTTTGCACTCCAGTATTTCTACTTTGCACATTCATCTACTGCACATCTACCATTCCAGTGTTTAATTGCTATATTGTAATTACTTCGCCACCATGGCCTATTTATTGCCTTATGTTCCTTATCTTACCTCATTTGCACACATTGTATATAGATTTGTTTTTCTACTGTATTATTGACTGTTTGTTTTACTCCAATGTGTAACTCTGTTGTTGTATGTGTCGAACTGCTTTGCTTTATCTTGGCCAGGTCGCAGTTGTAAATGAGAACTTGTTCTCAACTTGCCTACCTGGTTAAATAAAGGTAAAATAAATTAATAAAAATTCATAGCTCGCGCATACATAAATTTCCAAGACTGTGTCCCTGTACTAAAACTGTTCTTTCTCATTCATTTTGGAAGTTACAAGCCTGAAACCTTGAACATAGACTACTGATAACCTGTGGAAGCCATAGGAATTGCATCCTGGGAGCTAGAATTCATTATTTCAATATACTTTCCATTGTAAGCGCATGGGATCTCAAAAAAAGGCAAAATCAGGTTGTTTTTTCTTTGGATTTTCTCCTACTGTATCTATTGTGTTGTAGTCTCCTACATTAAACATTTCAACAAACTTCAAAGTGTTTTCTTTCCAATGGTACCAATTATATGCATATCCTGGCTTCAGGGCCTGAGCAACATGCAGTTTACTTTGGGCATGTCAGTCATGCGGAAAATGAGAAAAAAGGACCCTAGCCCTAACAAGTTGGAAAAGAGACCCTTAAACCCAGACTTGGACCACACACCCACTCCACTGAATAACAGGCTAGTGATTGCTTTGCAATGCTTGCAGTTAGCCACTGATTCCTTCCAAAGCCATTCATTGTTGAATTTGTGATTTCCAACTTGTTGTGTAATGTTTATGTCCAATGGCCGATTTATTTTTTTATTTTTATTTTTTTATTTCACCTTTATTTAACCAGGTAGGCAAGTTGAGAACAAGTTCTCATTTACAACTGCGACCTGGCCAAGATAAAGCAAAGCAGTTCGACACACAACAACACAGAGTTACACATGGAATAAAACAAACATACAGTCAATAATACAGTAGGAAAAAAAGAAATCTATATACAAAGAGTGCAAATGAGGTAGGATAAGGAAGGTAAGACAATAAATAGGCCATGGTGGCAGAGTAATTACAATATAGCAATTTAACACTGGAATGGTAAAAGAAAACTGTGCAGTAGATGAATGTGCAATGTAGAAAAAACTGGGGTGCAAAGGAACAAGATAAATAAATAAATACGGTAGGGGATGAGGTAGTTGGTTGGGCTATTTACAGATGGGCTATAAACAGGTACAGTGGTCTGTACACTGCTCTGACAGCTGGTGCTTAAAGCTGTTGAGGGAGATAAGTGTCTCCAGGTGCTCCGATGAGCACCGATACGTTTTATCTATAATTTCTCTTCATTTGACAAGGATTGAAAAGGATTTGCCTGTAGATTGTCGACTTGATTCATGATGAAGACTGCTAGCTAAGATTTTGAAAGTATGATCAGTCCAATCAAAGCTACGGTATACGATATAAAGTGATTTGACATGTGGCCAATGACCTTGAGGCTTCTTCGATGGGAACTTCTAATGGAACTCTATGGCAGCACCCAAGGGGCTTGAATTACCGAGCTCTCCCCGTAGATTTTGCGGTGAAGTAGTGTCCCCATGAGTGACAGAACCCTGAGTTAATTACAGTGCAACTAAAGAACATTACCCAAACCCCCAACGCTCGGTATTTTCCCGCTGGCTTACCCCCCCACCACCACCACAGAAAGCACTGAGCTAGGCTGAAAAACACCTTGCATTTTGGGAGCTGCCTTTTATTTGTTGCTAAACAAGGTGAGACTCACCTGCCCTGAATGACAGGTTGCCACTGTTAGTACATTGTGTTCCCCCCAAGGTGAGGCATCATTCAAACGGTATAGTCTAAACAAACAAGCCTATAACAAAGTCTTCTCATCAGCCAATCAGATCTCTGCTCACCCATCCCCCTCGCCCCTGATTGGACACTAAATTAGACGAAATAAACTTGTCTTCTAGCTTGCAGAAATTTACTTTGAGCTCCTTAGGGTCAGACGAGTAGAGAGATGGCACTGAAGGCTGTTTGTGTACTCAAAGGAACCGGTGAAGTTACCGGGACCGTATTCTTTGAGCAGGAGGTAAGAAAATGTTTGTTTTAACAGGCGAAATGCACTTTGATAACGCAGTCTGTGTGGTAGATGGGGGGGGGCCTCGTCCAACGAGCTAACGTTAGCTATCTTAGCTAAATGTCACGTTTTATTTATCAAAAACTCTCGCAGATAACTTACTAGATTATTATTATTTTTTAAGTCTGTCGACGTTTAACTAGATAGCTTTTGTATCCGCCTAACGCCAGTTTCATTCATTTCATTGTAAACCGGGTTTTAGTTGCTCGCCTGTCGGCGTTTAGCTACTGTAGCCACAGCATGTGTCTGACAGTCGTCTCGTAAATGATTAACTCAATTTTAGCTAGATCCCTTAGTCATAACTAGTAGTCTGTAAACAGGGGGACATTTTATATGCGTTAAATGCTAGCTAGCCTGTTACACCCTAGTTAAAAACGTTAAGTGTGTGTGTGTGTGTGTGTGTGTGTGTGTGTGTGTGTGTGTCCCCTAGTTTTTAACAAACCGGAGCTACCTGACGTTACGAAAACCAAATGCAAGCTACAAACACGTTACTGTAGCTATTACCACACGGTGTGTCACAGATTAATAAGTGGAGACACTTTAATTTTTTATATTTTTTTTTGTTGAGTCATTGTATCCTGTGTGCCAGTCCCGGTTCTGCTCTCATGCCAACAGAGAACACATACAGATCTGGGACCAGATTGGCCTCCCCTCCCTATGAACCTGGTCTGGTGTGTGTGTGTGTGTGTGTGTGTGTGTGTGTGTGTGTGTGTGTGTTCATCTAATTAACAGTCATGCCAAATGTTACACGAAGAAGGCGTTGTAAAGTCTTTTGGGGGACATCAAACTAGCTAGTTGACAGTTAATCCCTCAACATTTTCAGAGGTTTGCCAAACCTCTAGCTACAGTTGTGTTGTTGTTGGTGCTATGCCAGCCTGAGCGTCTTGTTTTGTGCTGCATTGCCAAACACTGATACTTAGGGTGCTTGTCGTAAATTCACTCTGGCTTATCAACTGCGACTTCAGAGCAGCTCTCTCGTCTGAGTGTGTCAGAGTGCAGGATAATGAATTAACGAGCGCTCCACGCCTGTTGAACATGGCCGGTGTCAGTAAGTGTCGGCAAAATAATAATAAAAAAAATCGTATTTAAATGATTGCCCGCAGCACAGTTAGTCACCAACGCTCTGGATAACATGACAACAGCCTAACCAGCTCTGCTAGGGGGGCGACTACAATGGTCTGAGTGAGGTGTCTAGAATTAGCTGGACAACTTTAGCTAGTTAGTTTTGGGTGTTTGACTGCCTTTTGTGTGGTCAGAGCGGCTCGTCGACCAGAGCTTGCAGTGTGCACTCCAGAATTAATTTAGGAACACCTTTAAAATCGAGATTATAAACTGGGTGGTTCGAGCTCTGAATACTGATTGGTTGACCGCCGTGGTATATCAGACCGTATACCACAGGTATGACAACAACCATTTTTATTTTTTTACTGTTCTAATTACATTCGTAACCCGTTTTTAATATTTTTTTTTTGTTCTGTATAGATGTTTAATTACATGTTTTCTTACTTGATCTAGCTAGTCAACGTAGTCATGCTTCTCCTATTCCTCTCTGATAAGATAAGCATGTTTGTGCACCACTAGCCATACACCAGCACTGGTACCAGGCAGTATTAGCTAGTGATCTACGTTTGCTCTTGTCAGCAAGCTAGATAGCCAGCTAACTAGTGAATGTTTAGCGTTAGGGGGCTAACACATTAGTTTAGCAACACCTTGCTAAGGAAAGAAACTAGCAGATGGTAGTTCGCAGACCGTAAGATACACAAACTAATGGTGTATAAAACGCTTGTGGAGAGCAGCGTGTGTGTGTGTGTGTGTGTGTGTGTGTGTAGGCCTGTAACTTGTCTGTCTGTAGGGGGACAATGCTCCAGTGAAGCTGACCGGCGAGATCTCAGGTCTGACCCCGGGGGAACATGGTTTCCACGTCCACGCCTTCGGAGACAACACCAATGGCTGTATGAGTGCCGGACCCCACTTCAACCCCCACGACAAGACCCACGGAGGACCCACTGATGATGTCCGGTTCGTCTTGCCGCCAATGACTCAAGGAGTTTTCAAACTTTTGGATTTTCCCAGCTGTTTCATGTACATAGTTCAGGGAGACGACACAATTGTGAAACGTTTTGGGTGATCCCAGAGGAGAGTTTTGAAAGCGATTTTTGTGCTAGAGGGTTACACTAGTAATGACCTAATGGTGCAACTGTTCTACGGACAGTTATACCAGGACACATCAGTGTTATAGAATGGTTATAATCAAGCACATATAATTCTAATCTCAACTGAGTTAATGTAATGAACCATAGCATGTATAACTCTTTGTCGGTCTTGCCCTTTTTATCTTCTGATAGTCTATGGGAGAATCTCCATTTCCTTGTCTCCTCAAGTCTTCTCTCAAAACCATTGGATGTTCTGACCTCGTCCAATGTTTTTTGAGGAGGCGGCTAGTAGCGAGGAATTTGGGCAGGGTGGGTATCGATTAATTAAATATCTGGATATTATTTTTGACACTAGTTTGGACAATATCGCAATTGTATTTTTGCGCTTCATTGGCTGTACCCACACCAAAACTCCAGTATTTTTCTCTTCGTAGCTTGTTCTCATCTTTTTATATAGGGAGTTAATTTTTCAATGATTGATCCGCATTTGTTCTTACGACTCTCTTGTCCCTCTGCAGCAGACATATGCTGAGCAATATGTTTGGAACATTGAATCGCTATATATATATATATATATATAATATCGAAATCCATATCGTATCGGCACCTAATTATGGTGATAATATTGTAATCGTGAGATCCCTGGCAATTTCATGGGAGTCAAATAAATGCAATTGCGATTCTCCCTCTGATTCTATGCCTCTCGCTTCACATGTAGGCTTCGGAAACTGTCCTTATGCTGTCTTGACCAAACTGATGCCCAGCAGAACCGTCCTGGTGGAGAGATTGTATGGTGGAACCTCAGTGATTGGCTCTAGGGCTTAATCCCCATAAATAGCAGTGCCTTCGGAAAAGTATTTAAACCCCGTGACTTTTCCCACATTTTGTTACGTTACAGCCTTATTTTGTCATTTAAAAAAAAAAAAAAAAAAAAGTCTATGTAATTGGACATGATTTGGAAAGGCGCACACCTGTCTATAAGGTTGACAGTGCATCTCAGAGCAAAAACCCAAGCCGTGAGGTCGAAGGAATTGTCCGTAGGGCGCCAAGACAAGATTGTGTCTCCTTCGATTCGCTTATTTTGGCTGGGAGGCCAGGTGTAGGAAGAGTTTTGGTGGTTCCAAATTTCTTCCATTGTGAGAATGATGGAGACCACTGCGTTCTTGGGGACCTTCGAAAGCTACAGATGTTTGATGGCTTGGTTTTTGCTCTGACATGCACTGTCAACTGTGGAACCTTTTTTTATATAGACTGGTGTGTGCCTTTCCAAATCATGTCCAATCAAATGAATTTACCACAAGTTTCTACAACTTGATGGGAGTCCACATCTCAAGGATGATCAATGGAAACAGGAGGCGCCTGAACTCACTTTAGTCTCATAGCGAAGGGTCTGAATACTTATGTAAATAAGGTATTCTAAAGCTGTACCCTTTTCCTCTGACATCATATCCTGTCTGTGTTGCTAGGCACGTAGGGGACCTTGGCAACGTGACTGCAGGAGCTGACAGTGTGGCTAAGATCAACATCGAGGACAAGATGCTGACTCTCACTGGGCTCCACTCTATCATCGGCAGGACCATGGTGGTAAGACCAGTCGCATTATCTGACCTACTTTGAGCAGCATTTTGTTCCTACTGAACACAACCGAACTTAAGTTCTGTCTACTTAAACACGACCGTGTTTTCACCCTTATCTCCCTCTTGCGCTCTCTCTGTCCTCGCTCTCATTTGCCCCCTCTGTATCATTAGATCCATGAGAAGGCTGATGATCTGGGAAAAGGAGGCAACGACGAGAGTCTGAAGACTGGCAACGCCGGCGGTCGCCAGGCCTGTGGAGTTATTGGCATTACCCAGTAAACACACACGCCCTTTACTGGGAGTCCTGGAACACACTAGCCACTGCTTGGAAGACCACCGTAGCTACCCCCCTGACCCCCATAGAAGGCTCTGTATAATACATTTCTACCCCAACCTAGACTTTTATGGCACCTCATCTGACAGAACTGGCTGTGTCCCAAATGACCCCTAGTGTTTATATAGTGCACTACGTTTGAACAGGACCCGTAGGACTCTGGTCAAGACTAGTGCACTATATTATATGGGTTTAGGGTGCCATATAGGACAGAGACCCTGGGTTGACTCGGACACACAGCCGGGACGTTAAGGTTGGAGGGGTGGACCAAATGACACCCTATTTAGACCAGAGCCCTACGGCAGGTACAGACAATCTGGTAGTAGCTCCCCATGCCCTCTGATAGGCTAGGCATAAGTTTCACCATCTTGCTTGTACCTATAAAAATATATATTTTCAGATCAAGTGCCCTACGATGCAGGGCCTAGGAGCTGTTTTGGGATTGTGTTTTCAGATGACCGCAGAATATAAAGCGCTTATTAAAAGTTGACTATCAGCCAGTATACCTGTTGGTCCTTCTAAGACTGTTGTTGCTTCCTGTCTGTGTGTGATTTAATATTATTTAATTACGCCGTGTCCCAAAGTTATTAGTACAGAAGCTGTGAACATGTTAGACATTTTTTTTGTCTAGTTGGAAATGGCACCCTAGACCCCTTTTTTTTGTTTCTGTAGTACACAACTTTCGATCAGGGGCAATTATTTTGGACACATCCATTTATGTTCACACTTGAGTACCAAGCTGCCCAATAAAGATATACATTGTCACTGGTGATACTTGGTTGTGTTGTGTTGTGTTGCTTGGTTTCCTATGGTCGTCATTGGCTTCGGTATCCCGGTCTTGTCACGTCCGGGTGGAGGAGATTCGGTCGGAAGTTAGCGTGACACAGGATGGTCGTAGTCGAGGGCTATGGCTGTAGGCAGGGATGATTTGGAAATGTTTTTTTTTTGGTCCTTATGTAATCTTTCTGTAGCATCCTGTGAGTAAGCCTTAGTGCCAGTTTTGAATAGAACAACCTAGACAAATATTTGTTGGCTCTAAAGTGAACGGTTGTGTACCGACTATCTCTGCAGTCACTAGGGTTGTTGAACGCTGTGTTACTGATTTACAACAACAACAAAAAAACAGGCCTCATGTCTGGCTCTAGTACATTTTAGGAAAAGATTGCTCTTGTCATTGTTTTCTGGTGCCACTAGATGGTGCCATCGCCCTGTCTGTTCCCGTCGCAGGGAACGGTTGACGACCGTGAGGAAGAGGTGAAGCCGTGCGCTCCCCATGTGAGGACTTTTTATAATGGTGGTCAATGAGTGTCGAATTTGGTCAACAACAGCAAAATGTATTGACTTATTTGCTACGTGAGGTTTATTCGATTAAAAAATATATACGTTTCGTAATGCTTAGGTTGTACTGCTATAAATTGGAAACGTAACATCCTGGCAACTTGGGAGAAAAAAAAGGAAAAAAAAACACTATCGAAGTCGTGCCTGTTGTTCTCGTTGGGCTGTGGCAGGTCAGGACATTCTGGTCAGCTGGTGAATGTTAAGCAAATAACTGCCGGGGACTCACGGTAATTGACCGTTTAATTAACAAACACATTTAGCGTCTCCTGGCTTCCACACAGCCTACAGGCCACTGATGCAGACCTTAGGAACATCTACATATTTAAAAAGTCTAATGATTCCATGTAATACAGTCTACAGCTTCACAATAAATCCATTATTCATTTTAGATAGGTCTAAAGAAACATGAAGAAGAAATGTAGTTATTTCAGAAGAACAGAAAAGCGTACTCTGAGTTGTCTGTATGTTAGGCCTATTCTTCTTGCCTGTATCAGAGCCTAACAAACCGCAAAAGCACAAGCCTATGTCAATCTACTGTTCCCCCGTAGTACAAAAGTTGACCTATTCTATTGGTTAACTTGTCCTTCTCTGCAAATAAATAAATAGTAGGCTATAAGCGCAGCATTGCGTACGCAGTAGTAGGCTATAAGCGCAGCAATGCGTACGCAGTAGTAGGCTATAAGCGCAGCAATGCGTACGCAGTAGTAGGCTATAAGCGCAGCAATGCGTACGCAGTAGTAGGCTATAAGCGCAGCAATGCGTACGCAGTAGTAGGCTATAAGCGCAAATGTTCCAAAATGCAATCATCCATGCATGTAATGCTTTTATTATACAGGTGCATTGTTGTGAAAATTATTTTCCCCAAACTGTATGCCAGTTAGGCTCTACACCCATTGTGAACCGAATTAATGTGCTTAATTTCAAGTGGGCCAAAATCCCTGCTGCAGTGTGTGCAAACCTGATCAAGAACTACAGGAAACGTATGATCTCTGTAATTGCAAAAACAAAGGTTTCTGTACCAAATATAAAGTTCTGCTTTTCTGATGTATCAAATACTTATGTCATGCAATAAAATGCAAATTAATTATTTAATTATTATTTTAATTATTTAATTATTATTTTTTGTTTTAGATTCCGTCTCTCACAGTTGAAGTGTACCTATGATAAAAATTACAGACTTCTACATGCTTTGTAAGTGGGAAACCTGCAAAATCGGGCAGTGTATCAAAAATACTTGTTCTCCCCACTGTACATGCTACAATGCACCAATAGGATCGTGCTAGCTTGTCCTTGGCTCTGCCCACGTCTTTACTTGTTCTGTTCTCTATGATTAATTTGCTCCCGTTGGAAACGACAGGATATGGTCTGTCTTTGGTTAGTTATAAATACTAACCGAAGGGTATACCACGAAGCCAGATCTAGATCTACTCAGGCTTTTTATAAAACTAGCCAGCTTCAGTTAGCTTCACATTCCAGGACAGGCTTCTTCTTCTTCCGTACTACTGAGGTGGATATTGCTCGCCCGCCTGCCCGAAAAAGTTTGCACATACTTTATATTATATTATGCACATGCATATAACTTTTTTGTTCGCTTTGGTGTTCGGCAGCATTTGGCCGGGGGTTTTCCTGGCTGTTTGAGCACACACATTTTTTTCTTGAGGCTAGTGGAAGTTTGGTAGCTGAAGTCTATGCCGCTTTGTCGATGATTGGTCAAAAGTAGGGATTCTTCAATTAAGTGTTTGTTGTCATTCTATGAAAGAAGAATAGTTTCATGCAAATTTTTTCACTTGAGAAATACTGCACCAAACATCAAGGCCTCCTCGGGCAAAAACTTCAACATTTATAACAGATTTCTAGATTTTTTTCTATTCCTTCTGACTATTTTCGGAAGTGTATATGAATTATTTGTTGCTACGGCGTCTCAAGAAAGACAAACGGTAGTATTGCTGTTTTTTCAACCAAAGGTTGTTAAGATGCCTTAACTCTAGCACGCTTAAAGGACTTCCCTAGAGGAAATTGCCACCACTATTTCAATAAAATGTCCTGTCCTAGAGAGGTAATGCACATTTAGGTTCCACCACCGGAGAATGAAGCAGGCAACTTATATATATATATATATTCACAAATTGGGTGTGGGAATTTCCATGTAATTTTGATAAACATCAACAAATAGGGCACTGACAGCTGTCAGTGTAACTAGCTAACATGCTAACCTTAGCTATCTTGCTAACCTTATCTAGATATCTAATGTTATCTGTTGTTGCTATTTAAAAAATATATATATTTAACTACACTGTATTCAAAAGATTAGCCAGCTGGGTCTGGCTGTTTCTGGAGCTGGATTTGTCATAAGCATTGATTTAGGAAACATTTCACCATGGAAACCACTGGCCTTTGACTTCGCCATCTATTGTTATCTCATCGTCCATAAAATTGCGGCTGCGATTCCGCCATAGAAATAGTTAGAAAGAATAATATGAAGCTACGGTAATATGGATAACTATTGAAAGATGGCTGTTATGGGTTTTTTATACATTGTATTGGAGACGGTGCAACCTTTTGGTAGGTAGGCTGCTGGCAGGCTTCTGCTGCGATACAGCAAAGACAAGTCAGCACGTGCTCGTGGTTCTCACAGGGGAAGGGAAATGATAGGCTACAATGACTTTTCTCATGATCATACACGCTGCAAATGACATGTAATTAAAGATCCTTGAATTTTTTTTTTTTTTTTTTGCGGGTGCCTTTACCATTATCTGAATGGACATTTGTGGTTTCGATGCTAACGTCACACCAATCAAAGCATTGGAGTGTGTAGTGAAGCAACACTTTAGTGGTCAAAACGATTAATCTTGGGGTGACGGGGGTAGCAAAATGCTATCATATTACACAATTATATCATTTATTAAATGGTCATGTATATATATATATAAATTTTTATGCAGACTAGCTAAAAAATAAGTAAAAATTTACAAATGATCCACTTCCCCTATGATAATAATTTTGGGGAATAAAAGTGGGGGGTTCTTTGTTCTAGGCAGCCAAGTGGACACAAGGCTCATTTCAGTCACGAAGAGGAATAACTTTGCAGCTGGTGAAATTGAAATAAAACCCAGCATTGAAACGAAACTGAAAGGAATTTGTATAAAGACACAGCATTCTTTGTCTGATTCCATAATGGACGGAGAGAAAAAAACGTCAGTTTACTTAAAAACTAACATGAATGAAAGAAAAGGGATCTTTATTTTATGATTTATCGCTAAGTATGCTTATCAATGCACACGCACCTTTTCCCCAACTCCTATCGCTCCAGCTTGTTGCATTGTGGTGGCTATAGACGTACAGTCCATGGAAGGGTTTTTGAAACCTCTAACCCTGACAATTGGACTGTTAAATGTATGGCTACGCTAGCAATGCCTGACAGTCTTGACTTGGAATGCTAGCAATGCCTGACAGTCTTGACTTGGAATGCTAGCAATGCCTGACAGTCTTGACTTGGAATGCTAGCAATGCCTGACAGTCTTGACTTGGAATGCTAGCAATGCCTGACAGTCTTGACTTGGAATGCTAGCAATGCCTGACAGTCTTGACTTGGAATGCTAGCAATGCCTGACAGTCTTGACTTGGAGTGCTAGCAATGCCTGACAGTCTTGACTTGGATGGGAACAGCCCTCTATGGATTATTTGTCTATGGTTAGTTATGCCTTAAGCAAATTTCTAAATACAATCGCGTGAAAAACTTAGTTTGGAAAGCAGACGCTGTCATTACTAATTGTGTGATATAGTGGCGTGTGAAAGTATTCACCCCCCTTGGCATTTTTCCTATTTTGTTTTACAACCTGGAATTAAAATAGATTTTTTGGGGGGGTTTGTATCATTTGATTTTCACAACATTCCTACCACTTAGAAGATGCAAAATATTTCTTATTGTGAAACAAACAAGAAATAAGACAAAAAAATCTGAAAACTTGAGCGTGCATAACTATTCACCCCCCCAAAGTCAATACTTTGTAGAGACACCTTTTGCAGCAATTACAGCTGCAAGTCTCTTGGGGTATGTCTCTATAAGCTTGGCACATCTAGCCCCTGGGATTTTTGCCCATTCTTCAAGGAAAAACTGCTCAGCTCCTTCAAGTTGGATGGGTTCCGCTGGTGTACAGCAATCTTTAAGTCATACCACAGATTCTCAATTGGATTGAGGTCTGGGCTTTGACTAGGCCATTCCAAGACATTTAAATGTTTCCCCTTAAACCACTAGAGTGTTGCTTTAGCAGTATGCTTAGGGTCATTGCCCTGCTGGAAGGTGAACCTCCGGCCCAGTCTCAAATCTCTGGAAGACTGAAACAGGTTTCCCTCAAGAATTTCCCTGTATTTAGAGCCATCCATCATTCCTTCAATTCTGACCAGTTTCCCAGTCCCTGCCAATGAAAAAACATCCCCACAGCATGATGCTGCCACCACCATGCTTCACTGTGGGGATGGTGTTCTTGGGGTGATGAGAGGTGTTGGGTTTGCGCCAGACATAGCGTTTTCCCTGATGGCCAAAACGCTAAATTTTAGTCTCATCTGACCAGAGTCCCTTCTTCCATGTGTTTGGGGAGTCTCCCACATGCCTTTTGGTGAACACCAAACGTTTTTGCTTATTTTCCTCTTTAAGCAATGGCTTCCGTAAAAGCCCAGCTCTGTGGAGTGTACGGCTTAATGCGGTCCTATGGACAGATACTCCAATCTCCGCTGTGGAGCTTTGTAGCTCCTTCAGGGTTATCTTTGGTCTCTTTGTTGCCTCTCTGGTTAATGCCCTCCTTGCCTGGTCCATGAGTTTTGGCAGGTTTGTTGTGGTGCCATATTCTTTCAATTTTTTAATAATGGATTTAATGGTGTTCCGTGGTATGTTCAAAGTTTGGAATATTTTTTTATAACCCAACCCTGATCTGTACTTCTGACCTGTTTGGAGAGCTCCTTGGTCTTCATGGTGCCACTTGCTTAGTGGTGTTGCAGACTCTGGGGCCTATCAGAACAGGTGTATATAAATATATTGAGATCATGTGACAGATCATGTGACACAAAGATTGCACACAGGTGGACTTTATCTAACTAATTATGTGACTTCTGAAGGTAATTGGTTGCACCAGATCTTATTTAGGGGCTTCATAGCAAAAGGGGGTGAATACATATGCACGCACCACTTTTTCGTTTTTTAATTTTTATCATTTTTTGAAAGAAGTAATTTTTTTAATTTCACTTCACCAATTTGGACTATTTTGTGTATGTCCATTACATGAAATCCAAATAAAAATCAATTTAAATTACAGGTTGTAATGCAACAAAATAGGAAAAACGCCAAGGGGGATGAATACTTTTGCAAGGCACTGTAGGTATTTAAAAAAATTTTACACACTATTTTTTGGGGGGTTAATTAAATATTTTTATCTGTCATCTCCCTCAAATGAAGGGGATGATGACAATCTTTGCGAGAGGGAGGGAATCTGATTTCATTGGTCCTCAACTCGATAAATAGAACCGGAACAGGTTAATTGTGGAGGATTCGTTGCCATAGAAATGTACCTGGCTAAAAGGTGTGCCACTTTTGTGGTATCGGTTATCCCGAGTTCAAATTAGAGTTGACCGAAGTTACCACCAGTTCTCTGGTGGTGAGAGACAGTTTTCTGACCCTAGAGGGCGGTGTAGAGCTTTGCCTGATAACAGGTAGATCTGTGGATCTACAGGCTTTAATGCGGCACAATGGTCAAAAGTAGTGCACTATATAAGAAATAGGGTGCCATTTGGGGGACAGTCTGAATGTACAAAATGTTCTTCTGAGATGCTTTTAGTTCTATATCTCTGTTCATTATGAAGCTGCATTCTGGTGAGCTGTTGATGCGTTAGAAAGACTGATCAACATGTCCTCGTTCTTAAAGGTGACTTTTTCCTCTTATTGTAGAAACCGTGTGTAGTAGTGTTACCGTAGAGTTATCGTAGACGTACATATACAGTGCCTTCGGAAAGTATTCAGACCCCTTGACTTTTTCCCAAAAAGTTTACGTTACAGCCTTATTATAAAATGTATGCAATTGTTTTTTTCCCTCATCAATAAACACACAATACCCCATAATTACATTTTTACCTATTTATAAAAAAAATTATTATAAAAATATCACATTTGCATAAGTATTCAGACCCTTTACTCAGTACTTTGTTGAAGCACCTTTGGCAGCGATTACAGAATCGAGTCTTCTTGGGTATGACGCTACAAGCTTGGCACACCTGTATTTGGGGAGTTTCTCACATTCTTCTCTGCAGATCCTCTCGAGCTCTGTCAGGTTGGATGGGGAGCGTTGCTGCACAGCTATTTTCAGGTCTCTCCAGAGATGTTCAATCGGGTTTAAGTCCAGGCTCTGGCTGGGCCACTCAAGGACATTCAGAGACTTGTCCCAAAGCCACTTCTGCGTTGTCTTGGCTGTGTGCTTAGGGTCATTGTCCTGTTGGAAGGTGAACCTTCACCCCAGTCTGAGGTCCTGAGCGCTCTGGAGCAGGTTTTCATCAAGGATCTCTCTGTACTTTGCTCCGATCATCTTTCCCTCAAACCTGACCAGTCTCCCAGTCCCTGCCGCTGAAAAACATCCCCACAGCATGATGCTGCCACCACCATGTTTCACCGTAGGGATGGTGCCAGGTTTCCTCCAGATGTGATGCTTGGCATTCAGGCCAAAGAGTTTAATCTTGGTTTCATCAGACCAGAGAATCTTGTTTCTCATGGTCTGAGTCTTTAGGTGCCTTTTGGCAAACTCCAAGCGGGCTCTCATGTGCTTTTTACTGAGGAGTGGCTTCTGTCTGGCCACTACCACAAAGGCCTGATTGGTGGAGTGCTTCAGAGATGGTTGTCCTTCTGGAAGGTTCTCCCATCTCCACAGAGGAACTCTGGAGCTCTGTCAGAGTGACCATCAGGTTCTTGGTCACCTCCCTGACCAAGGCCCTTCTCCCCCGATTTCTCAGTTTGGCCGGGCGGCCAGCTCTAGGAAGAGTCTTGGTGGTTCCATACTTCTTCCATTTTAGAATGGATGGAGGCCGCTCTGTTTTTTGGGTAGCTCCAATGCTGCAGATATTTTTTGGCACCCTTCCCCAGATATGTGCCTCGACTTAATCCTGTCTCTGAGCTTTTCGTCCTCATGGCTTGGTTTTTGTTCTGACATGCACTGTCAACTGTGGGACCAGTGTGTGCCTTTCCAAATCATGTCCAATCAATTGAATTTACCACAGGTGGACTCCAATTCAAGTTGTAGAAACATCTCAAGGATGATCAATGGAAACAGGATGTACCTGAGCTCAATTTAGAGTCTCATTGCAAAAGGGCTGAATACTTATGTAAATAAGGTATTTCTGTTTTTTATTTTTAATAAATTCGCAAACATTTCTAAAAACCTATTCTCGCTTTGTCTATAGGGTATTGTGTGTAGATTTTTACTGAATCCATTTTAGAATAAGGCTGTAATGTAACAAAATGTGGAAAAAGTCAAGGGGGTGTGAATACTGTCCGAAGGCACTGAAAAGCAACTTAATGTCAAGTGTCACTATAGAAGAGTACAACACCGACTAACCATAAACACAGTGTTTCCTTTTGTGTGTTGATAGGGTCTCATATGGCTCATTTGGTAGAGCGTGGCGCTTGTGATGCCGGCGTTCTAGGTTCGAATCCCCACGAGGGACCAGTATGAAATAGAACAAAGAATGTGTGCATTTATCTACTGTAAGTTGCTCTGGATAAGAGTGTCTGCTAAATGTAAAAATAAAACATTTTCAAGAAACCATTACTAAATATGTTTTCTCATCTCCTCAGTACATACCCAATGATGCCTTTCTTGTCGTGACATTAGAAAGAAGCCAATGCACACTATAGTTGATTCCATGCACCTGAGCACTATAGTTGATTCCATGCACCTGAGCACTATAGTTGATTCCATGCACCTGAGCACTATAGTTGATTCCATGCACCTGAGCACTATAGTTGATTCCATGCACCTGAGCACTATAGTTGATTCCATGCACCTGAGCACTATAGTTGATTACACCTGAGCACTATAGTTGATTCCATGCACCTGAGCACTATAGTTGATTCCATGCACCTGAGCACTATAGTTGATTCCATGCACCTGAGCACTATAGTTGATTACACCTGAGCACTATAGTTGATTCCATGCACCTGAGCACTATAGTTGATTCCATGCACCTGAGCACTATAGTTGATTCCATGCACCTGAGCACTATAGTTGATTCCATGCACCTGAGCACTATAGTTGATTCCATGCACCTGAGCACTATAGTTGATTACACCTGAGCACTATAGTTGATTCCATGCACCTGAGCACTATAGTTGATTCCATGCACCTGAGCACTATAGTTGATTCCATGCACCTGAGCACTATAGTTGATTCCATGCACCTGAGCACTATAGTTGATTCCATGCACCTGAGCACTATAGTTGATTCCATGCACCTGAGCACTATAGTTGATTACACCTGAGCACTATAGTTGATTCCATGCACCTGAGCACTATAGTTGATTCCATGCACCTGAGCACTATAGTTGATTACACCTGAGCACTATAGTTGATTCCATGCACCTGAGCACTATAGTTGATTACACCTGAGCACTATAGTTGATTACATGCACCTGAGCACTATAGTTGATTACACCTGAGCAGTATAGTTGATTCCATGCACCTGAGCATACATGTATACAGTGAATTCAGAAAGGAGTTGAATACTTAATGACTCAAGACATTTCAGCTTTTAATTTTGAATTAATTAAAAGAAAAATTATCTAACAACATAGTTCCACTTTGGCATTATAGGTAGATTATTATTATTTTTAAAACCCATTTGGAATTCAGGCTGTAACACAAAAATAATTTGGAATAAGTCCACGGGGTGTGAATACCTTCTGAAGGCTCTGTATATGGAAGTAGTTTAATGCCCCCCAATAAAGAGCTTAAATGTGGGTAAAAAATAATACAAATAATTTCCTGAGCTTTCATATGTCTCTCAGATATAGGACATTTAAAAACACACTTCCATTTGATTTTTTTTTCTACTATCTGTTTTTCCCATGTATGAATGTGTTATTCAATGTGTTTCTATGGGCTAATAGCAGTAAGGCCAAATTCAATGTCTTATCAAGAACATTTTTGATGTATTTTACTACAGCGGTCCTAAACTTCAAAATCAAATAGCTAAATGATCCATGGTATGACCTTCTTAAAACAATTCCATTATGTTAGCTTATTAGAAACACATCCTCGGCCCTTAAACATTACTTTATTTATATAACTACATAAAACGCCCAAACTAGTGAGTAAACCAAAAAGGGGCATTAAATCCCCGAATACCACCCACCACTGCGACCTGTACGCTCTCGTTGGCTGGCCCTCGCTTCATACTCGTCGCCAAACCCACTGGCACCGGGTCATCTACAAGTCTTTGCTAGGTAAAGCCCCGCCTTATCTCAGCTCACTGGTCACCATAGCAGCACCCACCAGTAGCACGCGCTCCCGCAGGTATATTTCATTGGTCACCCCCAAAGCCAATTCCTCCTTTGGCTGCCTTTCCTTCCAGTTCTCTGCTGCCAATGACTGGAACGAACTGCAAAAATCACTGAAGTTGGAGACTCATATCTCGCTCACTAACTTTAAGCACCAGGTGTCAGAGCAGCTCACAGATCTCTGCACCTGTATAAGCCCATCTGTAAACAGCCCATCCAACTACCTCATCCCTATACTGTATTTATTTATTTATCTTGTTCCTTTGCACCCCAGTATCTCTACTTGCACATTCATTCATCTTCTGCACATCTACCATTCCAGTGTTTAATTGCTATATTACCTCGCCACCATGGCCTATTTATTGCCTTACCTCCCTTATCTTACCTCATTTGCACTCATTGTATATATATTTGTTTTTCTACTGTATTATTGACTGTATGTTTGTTTTACTCCATGTGTAACTCTGTGTTGTTGTATGTGTCGAACTGCTTTGCTTAATCTTGGCCAGGTCGCAGTTGTAAATGAGAACTTGTTCTCAACTGGCCTACCTGGTTAAATAAAGGTGAACTATATATATATATATATTTTGTTTAAACAAACTCCCCACATAGACTATCTGCAGGTTTGAGCTAGTGGGCAAATAGCTGGGAAACAAACAAAAACCGGTTGCCATGTCAACGGTGCAGAACAGAGCAGCAGAGCCACAGCCCCCCCCACCCCACCACTCCCTCAGTCTTTTCTCTATCCCACAGAGGCAAAAAAATATATATACACAATAACACAATGAGGAAAAGCTTGTAAACAATAACTACCCTTTTTGCAGACCTCTACAGAAATGGTGATGTGAGTAATCCCATCTTTTTCACTGACCAGCATGACCATCAGTACTGCCCATCCATAAAGAAAGAGGGAGCTAGACAACCCAGACAGACAACCATGATACAAATCAGCCTCCACAAGAGTGACATCTTTTCCCAACTTTTTACAAACAGCTAATATTCTGACCGCTTTTCCCAAACAAATTAGACAAAAAAGTTAGATATGAAATCATACGAAATATTCCTCTACTTCTCTGCTATTCACATCTGAAATCAGAACAACAACAACAAAAATATATTCTACCAATCGAAACAGTTTCTGCTGTTTGAGCAACTGACTACTTTTCTTAATAACTTAACATCTACATTTCAGAATATTAAATTGTTCTCTACTTCTCTGCTATTCAAATCTAAAATCAGAACACTTCTTCCACTAAAACCACAAAAATACTGTTAAAGAACTAAAGCTGAAACTGTCACGTCCAGGCCTGAGAAGACAGGCTGGAGTGTTTAGGTTTCGTTTTTGGTGTAGGGGTTTTCTGTTCTAGGTTATATATTTCTATGTTGGTTTAATGGTTCCCAATTAGAGGCACCTGTGTGTCGTTGTTTCTAATTGGGAACCATATATATGTTTGTAGTTTTCACTTGGGGTTTGTGGGTTATTGTTTATGCATAGCTTTGTTATTTTTTTGTAAGTCCATGCACGAGCGTTGTTTGTTCTGTTATTTTGCCCAGTTACGTTTCGTTTTAATAAACATGTATACTGGATGCCTCGCTGCGCCTTGGTCTGTCCGTCCGGAAGATTGTGACAGAAATGACAACTCAACTTAAAAAGCTTTTACTTCATGTAAAGTTACCATCTAGTTGTGATTAGTCTGGGATTGAAAAAGTAATGGTGTCTGCTCTTCGTTCATACGAACACACACATTCCCAAATCTGGAGTGGGTGGACGTCTCTTCTTCGCTAACATCTGACTTCATATTTGATAGTGCTGTTAGACAGCTGTGGCCTAATTCCGCCGACACACACAGCTGGCCAGCGTATGTCTGTTGAAATAACATGCTCCAAAAGCCTTTAGTTCTTTTCATGTGGAATAGCAGAGGATTCCATGAGTAAAGACGTACTCTTTTCTATGTCCTCCCTCTTCTCCTTTCCTATCCTCTCCTCCCCCTTTCTCTCCTATTCTCCTCTCCCTCCCTCTTTCCCTCAATTCTCTCTAGGGGTTTTGAAAGATTGGAGAGCCTTCGATAGAGAAAAAAGCCCCGGGGAACAGATAGAGGCAGGCTATAGAACGCTCATGAAATTGTTGGAATTGAAAATGCATGAACAGTAATGATGGTTAGGCAAGCTATAGGGAGTGCAGAAGGAATTGGAATTGACTTCCCCCACCCCACCTCCGACCAACACACACACACGTTGTGATGCAAAACCCGTAATGTGCTTTGAGAGAGGACATACTGTACAGTGCCTTCAGAAAGTATTCATACCCCTTGACTTGTTACTCATTTTGTTGTGATACAGCCTGAATTCAAAATTGATTAAACAAAAAAAAAATCTTTCACCCATCTACACACAATACCCCATAATGAAAACATGTTTTTACAAATGTAAGTAATAAAATTAAAAAAAAAGGAAATACCGAAATATCTAATTTACATAAGTATTCACACCCCCTGAGTTAATACTTTGTAGAAGCAGCTTTGTCAGCGATTACAGCTGTGAGTCTTTCTGGTTGAGTCTCTAAGAGCTTTCCACACCTGGATTGTACATCATTTGCACATTATTCTTTAAAAAAATCTTCAAATTCTGTCAAATTGGTTATTGATCATTGCTAGACAACCATTTTTAGGTTTTGCCATAGATTTTCAAGCATATTTAAGTCAAAACACTCAGGAAAATTCACTGTCTTCTTGGTAAGCAACTCCAGTGTAGATTTGGCCTTGTGTTTTAGGTTATTTTCCTGCTGAAAGGTGAATTAATCTCCCAGTGTGGTGGAAAGCAGAGTGAACCAGGTTTTCCTCTATGATTTTGCCTGAGCTTAGCTCCATTCTGTTTCTTTTTTATCCTGAAAAACTGCCCAGTCCTTAACGATTACACGCATACCCATACCATGATGCAGCCACTACTATTTTTGTAAATATGGAAAGTGGTACTCAGTAATGTGTTGTATTGGATTTGCCCTAAACTTAACACTTTGTATTTGTCACGTCCTGGCCATAGAGAGCCCTCTGGGTTCTCTATGGTGTTTTAGGTCAGGACGTGACTAGGGGGGTTTTCTAGTTATTTTATTTCTATGTTGGTTTCGTGTATGGTTCCCAATTAGGTTCCCATTTTATTTAAAAAAAAATAAAACATTCAGGCTGTAACAACAACATTTTGAAAAAAGTCAAGGGGTGTATTAGTATTTATTATGGATCCCCATTAGTTCCTGCCAAAGCAGCAGCTACTCTTCCTGGGGTTTATTATGGATCCCCATTAGTTCCTGCCAAGGCAGCAGCTACTCTTCCTGGGGTTTCTAATGGATCCCCGTTAGTTCCTGCCAAAGCAGCAGCTACTCTTCCTGGGGTTTATTATGGATCCCCATTAGTTCCTGCCAAGGCAGCAGCTACTCTTCCTGGGGTTTCTAATGGATCCCCGTTAGTTCCTGTCAAGGCAGCAGCTACTCTTCCTGGGGTTTATTATGGATCCCAACTACAGCTACTCTTCCTGGGGTCCTGCAAAATTAAGGCAGTTTATACAATTTTAAAACATTATGTCACGTTGGTAACAATGATTCAGGAGACTGGCGGAGGAATGCGTAATAGTTTTTTTTTTACTATACCCCAAAATTACGGCGTGCCGTGTAAAGACACAGGGACGAAGACCAAACAAACACGTAACAAAAAAAACACAGGGTTGAAACCCAAACAAAAGAGCGAGGAGTACCTCGAATAAATATAACACAAGAGCACAATGATTAACACACGGGGGGACGAGACCTGTAATCGTCTGCACAATCCACAATGGCACGAAAGCCCCAAAACACACAGTAACAGGTACGCACACGCACCAACGGACATTATAACAATAACCAACAGCACCATGGTGAACAAAGGGCACGTATAAACAAATACAATCAGTGGGAATAGGGGACAGGTGTGCGTGATGAAAGGTCCCAGAGGGATCCGTGAAACATTACAATACATTCACAGATTTCACAACACACTGTGTGCCCTCGGGCCCCTACTCCACAACTACCACATATCTACAATACTAAATCCATGTGTATGTATAGTGCGTATGTTATCGTGTGTGTGTGTGTGTGTGTGTGTGTCTGTGCCAATGTATGTGTTGCTTTACAGTCCCCGCTGTTCCATAAGGTGTTTTTTTAAAATCTGAAGACACTGTATGTCTGGCCTTAGATCAGGTTTTGAATATCCACTCCAACCAAGGAATGGAGAAACACGTGTGGGTGTGTGATTGTGTGCGTGCGTGTGATTGTGTGTGTGTGTGTGATTGTGTGTGTGTGATTGTGTGTGTGTGATTGTGTGTGTGTGCGTGTGATTGTGTGTGGGTGTGTGTGTGATTGTGTGGGTGTGTGTGGGTGTGTGTGTGATTGTGTGTGTGTGTGGGTGTTTTATGTACGTGTGTGCATGTGCTTGCATGATAGGAATTCATAGAACCGGTCTTAAGTGATGGTTTGCTGAGATGAGATGTGTGTATTTGTGTAGAAAGACAGGCAGAGAGAGGAAGTCAGTGGAGCACTACACTGTAAGTACAGACAGCGAGCATCATGTATAAATAGCCTGTAGTGTGATGGAGATTGATATTTGACAGAGAGAGAGAGAGAGAGAGAGAGAGAGAGAGAGAGAGAGAGAGAGAGAGAGAGAGAGAGAGAGAGAGAGAGAGAGAGAGAGAGAGAGAGGAGGGAGGGAGGGAGGAAAGAGTGATGGAGACTAGAGGGAATGTGGAGAGGAGGAAGGATTGAGAGGAAGCGAGATGTAAGGAGGGAAGGTGAAGAGGCGGAGGAGATGGAGAGAGGAGGGATGAGAGAAGGGGGGGTGGAAGGGGGGAGGAGATATGAATAATACAATATAATACCAGAATAAATTGATTTTGTAAAGTCATCAGTGTATTTGATAAGTCGTCAGTGTATTTTATAAGTCATCAATGTATTTTATAAGTTGTCAGTGTATTTGATAAGTTGTCAGTGTATTTGATAAGTCCTCAGTGTATTTTATAAGTCATCGGTGTATTTGATAAGTTGTCAGTGTATTTGATAAGTTGTCAGTGTATTTGATAAGTTGTCAGTGTATTTGATAAGTCATCAGTGTATTTGATAAGTTGTCAGTGTATTTGATAAGTTGTCAGTGTATTTAATAAGTCATCAGTGTATTTGATAAGTCGTCAGTGTATTTTATAAGTCATCAATGTATTTTATAAGTTGTCAGTGTATTTGATAAGTCATAAGTGTATATGATGTCATCAGTGTATTTGATAAGTCGTCAGTGTATTTGATGAGTCATCAGTGCATTTTATAAGTCGTCAGTGTATTTTATAAGTCGTCAGTGTATTTGATAAGTCATCAGTGTATTTGATAAGTCGTCAGTGTATTTGATAAGTCATCAGTGTATTTGATAAGTCGTCAGTGTATTTCATAAGTCATCAGTGTATTTCATAAGTCGTCAGTGTATTTGATAAGTTGTCAGTGTATTTGATAAGTTGTCAGTGTATTTGATAAGTCATCAGTGTATTTGATAAGTTGTCAGTGTATTTGATAAGTTGTCAGTGTATTTAATAAGTCATCAGTGTATTTGATAAGTCGTCAGTGTATTTTATAAGTCATCAATGTATTTTATAAGTTGTCAGTGTATTTGATAAGTCATAAGTGTATATGATGTCATCAGTGTATTTGATAAGTCGTCAGTGTATTTGATAAGTCATCAGTGCATTTTATAAGTTGTCAGTGTATTTTATAAGTCGTCAGTGTATTTGATAAGTCATCAGTGTATTTGATAAGTCGTCAGTGTATTTGATAAGTCATCAGTGTATTTGATAAGTCGTCAGTGTATTTCATAAGTCATCAGTGTATTTGATAAGTCGTCAGTGTATTTGATAAGTCATCAGTGTATTTGATAAGTCGTCAGTGTATTTGATAGGTCATCAGTGTATTTGATAAGTCGTCAGTATATTTGATAAGTCATCAGTGTATTTGGTAAGTCGTCAGTGTATTTGATAAGTCATCAGTGTATTCGATAAGTCGTCAGTGTATTTGATAAGTCATTCCAAATTGAGCAGCAGCAGCTGAAATAATGAGCTCATGGTTTTTAGAGTGAAGTACATTGAAAAAAAGCAAAAGAAGAGTGCAAGACTGAATAGGAGACAAAACAAGCAACAATTGAAGAAGATCGGCTTTTGGAAAAGTAACTATTTTTCATAAAATTGTACAGCTAGCGGAATTGTTTACCAGTTGCTAAGCAGTTGCTAGGGACTCTCCTTAAAGAAGCTAGCTAGCTAACAAAAAAAATGCTAGTTAACAGAAGAATAGAAAGACAAAATAAAGACAGAAGATAAAGGACATCAAAGTAAAACAGTCCTCTAAAGACACAAGAGACAAGAATACAAGAAACAACAGCTGTTTTGGAAAAGGTAGGCTTATATTGCAGCGATGTAGCCAACATCACCAGCGTTGCTATGGAAATTGGTTACTCCTCCAAACATCCAGACAGAGAAAGCTGAGAAAAGTTTCAAAGGTTTGATGACGTGACAGAACCATGAATGCCTGTTTGCAGATATTACCAGTTGCAAAACACGAGCAAATGTAATATTTAATACCAAACGAGGGCACATATGGAAAAGGGTTATTTGCAATAATTTCCCTTTCTCAAAAAAGAGAGGCACCAGCCAAGGATGTCAGATCAGCATTTTTGAAGAAGCTGACCAGAGCAACACGTATCAAACAGTAAACGTATATAATAATGGAACTGTATTGATACAAGGCAATGATTCAAGCCTCCAGGCTTTTGAGAATAGGTTTGCTACCCTAAAAGCAGAAGCTGAGCTCATCTCAGAAACTGAAGAAAAAGTCAAGGAGGGAGATGGTGGAGAGCAGGCCCCAACGGTCTCTGTGACCCAGCTAGAAGCCCCTCAGTGTCCCTCTACCTACCTCACCTGCAGCAGACAGAGCCAAGGACATGCCTACAACACCAAGAACACCTGCTATGCAACGTTTCCACAACACCCTCTCTCTAGTCGAAGCAGAGGTCATAGAACTCAGAGAGAACAAGCTTCAAGGGGATGACGCTGTCCAGAAACTAAAAGAAGAGATGAAACAGTTCAGGGAGGAGAGCAGAGCATCTATTGCTAAATTAGAAAGCAGAATGGACAAACTGAGTCAGACAAATGATGACCTCAGAGACCATCTGAGCACAACAAGAAAGGAGCTAGAACAAAGAGAGAGGTACAGTGAGGGAAAAAAGTATTTGATCCCCTGCGGATTTTGTACGTTTGCCCACTGACAAAGAAATGATCAGTCTATAATTTTAATGGTAGGTTTATTTGAACAGTGAGAGACAGAATAACAACAAAAAAATCCAGAAAAACGCATGTGAAAAATGTTATAAATTGATTTGCATTTTAATTAGGGAAATAAGTATTTGACCCCCTCTCAATCAGAAGGATTTCTGGCTCCCAGGTGTCTTTTATACAGGTAACGAGCTGAGATTAGGAGCACACTCTTTTAAAGGGAGTGCTCCTAATCTCAGCTTGTTACCTGTATAAAAGACACCTGTCCAAAGAAGCAATCAATCAATCAGATTCCAAACTCTTCACCATGGCCAAGACCAAAGAGCTCTCCAAGGATGTCAGGGACAAGATTGTAGACCTACACAAGGCTGGAATGGGCTACAAGACCATCTCCTTCGGCCTGGGGCTCCATGCAAGATCTCACCTCGTGGAGTTGCAATGATCAAGAGAACGGTGAGGAATCAGCCCAGAACTACACGGGAGGATCTTGTCAATGATCTCAAGGCAGCTGGGACCATAGTCACCAAGAAAACAATTGGTAACACTACGTTGTGAAGGACTGAAATCCTGCAGCGCCCGCAAGGTCCCCCTGCTCAAGAAAGCACATATACATGCCTGTCTGAAATTTGCCAATGAACATCTGAATGATTCAGAGGACAACTGGGTGAAAGTGTTGTGGTCAGATGAGACCAAAATGGAGCTCTTTGGCATCAACGCAACTCGCCGTGTTTGGAGGAGGAGGAATGCTGCCTATGACCCCAAGAACACCATCCCCACCGTCAAACATGGAGGTGGAAACATTATGCTTTGGGGGTGTTTTTCTGCTAAGGGGACAGGACAACTTCACCGCATCAAAGGGGCGATTGACGGGGCCATGTACCGTCAAATCTTGGGTGAGAACCTCCTTCCATCAGCCAGGGCATTGAAAATGGGTTGTGGATGGGTATTCCAGCATGACAATGACCCAAAACACACGGCCAAAGCAACAAAGGAGTGGCTCAAGAAGAAGCACATTAAGGTCCTGGAGTGGCCTAGCCAGTCTCCAGACCTTAATCCCATAGAAAATCTGTGGAGGGAGCTGAAGGTTTGAGTTGCCAAACATCATCCTCAAAACCTTAATGACTTGGAGAAGATCTGCAAAGAGGAGTGGGACAAAATCCCTCCTGAGATGTGTGCAAACCTGGTGGCCAACTACAAGAAACGTCTGACCTCTGTGATTGCCAACAAGGGTTTTGCCACCATGTACTAAGTCATGTTTTGCAGAGGGGTCAAATACTTATTTCCCTCATTAAAATGCAAATCAATTTATAACATTTTTCACATGCGTTTTTCTGGATTTTTGTTTTGTTTTTCTGTATCTCACTGTTAAAATATACCTACCATTAAAATTATAGACTTATCATTTCTTTGTCAGTGGGCAAACGTACAAAATCAGCAGGGGATCCTCCAGAGAAGTACACCACATGATGCAGTCCACACCATGTATCATTCAGATCACCAGCCTACGTCAGTGTATTTGATAAGTCGTCAGTGTATTTGATAAGTCATAAGTGTATTTGATAAGTCGTCAGTGTATTTGATAAGTCATCAGTGTATTTGATAAGTCATCAGTGTATTTGATAGGTCATCAGTGTATTTGATAAGTCGTCAGTGTATTTGATATGTTCGTCAGTATATTTCATAAGTTATCAGTGTATTTGATAAGTCATCAGTGTATTTGAAAAGTCGTCAGTGTATTTCATAAGTCATCAGTGTATTTGATAAGTCATCAGTGTATTTCATAAGTCATCAGTGTATTTGATAAGTCATCAGTGTATTTGATAAGTCGTCAGTGTATTTGATAAGTCATCAGTGTATTTGATAAGTCGTCAGTGTATTTGATAAGTCGTCAGTGTATTTGATAAGTCATCAGTGTATTTGATAAGTCATCAGTGTATTTGCACCTCCAGTAAACCACTGTGTTTTTCCTCTTTAGTGCGTCTGAATGTCTCTGAGTTTCCGTGTTCAGAGCCTTTCTTCTGGGCGTTGTCATCATAACCTGTTTTATACTCATAGTGGTGTTTCACATCATAACCTATATATAGTTTAGTTAGTCATAGTGGTTGGGTTTTTATGTGGAAGATGTTGTGTGTGTGTGGTTTCATATCATCACCCACTTTAACTGTTAGTCGTTTTAGTTGGTTTTGATATCACAACCTGTATCTGTGAAGTTAATCATATTTGTTGAATTTCAAACATCCTACTGTGGGAAGTACTGTAGAAACATATTTTTATTTAACTAGGGCAAGTCAGTTAAGAACAAAATTCTTATTTACAATGACGGCCTACCCCTGCCAAACCCTCCGCTAACCCGGACGAGGCTGGGCCAATTGTGCGCCGCCCTATGGGACTCCCGATCACGGCCGGTTGTGAAACAGCCCGGGATCGGACCCAGGTCGGTAGTGACGCCTCTAGCACTGCGATGCAATGCCTTAGACCACTGCGCCACTCGGTCCCCTGGTTACAGCCAGGTCCATAATTATTGACTCCCTTGATAAAGTTGACCGCTGTTTGATGAGCCAGGAACAGCTTGAGCGCTGTTTAATGAGCCAGGAACAGCTTGAGCGCTGTTTGATGAGCCAGGAACAGCTTGAGTGCTGTTTGATGAGCCAGGAACAGCAGGACCACTGTTTGATGAGCCAGGAACAGCTTGAGTGCTGTTTGATGAGCCAGGAACAGCAGGACCACTGGTTGATGAGCCAGGAACAGCAGGACCACTGTTCGATGAGCCAGGAACAGCTTGAGCACTGTTTGATGAGCCAGGAACAGCTTGAGTGCTGTTTGATGAGCCAGGAACAGCAGGACCACTGGTTGATGAGCCAGGAACAGCTTGAGTGCTGTTTGATGAGCCAGGAACAGCTTGAGCACTGTTCGATGAGCCAGGAACAGCTTGAGCGCTGTTTGATGAGCCAGGAACAGCTTGAGCACTGTTCGATGAGCCAGGAACAGCTTGAGCGCTGTTTGATGAGCCAGGAACAGCTTGAGCGCTGTTCGATGAGCCAGGAACAGCTTGAGGGCTGTTTGATGAGCCAGGAACAGCTTGAGCGCTGTTTGATGAGCCAGGAACAGCTTGAGCACTGTTCGATGAGCCAGGAACAGCTTGAGCGCTGTTTGATGAGCCAGGAACAGCTTGAGCGCTGGTTGATGAGCCAGGAACAGCCGGCCCGCTGTTTGATGAGCCAGGAACAGCAGGACCACTATTTGATGAGCTAGGAACAGCAGGACCACTGTTTGATGAGCCAGGAACAGCAGGACCGTTGTTTGATGAGCCAGGAACAGCAGGACCGCTGTTTGATGAGCCAGGAACAGCAGGACCGCTGTTTGATGAGCCAGGAACAGCAGGACCGCTGTTTGATGAGCCAGGAACAGCAGGACCGCTGTTTGATGAGCCAGGAACAGCAGGACCGCTGTTTGATGAGCCAGGAACAGCAGGACCGCTGTTTGATGAGCCAGGAACAGCAGGACCGCTGTTTGATGAGCCAGGAACAGCAGGACCGCTGTTTGATGAGCCAGGAACAGCAGGACCCGCTGTTTGATGAGCCAGGAACAGCAGGACCCGCTGTTTGATGAGCCAGGAACAGCAGGACCCGCTGTTTGATGAGCTAGGAACAGCCGGATTGCTGTTTGATGAGCCAGGAACAGCTTGAGCGCTGTTTGATGAGCCAGGAACAGCAGGGCCACTGTTTGATAACCCAGGAACAGAAGGACCACTGTTTGATGAGCCAGGAACAGCAGGTCCACTGTTTGATGAGCCAGGAACAGCAGGACCACTGTTTGATGGGCACTTTACATTAAAACAATAACATCTCAAAATAAATAGCAAACGGGATGCAGTAATGGGCAGGAATGATTACAGTGAAACCACAGATGCTGTAGAGATATTCAGGGGATCACATCTGATAAGTGAAACCACAGATGCTGTGGAGATATTCAGGGGATCACATCTGATCAGTGAAACCACAGATGCTGTGGAGATATTCAGGGGATCACATCTGATCAGTGAAACCACAGATGCTGTGGAGATTTTTAGGGGATCACATCTGATCAGTGAAACCACAGATGCTGTGGAGATTTTCAGGGGATCACATCTGATCAGTGAAACCACAGATGCTGTGGAGATATTCAGGGGATCACATCTGATCAGTGAAACCACAGATGCTAGAGAGAATAGAGAATAGCAGAGTTGTCCTGTCACAATTCAATAGTAACATTTATATATTACAGTTCAAATGTTTCAGTGGAGTGTTTACCCCTACAAACACACACGCACACACGCACGCACACGCACACGCACACGCACACACACACACACACACACACACACACACACACACACACACACACACACACACACACACACACACACACACACACTCAGTAGGGGCCAGACAGTGGTTGCCTAGCAATGCAGGGCAGCTGAGGGTGGATCCCCAGGAGTGTAGACTAGAGGTGACTCAGAAGGGGAAGTGCTGTTATGGTTATGTAAGAGGTAGAGAGTGTGTGTTAATATGCCCGTCGGTGTGTGCAACAGTGTGTGTGTTTGTGTGTGTCTGTGTGTGTCTGTGTGTGTCAATATGCCCGTCTGTGTGTGCGACTGTGTGTGCGTGTGTTTGAATGAGCCCGTGTGTGTGTGTGTGTGTGTGCGTGTGTGTGTGTGTGTGTGTGTGTGTGTGTGCGTGTGTGTGTGTGTGTGTGTGCGTGTGTGTGTGTTTCCACATTAGGACTCATTCCGCTCCAACGGCCTCATGACAACAAGCAAGGTGGGCACATTTCTTAGGGCCGACTTCCTCTTTCTCCTCTCTCTCTTCACTCTCTCCTTTCTCTCTCTTCACTTTCTCTCCACTCTCTCTCCACTCTTTCTCCACTCTCTCTCCACTCTCTCTCCACTCTTTCTCCACTCTCTCTCCACTCTTTCTCCACTCTCTCTCCACTCTCTCTCCACTCTCTCTCCACTCTTTCTCCACTCTCTCTCCATGAATGTTGTTCTACAGACAGGTCTACGGAGTGGTCACTAAGCTGACACAGCCACAAAGTCATAGAATGTCACCTTAACCACACTGCTTACCCTAACCATTAAAATAACCCCCCAAAAAAGCGAATTGTTGTTTTTATGAATTTATACAATATAGCCAATTTTGCAGCTGGCCCATCTAACGGGAAATTACTCAGTTCTGCCTCCAGGACGAAACTCATGATAACGAACGTCACCTTGCGTTGGGCTGAAAGAAACGTATTCTCTCTCTCTCTCTCTCTCTCTCTCTCTCTCTCTCTCTCTCTCTCTCTCTCTCTCTCTCTCTCTCGCCTCTCTCTCTCAATTCAATTCAAGGGGCTTTATTGGCATGGGAAATAAAAACTCAGCAAAAAAAGAAACCACCCTTTTTCAGGACCCTTTCTTTCAAAGATAATTCGTAAAAATCCAAATAACTTGTAAAGGGTTTAAACACTGTTTCCCATGCTTGTTCAATGAACCATAAACAATTAATGAACATGCACCTGTGGAACGGCCGTTAATTAAGACACTAACAGCTTACAGACGGTAGTGTCACTATCTCCATGCGGGACAGACCAAGGCGCAGCAAGGCATCCAGTATACATGTTTATTTAACGAACGAAACACACGTAACTGGGCAAAATAACAAAACAGACGAAACGAAGATCATAACATAGACTGACAACACGAACAAAGCTATGTCTAAACAATAACCCACAAACCCCAAGTGAAAACTACAAACATATATATGGTTCCCAATTAGAAATATATAACCTAGAACAGAAAAACCCTACACCAAAAACAAAACTAAACACTCCAGCCTGTCTTCTCAGGCCTGGAAGTGACAGGTAGGCAATTAAGGTCACAGTTATGAAAACTTAGGACACTAAAGAGGCCTTTCTACTGACTCCGAAAAACACCAAAAGAAAGATACCCAGGGTCCCTGCTCATCTGCGTGAACGTGCCTTAGGCATGCTGCAAGGAGGCATGAGGACTGCAGATGTGGCCAGGGTAATAAATTGCAATGTCCGTACTGTGAGACGCCTAAGACAGCGCTACAGGGAGACAGGACGGACAGCTGATCGTCCTCGCAGTGGCAGACCACGTGTAACAACACCTGCACAGGATCGGTACATCCGAACATCACACCTGAGGGACAGGTACAGGATGGCAACAACAACTGCCCGAGGAACGCACAATCCCTCCATCAGTGCTCAGACTGTCCGCAATAGGCTGAGAGAGGCTGGACTGAGGGCTTGTAGGCCTGTTGTAAGGCAGGTCCTCACCAGACATCACCGGTAACAACGTCGCCTATGGGCCCAAACCCACCATCGATGGACCAGACAAGACTGGAAATTAGTTGGTGATGGTCGGATTCGCGTTTATCGTCAAAGGAATGAGCGTTACACCGAGGCCTGTACTCTGGAGCGGGATCAATTTGGAGTTGGAGGGTCCGTCATGGTCTGGGGCGTTGTGTCACAGCATCATCTGACTGAGCTTGTTGTCATTGCAGGCAATCTCAACGCTGTGCGTTGCAGGGAAGACATCCTCCTCCCTCATGTGGTACCCTTCCAGCATGACCCTCCAGCATGACAATGCCACCAGGCATACTGCTCATTCTGTGCGTTATTTCCTGCAAGACAAGAATGTCAATGTTCTGCCGTGGCCAGCAAAGAGCCCAGATCTCAATCCCATTGAGCACGTCTGGGACCTGTTGGATCGGAAGGTGAGGGCTAGGGCCATTCCCCCCAGAAATGTCTGTGAACTTGCAGGTGCATTGGTGGAAGAGTGAGGTAACATCTCACAGCAAGAACTGACAAATCTGGTGCAGTCCATGAAGAGGAGATGCACTGCAGTACTTAATGCAGCTGGTGGCCACACCAGATACTGACTGTTCCTTTTGACCCCCCCTTTGTTCAGGGGGACATTATTCCATTTCTGTTAGTCACATGTCTGTGACTAACTTGTTCAGTTTATGTCTCAGTTGTTGAGTCTTGTTATGTTCATACAAATATTTACACATTTTAAGTTTGCTGAAAATAAACGCAGTAGACAGTGAGAGGACTTTCTTTTTTTGCTGAGTTTATGTTAACATTGCCAAAGTAAGTGAAGTAGATAATATGCAAAAGTGAAATAAGCAATAAAAACGAACAGTAAACATCTCACTCACTGAAGTTCCAAAAGAATAAAGACATTTCAAATGTCATATTATGTCTATATACAGTGTGGTAACGATGTGCAAATGGTTAAAGTACAAAAGGGGAAATAAATAAACATAAATATGGGTTGTATTTACTATGGTGTTCGTTCTTCACTGGCTGCCCTTTTCTTGTGGCAACAGGTCACACATCTTGCTGCTGTGACGGCACACTGTGGTATTTCACCCAGTCAATATGGGAGTTGATCAAAATCAGATTTGTTTTTGAATTCTTTGTGGGTCTGTGTAATCTGAGGGAAATATGTCTCTCTAATATGGTCATACATTCGGCAGGAGGTTAGGAAGTGCAGCTCAGTTTCCACCTCATTTTGTGGGCAGTTTGCACATAGCCTGTCTTCTCTTGAGAGCCAGGTCTGCCTGGGCGACCTTTCTCAATAGCAAGGCTATGCTCACTGAGTCTGTACATAGCCTCTCTCTCTCTCTCTCTCTCTCTCTCTCTCTCTCTCTCTCTCTCTCTCTCTCTCTCTCTCTCTCTCTCTCTCTCTCTCTCTCTCTCTCTCTCTCTCTCTCTCTCTCTCTCTCTCTGTCTGCTGTCTGTCTACTTCTCCCTCTACTTCTCCCTCTCCTTCTCTCTCTCCCTCCCCCTATTTCTCTCTCTCTACTCCCCCCGGGCCCTACCTCACAAAGGGAGAGGGCTTTACTATTTAATGTAACCACAGAGAAGAGCTCTTCTTAGAGATTGAACTGTTTATTTATTCATCCTCTATTACACATCTAACCCTGTTACCACTCAGCTCTTTCAAGGCAGACCTGTCTGTGTGTGTGTGTGTGTGTGTGTGTGTGTGTGTGTGTGTGTGTGTGTGTGTGTGTGTGTGTGTGTGTGTGTGTGAGAGACTTTCAAGGCAGACTTTTATGAAGAGATGAGTTTTCTATTTATATAACCAATGTGCTTTGTGTTGATGACACACACACACACACGTTTGTTTTACTATACTTGTGGGGACCAAACAATTGATTCCCATTCAAAATCCTATTTTCCCTAACCTAACCCTCTTTTCCCTCTGTCTCTGTCTCTCTCTCTTTTGCTTTACTCTGTCTGTCTTTCTCTGTTTCTCTTTGATGTGGTCAAATATATACACTAGTGTGTGTGTGTGTGTGTGTGGATACACTAGTGTGTGTGTGTGTGTGTGATACACTAGTGTGTGTGTGTGTGTGGATACACTAGTGTGTGTGTGTGTGGATACACTAGTGTGTGTGTGTGTGGATACACTAGTGTGTGTGTGTGTGTGGATACACTAGTGTGTGTGTGTGTGTGGATACACTAGTGTGTGTGTGTGTGTGGATACACTAGTGTGTGTGTGTGTGTGTGGATACACTAGTGTGTGTGTGTGGATACACTAGTGTGTGTGTGTGTGTGGATACACTAGTGTGTGTGTGTGTGGATACACTAGTGTGTGTGTGTGTGGATACACTAGTGTGTGTGTGTGTGTGGATACACTAGTGTGTGTGTGTGTGTGGATACACTAGTGTGTGTGTGTGTGGATACACTAGTGTGTGTGTGTGTGGATACACTAGTGTGTGTGTGTGTGTGGATACACTAGTGTGTGTGTGTGTGTGGATACACTAGTGTGTGTGTGTGTGGATACACTAGTGTGTGTGTGTGTGTGGATACACTAGTGTGTGTGTGTGTGTGGATACACTAGTGTGTGTGTGTGTGTGTGTGGATACACTAGTGTGTGTGTGTGGATACACTAGTGTGTGTGTGTGTGTGTGTGTGTGTGTGTGTGGATACACTAGTGTGTGTGTGTGTGGATACACTAGTGTGTGTGTGTGTGGATACACTAGTGTGTGTGTGTGTGTGGATACACTAGTGTGTGTGTGTGTGGATACACTAGTGTGTGTGTGTGTGTGGATACACTAGTGTGTGTGTGTGTGGATACACTAGTGTGTGTGTGTGTGTGGATACACTAGTGTGTGTGTGTGTGTGTGGATACACTAGTGTGTGTGTGTGTGTGTGTGGATACACTAGTGTGTGTGTGTGGATACACTAGTGTGTGTGTGTGTGTGTGTGTGTGTGTGTGGATACACTAGTGTGTGTGTGTGTGTGTGTGTGGATACACTATTGTGTGTGTGTGTGTGTGGATACACTAGTGTGTGTGTGTGTGTGTGTCTAATAAAGAGTGTAACCCCCATCTGAACCCAACGGTAATACAGTTAATATGATCTACTGTTTTTTTGTTTTGTTTTCATGAAGCCCAATAACCTCATATCTGCTCATAAAGTCAGCATAAACACACACTGTCCAAATCAATGACATCTGCTCTCCGTCTCACAGGTTTTATCAGATTAAGCTGAGTTAAAAAAAAAAATAGAAAATAACAAAAGAGACAAGAAAGAGACAAGAGACAAGAAAGAGAAAAGAGAGATGGAAAATAAATCAGTAAGAACAAGCAGCAGAATAAAATAAAAAAGGTGGATTAGATGAAAGAGACAAAGGGGAGAGAGGGAAAATGATGGTTGCTTTTGCGATTGATTGATTGGCTGGCTTGGTTCCATTTAGTGTTTTGTATTGATTAGGATCACCAATTAGCTGCTGCCAAGGCTTCGACTAAGCAAGCAGCTTGTTCAGGGAGAAGCAAGAACCCGATGGTCACTCTGACAGAGCTCCAGAGTTCCTTTGTGGAGATGGGAGAACCTTCCAGAAGGGCAACCATCTCTGCAGCACTCCACCAATCAGGCCTTTATGGTAGAGTGGTCAGGCAGAAGCCACTTCTTAGTTAAAGGCACGACAGCCCGCTTGGAGTTTGCCAAAAGGCACCTAAAGGACTCTCAGACCATGAGAAACAATATTCTCTGGTCTGATGAAACCAAGATTGAACTCTTTGGCCTGAATGCCAAGCGTCACGTCTGGAGGAAACCTGGCACCATCCCTACGGTGAAGCATGGTGGTGGCAGTATCATGCTGTGGGGATTTTTTTCAGCAGCAGGGACTGGGAGATTAGTCAGGATCGAGGCAAAGATGAACGTAGAAAAGTACAGAGAGATCTTTGATGAAAATCTGCTCCAGAGCGCTCAGGACCTCAGACTGGGGTGAAGGTTCACCTTCCAACAGGACAATGACCCTAAGCACACAGCCAAGACTATGCAGGAGTGGCTTCGGGACAAGTCTCTGAATGTCCTTGAGTGGCCCAGCCAGAGCCCGGACTTGAACCCGATCGAGCATCACTGGAGAGACCTGAAAATAGCTGTTCAGCAACACTCACCATCCAACCTGACAGAGCTTGTGTCAGGTCGGTGTGTGTAGCTGGTGCATAAAGTCAGGTGCAGGAGAGCAGAGATGAGTGAACAACGTATTTACTCAATACGGCACAAGGTAAACAAAATACAACGTGCCTAAAAACACACGGGCGAAAATACCAGCCGGAATTATACCGACAAGGAACAAGAAACAATCACGCACACAAACATGGGGGAAACAGAGGGTTAATTACATGAACATGTAATTGGGGAATGAAAACCAGGTGTGTGGAAAACAAAGACAAAACAAATGGAAAAATGAAAAGTGGATCGGCGATGGCTAGGAGACCGGTGACGTCGACCGCCGAACGCCGCCCGAACAAGGAGAGGGACCGACTTCGGCGGCAGTCGTGACAGCTTGAGATGATCTGCGATACATTTTGCTTTGACATTATGGGGTATTGTGATGTCATTATGGGGTATTGTGATGTCATTATGGGGTATTGTGATGTCATTATGGGGTATTGTGATGTCATTATGGGGTATTGTGTGTAGATTGATGAGGGGAAAAAAAACTATTTCATACATTTTAGAATAAAGCTGTAAAGTAACAAAATGTTCAAAAAGTTAAGGTGTCACGTATACTCCCTCTCCGGCCTCTAGGTCATCAGGCTGCTGATTATCCCGCACACCTGTCACCATCGTCTCACCTGTCACCATCGTCACACCTGTCACCATCGTCTCACCTGTCACCATCGTCTCACCTGTCACCATCGTCACACCTGTCACCATCGTCTCACCTGTCACCATCGTCTCACCTGTCACCATCGTCACACCTGTCACCATCGTCTCACCTGTCACCCTCGTCACACCTGTCACCATCGTCACACCTGTCACCATCGTCTCACCTGTCACCATCGTCTCACCTGTCACCATCGTCACACCTGTCACCATCGTCACACCTGTCACCCTCGTCTCACCTGTCACCATCGCCTCATGACACTCACCTGGACTCCATCACCTCCTCGATTATCTTCCCTATAGCTGTCACTGCTCTTTCCTCAAGGTGTTATTGACTCTGTTTGTTTGTGTTTCTTTTATTTATTACAACACTCACTCCATGAACTTGCTTCCCGACTCTCAGCGCATATCGTTACACAAGGGGTCTCTCTCTCTCTCTCTCTCTCTCTCTCTCTCTCTCTCTCTCTCTCTCTCTCTCTCTCTCTCTCTCTCTCTCTCTCCTCTCTTTCCCTCTCTCAATTTCAATTTAAGGTCTTTGTTGGGTTGAGAAACATATGTTGACATTGCCAAAGCAAGTGAAATAGATAATAAACAAAAATGAAATAAACAATAGAAATTTACAGTAAATATTACACTCACAAAAGTCCAAAATAAAAAAAGACATTTCAAATGTCATATTATGTCTATATACAGTGTGGTAACGATGTACAAAAAGGAAAATAAATAAACATGGGTTATATTTACTATGGTGTTCGTTCTTCACTGGTTGCCCTTTCTTCTGGCAACAGCTCACAAATCCTGCTGCCGTGACGGCACACTGTGGTATTTCACCCAGTAGATATGGGATTTGCTTTAGAATTCTTTGTGGGTCTGTGTAATCTGAGGGAAATATCTACTCTCTATTCACTCTCTACTCTCTCCACTCACTCTCTACTCTCTCCACTCTCTCTTCAGTCTCTCCACACTCTCTCCACTCTCTCTTCACTCTCTCCACTCTCTCCACTCTCTCTTCACTCTCTCTCCACTCTCTCTTCACTCTCTCCACTCTCTCTCCATTCATTCTCCAATCTCTCCACTCTTTATTCACTCTCTTCACTCTATTCACTCTCTCTCCACTCCCTATAAACCCTCTCTTCACTCTCTCCACTCTCTCCACTCTCCACTCTCTCTACTCTCTCCACTCTCTTCACTCTCTCTACACTCTCTCTCCACTCTCTCTACTCTCTCTACTCTCTCCACTCTCTCTTCACTCTCTCTCCACTCTCTCTCCACTCTCTCCACTATCTCTCCACTCTCTCTTCACTCTCTCTACACTCTCTCTCCACTCTCTCTACTCTCTCTACTCTCTCTCTCCACTCTCTCTACTCTCTCTACTCTCTCCACTCTCTTCACTCTCTCTACTCTCTCTCCACTCTCTCTTCTCTCTCTCTACTCTCTCTCCACTCTCCACTCTCTCTCCATTCATTCTCCAATCTCTCCACTCTCTCTCCACTCTCTCTTCACTCTCTCTCCACTCTCTCTTCACTCTCTCTCCACTCTTTCTCCACTCTCTCTCCATTCATTCTCCAATCTCTCCACTCTTTATTCACTCTCTTCACTCTATTCACTCTCTCTCCACTCCCTATAAACCCTCTCTTCACTCTCTCCACTCTCTCCACTCTCTCGACTCTCTCTTCACTCTCTCCACTCTTTCTCTCCACTCTCTACTCTCTCCACTCTCTCTACTCTCTCCACTCTCTTCACTCTCTCCACTCTCTCTCTACTCTCTCTCCACTCTCCACTCTCTCTCCATTCATTCTCCAATCTCTCCACTCTCTCCACTCTCTCTTCACTCTCTCTCCACTCTCTCTCCACTCTCTCCACTATCTCTCCACTCTCTCTTCACTCTCTCTACACTCTCTCCACTCTCTCCACTCTCTCTACTCTCTCTACTCTCTCCACTCTC
>CM059787.1:4892500-4919607 GCA_030435695.1 Brachymystax lenok tsinlingensis | reverse complement strand
TAGGTGTCCCTGTGTCTCTGTGTGTCTCTGTGTGTCTGTAGGTGTCCCTGTGTCTCTGTGTGTTTGTGTATCCCTGTGTCTCTGTGTCTCTGTGTCTCTGTGTCTCTGTATCTCTGTAGGTGACTCTGTAGGTGTCTCTATGTCTGTGTGTCTGTAGGTGTCTCTGTCTGTTTGTCTGTAGGTGTCTCAATGTCTGTGTGTCTGTAGGTGTCTGTGTGTATGGCTGTGTGTGTGTAGGTGTCTCTGTGTGTGTGTAGGTGTCTCTGTGTGTGTGTAGGTGTCTCTGTGTGTGTGTAGGTGTCTCTGTGTGTGTGTAGGTGTCTCTGTGTGTGTAGGTTTCTCTGTGTGTGTGTAGGTGTCTCTGTGTGTGTGTAGAGTGTCTCTGTGTGTGTGTAGAGTGTCTCTGTGTGTGTGTGGGTGTCTCTGTGTGTGTGTAGGTGTCTCTGTGTGTGTGTGTAGGTGTCTCTGTGTGTGTGTAGGTGTCTCTGTGTGTGTGTAGGTGTCTCTGTGTGTGTGTAGGTGTCTCTGTGTGTGTGTAGGTGTCTCTGTGTGTGTGTAGGTGTCTCTGTGTGTGTGTAGGTGTCTCTGTGTGTGTGTAGGTGTCTCTGTGTGTGTGTGTAGGTGTCTCTGTGTGTGTGTAGGTGTCTCTGTGTGTGTGTAGGTGTCTCTGTGTGTGTGTAGGTGTCTCTGTGTGTGTGTAGGTGTCTCTGTGTGTGTGTAGGTGTCTCTGTGTGTGTGTAGGTGTCTCTGTGTGTGTGTAGGTGTCTCTGTGTGTGTGTAGGTGTCTCTGTGTGTGTTTTATATTTATATGGTCCTTTGAGCCAGACGATGGTTTGGAGCATCTGTCTGGAGCATCTGTCTGGAGCATCTGTCTGCATTCTTGATTGAAATCCAAGATGTTTGTAGGTGTGTCTGTCTGTCTGTGGACATGTGTGTGTCTGTCTGTCTGTAGGCGTGTCTATCCCAGATGTTTGTAGGTGTGTCAGTCTGTCTGTTGGTATGCGTGTGTCTGTCTGTCTGTAGGTGTGTCTGTCTGTAGGTGTGTCTGTCTGTCTGTAGGTGTGTCTGTCTGTCTGTAGGTGTCTGTCTGTCTGTAGGTGTGTTTGTCTGTCTGTAGGTGTGTCTGTCTGTAGGTGTGTCTGTCTGTAGGTGTGTCTATCTGTCTGTCTGTAGGTGTCTGTCTGTCTGTAGGTGTGTCTGTCTGTCTGTAGGTGTGTCTGTCTGTCTGTAGGTGTGTCTGTCTGTCTGTAGGTGTGTCTGCCTGTCTGTAGGTGTGTCTGCCTGTCTGTAGGTGTGTGTCTGCCTGTCTGTAGGTGTGTCTGTCTGTCTGTAGGTGTGTCTGTCTGTCTGTCTGTATGTGTGTCTGTCTGTCTGTCAGTCTGTCTGTAGGTGTGTCTGTAGGTGTGTCTGTCAGTCTGTCTGTAGGTGTGTCTGTCTGTCTGTCTGTCTGTCTGTCTGTCTGTAGGTGTGTCTGTCTGTCTGTGGATATGTGTGTGTCTATCCTGCTGGTGTCTACAGGTGTTTCAGTAATTACTATGAGCCCTCAGTCTTCTCTCTCGTGTGTGTGTGTGTATGTTCCTGCTTGTACCTACACGTATTCAGTAATTACTGTGAGCCCAAGTGTTTGTCTTCTCTAAACTTGTTAGTATGTGTGTGTGTGTGTGTGTGTGGCAGCAATTATCCTATTTTAATTAGAAGGAGTATGGACCTGAGGGGAGAGAGAGATGGAGGGGAGAGAGATGGAGGTGAGAGAGATGGAGGGGAGAGAGAGATAGAGGTGAGAGAGAGATGGAGGGGAGAGAGAGATGGAGGTGAGAGAGATGGCAGTGAGAGAGATGGCAGTGAGAGAGATGGAGCTGAGAGAGAGATGGAGGTGAGAGAAAGATGGAGGGGAGAGAGAGATGGAGGTGAGAGAGATGGAGGTGAGAGAGAGAAAGAGGGGGTGGCCAGTCCTCTTCTGGCTGTGCCGGGTGCAGATTATAACAGAACATGGACAAGATTTTAAAATGTTCATAAAACAGGCAGAGAGAGATGGAGGGGAGAGAGAGATGGAGCTGAGAGAGAGATGGAGGTGAGAGAAAGATGGAGGGGAGAGAGAGATGGAGGTGAGAGAGAGATGGAGGTGAGAGAGAGATGGAGGGGAGAGAGAGATGGAGGTGAGAGAGAGATGGAGGTGAGAGAGAGAGGTGAGAGAGAGATGGAGGTGAGAGAGAGATGGAGGTGAGAGAGATGGAGGTGAGAGAGAAAGAGGGGAGAGAGAGATGGAGGGGAGAGAAAGATGGAGGTGAGAGAGAGATGGAGGTGAGAGAGAGATGGAGGGGAGAGAGAGATGGAGGTGAGAGAGAGAGGTGAGAGAGAGATGGAGGTGAGAGAGAGATGGAGGTGAGAGAGATGGAGGGGAGAGAGAGATGGAGGTGAGAGAGAGATGGAGGTGAGAGAGAGAGGTGAGAGAGATGGAGGTGAGAGAAAGATGGAGGGGAGAGAGAGATGGAGGTGAGAGAGAGATGGAGGGGAGAGAGATGGAGGAGAGAGATGGAGGGGAGAGAGAGATGGAGGTGAGAGAGAGATGGAGGTGAGAGAGAGATGGAGGGGAGAGAGATGGAGGGGAGAGAGAGATGGAGGTGAGAGAGAGATGGAGGGGAGAGAGAGATGGAGGTGAGAGAGAGAAAGAGGGGAGAGAGAGATGGAGGTGAGAGAGAGATGGAGGGGAGAGAGAGATGGAGGTGAGAGAGAGATGGAGGTGAGAGAGAGATGGAGGGGAGAGAGAGATGGAGGTGAGAGAGAGATGGAGGTGAGAGAGATGGAGGGTGAGAGAGAGATGGAGGTGAGAGAGAGATGGAGGGGAGAGAGAGATGGAAGGGAGAGAGATGGAGGTGAGAGAGAGATGGAGGTGAGAGAGAGAAAGAGGGGAGAGAGAGATGGAGGTGAGAGAGAGATGGAGGTGAGAGAGAAAGAGGGGAGAGAGAGATGGAGGGGAGAGAGAAAGAGGGGAGAGAGAGATGGAGGTGAGAGAGAGATGGAGGTGAGAGAGATGGAGGGGAGAGAGAGATGGAGGGGAGAGAGAGAAAGAGGGGAGAGAGAGATGGAGGTGAGAGAGAGATGGAGGTGAGAGAGATGGAGGGGAGAGAGAGATGGAGGGGAGAGAGAGATGGAGGGGAGAGAGAGATGGAGGTGAGAGAGAGATGGAGGTGAGAGAGATGGAGGGGAGAGAGAGATGGAGGTGAGAGAGAGAAAGAGGGGAGAGAGAGATGGAGGGGAGAGAGAGATGGCAGTGAGAGAGATGGAGGGGAGAGAGAGATGGAGGGGAGAGAGAGATGGAGGGGAGAGAGAGATGGAGGTGAGAGAGAGAAAGAGGGGAGAGAGAGATGGAGGGGAGAGAGAGATGGAGGGGAGAGAGATGGCGGTGAGAGAGAGATGGAGGTGAGAGAGAGAAAGAGGGGAGAGAGAGATGGAGGGGAGAGAGAGATGGAGGTGAGAGAAAGAAAGAGGGGAGAGAGATGGAGGGGAGAGAGAGATGGAGGGGAGAGAGATGGCGGTGAGAGAGAGATGGAGGTGAGAGAAAGAGGGGAGAGAGAGATGGAGGTGAGAGAGAGATGGAGGGGAGAGAGAGAAAGAGGGGAGAGAGAGATGGAGGTGAGAGAGAGATGGAGGTGAGAGAGAGATAAAGAGGGGAGAGAGAGATGGAGGTGAGAGAGAGATGGAAGGGAGAGAGAGATGGAGGGGAGAGAGAGATGGAGGTGGGAGAGAGATGGAGGGGAGAGAGAGATGGAGGTGGGAGAGAGATGGAGGTGAGAGAGAGATGGAGGTGAGAGAGAGAAAGAGGGGAGAGAGATGGACGTGGGAGAGAGATGGAGGTGAGAGAGAGAAAGAGGGGAGAGAGAGATGGAGGTGAGAGAGAGATGGAGGTGAGAGAGAGAAAGAGGGGAGAGAGAGATGGAGGTGAGAGAAAGAAAGAGGGGAGAGAGATGGAGGTGAGGGAGAGATGGAGGGGAGAGAGAGATGGAGGGGAGAGAGAGATGGTGGGAGAGAGATGGAGGGGAGAGAGAGATGGAGGTGGGAGAGAGATGGAGGTGAGAGAGAGAAAGAGGGGAGAGAGAGATAGAGGTGAGAGAGAGAAAGAGGGGAGAGAGAGATGGAGGTGGGAGAGAGATGGAGGGGAGAGAGAGATGGAGGTGAGAGAGAGATGGAGGGGATACCTGGTATATTATGTTAGACCTGGTATATTATGTTAGACCTGGTATATTATATTAGTCCTGGTATATTATATTAGACCTGGTATATTATATTAGTCCTGGTATATTATGTTAGACCTGGTATATTATATTAGACCTGGTATATTATATTAGACCTGGTATATTATATTAGACCTGGTATATTATATTAGACCTGGTATATTATATTAGACCTGGTATGTTATATTAGACCTGGTATATTATGTTAGACCTGGTATATTATATTAGTCCTGGTATATTATATTAGACCTGGTATATTATGTTAGACCTGTTATATTATGTTAGACCTGGTATGTCCTCAAACAATAGCAATGGTATTATTTCACTGTAATAGCTACTGTAAATTGGACAGTGCAGTTAGATTAACAAGAATTTAAGCTTTCTGCCAATATCAGATATGTCAATGTCCTGGGAAATGATCTTGTTACTTACAACCTCATGCTAATCGCATTAGCCTACGTTAGCTCAACCGTCCCGTGGACGGGACACCGATCCCGAATAAGTTATTCATCAACCTACCAAGGTGTTTTACGAACACTACAGGAACAATATTATCCACTGTATCGATCACATGTTTACTAATACTGTAGAACTTTCTTCTAAAGCTGTATGCTTGGATGCAGATCAAACAAAATATTTTTTTTCTGTGACTCTTATGTGGATGATGTCAACATATTTATTAATCTGATGTGATTAATAAGGAGCATCCAGACGCTGCACTTGAAGAATTTTTGAGATTGCTTCTTCCAATTATTGAACCGTTAAGGCTCCATGGATTGATGAGGAATTGAAAAACTGTATGGTTGAAGGAGCTGGGGCAAAAGGAGTGGCTAACAAGTCTGGCTGCACATCTGACTTACTGCAAATTGAGAAAATGTGTGACTAAACTCAACAAAAAGAACAAGAAACTGTATTATGGTGCCAAGATCAATGATATAAAGAATAATGAAAAATATTACTTTAAATGAAATTACGGTCAGAAAGACACATTGAACTCTTTCATCGAATCAGATGGCTTATTCATCACAAAACCATTTGTTGCCAATTATTTTAATGATAACTTCGTAATGCAAAGTGGGCAAACTTAGGCAGGAAATGCCAACAACCAACAGTGAGCCATCGTATTTATGAATATAAATAATGAAAGAAAAGCATTCTAAGTTTGAATTTTTTTGAAAAGTTCGTTTGGGAAAGGTTGAAACATTTTTGTTATCGATCAATAATGACAAACCTCCCGGCATTGACAACAGATGGAAAGTTATTGAGGATGGTAGCTGACTCTTTAGCCACTCCTATCTGTCATATCTTTAATCTGTCTAGTCTTTGACCTCAGGCCTGGAGGGAAGCCAAAGTCATTCCACTACCCAAGAGTGGTAAACCGGCCTTTACTAGTTCTAACAGCAGACCTATTAACAACATACTTTCAAAGTCAAAGTCACCAGTTGTACAACCGAATGCCTTCAACTGAAATGTGTCTTCCACATTTAACCCAATCCCTCTGAATCAGAGAGGTGCAGGGGGCTGCCTTAATCAAGTGGGTTAACTGCCTTGTTCAGGGGCAGAACAACAGATTTTTACATTGTCAGCTCAGGGATTCAAACTTGCAACCCTTCAGTTACAAGTCCAAAGCTCTAACCACTAGGCTACCTGCTGCCCCTAACAACAGACTTTCAAAGTCAAAGTTACCATTATTAGTCAGTTGTACAACCGAATGCCTTCAACTGAAATGTGTCTTCCGCATTTAACCCAACCCCTCTGAATCAGAGAGGTGCGGGGGGCTGCCTTTAATCGACATCCACGTCTTCAGCGCCCGGGGGGTTAACTGCCTTTTTCAGAACGACAGATTTTTTACCTTGTCAGCTCGTGGATTCGAACTTGCAACCCTCCGGTTACAAGTCTAACAGGTGGCCAGTATGGGTGGCCAGTAATAAACAGATCCTTAACATCTCTAAAACTAAGAGCATTGTATTTGGTACAAATCATTCTGTAGCACTCAGCTGAATCTGGTAATGAATGGTGTGGCTGTTGAACAGAGGAGACTAAATTACTTGGTGTTACCTTAGATTGTAAATTGTCATGGTCAAAACATAGACAGTTTAAGTCGGAAGTTTACATACACCTTAGCCAAATACATTAAACTCAGTTTTTCACAATTCCTAGTACAAATTCCCTGTCTTAAGTCAGTTAGGATCACCACTTTATTTTAAGAAAGTTAAATGTCAGAATAGTAGTAGAGAGAATTATTTATTTCAGCTTTTATTTCTTTCATCACATTCCCAGTGGGTCAGAAGTCTACAAACACTCAATCAGTATTTGATAGCATTCCCTTTAAATTGTTTAACTTGGGTTAAATGGGTAGCCTTTTGGGTAGCCTTCCACAAGCTTCCCACAATAAGTTGGGTGAATTTTGGCCCATTCCTCATGACAGAGCTGGTGTAACTGAGTCAGGTTTGTAGGCCTCCTTGCTCGCACACGCTTTTTCAGTTATGCCCACAAATGTTCTATAGGATTGAGGTCAGGGATTTGTGATGGCCACTCCAATACCTTTTGCTACAACATTGGAAGTATGCTTGGGTCTTTGTCCATTTGGAAGACCCATTTGCGACCAAGCTTTAACTTCTTGACGGATGTCTTGAGATGTTGATTCAGTATATCCACATAATTTTCCTGCCTCATGATGCCATCTATTTTGTGAAGTGCACCAGTCCTTCTCCTGCAGCAAAGAACTCCCACAACATGATGCTGCCACCCTGTGCTTCACGGTTGGGATGGTGTTTCTGCGGCTTGCAAGCCTCCCACTTTTTCCTCCAAATGTGTAATAATGTCATTGGCTATGACTAAAACAGTTATATTTTTGATTCATCAGACCAGAGGACATTTCTCTCCAAAAAGTACACCTTTGTCCCCATGTGCAGTTTCAAACTGTAGTCTGGCTTTTTATGGCGGTTTTGGAGCAGTGGCTTCTTCCTTGCTGAGCGGCGATATAGGACTCGTTTTTCTGTGGATATAGATACTTGTGTACCTGTTTCCTCCAGCATCTTCACAAGGTCCTTTGCTGTTGTTCTGGGATTGATCTGCACTTTTCGCACCAAAGTACGTTTATCTCTAGGAGACAGAACACGTCTCCTTCCTGAGCAGTATGATGGCTGTGTGGTCCCATGGTGTTTATACTTGTTTATACTATACACCAGGCATTTGGAAATTGCTCCCAAGGATGAACCAGACTTGTGGAGGTCTACAAATTCTTTTCTGAGGCCTTGGCTGATTTCTTTTGATTTTCCCATGATGTCAAGCAAAGAGGCACTGAGTTTGAAGGTAGGCCTTGAAATACATCCACAGGTACACCTCCAATTGACTCAAATGATGTCAATTAGCCTATCAGAAGCTTCTAAAGCCATGACATGATTTTCTGGAATTTTCCAAGCTGTTTAAAGGCACAGTCAACTTAGTGTATGTACACTTCTGACCCACTGGAATTGTGATACAGTGAATTATAAGTGAAATAATCTTGTCTGTAAACAATTGTTGGAAAAATTACTTGTGTCATGCACAAAGTAGATGTCCTAACCAACTTGCCAAAACTATAGTTTGTTAACAATACATTTGTGGAGTGGTTGAAAAACGAGTTTTAATGACTCCAACCCTAAGTGAATATAAACTTCCGACTTCAACTGTAGATTTATATCCTGTAGATTGCATGTGATTACTGCTACAGTGCTCTTAATCAGATTTGACCAGCCTGTTTTAGTATTTTTTAATTGTGTGTGTGTGTGTTCTACTTACACAACCTCAGTCAGTTAATATTCTCTCTTCATCCCCAGAGAGGAAGAGCGAGAGCGAGAGCGAGAGAGAGAGAGAGAGAGAGAGAGAGAGAGAGAGAGAGAGAGAGAGATGCGGTTCTCCTTTGTCCCAGCTCTCTCAATTAAACACCTAGACTGAGTTACTGTTTACTATCCACTTAAAGCTGGGAACAATGAGACTACCCCCTCTCCCTCTTCCTTTGTAAAGATCTGTAATAAAGAGATGCTTTGATTTTTTGACACCACACTCCACAAAGCAAGTCCTGCTGGCTCTAGTTTGGTCTTATCTTGATTATTGTCCATGCTTTGGAAATTCGAAATTGTTTGCAAACAGCACTTACCCCACCAGACATGTCACCAGGGGTCTTTTCACAGTTCCCAGGAACAGAACAAATTCAAGGAAACGTACAGTGTTATACATGAGTGCATGGAATTCCCTTCAATCTTATATAGTGCAAGTGAACAGCAAACCTGTTTTCAAAAAACGAATAAAGCAACACCTCTTGGCACATCGCCTCTTCCCCATGTGACATACATTTTGTGTGTATGTACTGACATGTATGTGTAACTGATAGATGCGCACACATACACACTACATGTAGGTACAGTACCAGTCAAAAGTTTGGACACACCTACTCATTCCAGGGTTTTTCTTTATTTGTACTATTTTCTACATTGTAGAGTAATAGTGAAGACATCAAAACTATGAAATAACACATATGGAATCATGTAGTAACCAAAACAGTGTTAAAAACAAATTAAAATATATTGTAAATGTTAGATTCTTCAACGTAGCCACCCTTTGCCTTGATGACAGCTTTGCACACCCTTGGCATTCTCTCAACCAGCTTCACCTGGAATGCTTTTCCAACAGTCTTGAATGAGTTCCCACATATGCTGAGCACTTGTTGGCTGCTTTTCTTTTACTATGTGGTCCAACTCATCCCAAACCATTTCAATTGGGTTGAGTTCAGGCGATGGTGGAGGCCAGGTCATCTGATGCAGCACTTCATTACTCTCCTTCTTGGTCAAATAGTCCTTACACAGCCTGGAGGTGTGTTGGGTCATTGTCCTGTTGAAAAATAAATTATAGTCCCTCTAAGCGCAAACCAGATGGGATGGTGTATTGCTGCAGAATGCATTTGGGCTACAATTTCTGAGGCTGGTAACTCTAATGAACTTATCCTCGGCAGCAGAGGTAACTCTGGGTCTTCCTTTCCTGTGGCGGTCCTCATGAGAGCCAGTTTCATCATAGCGCCTGATATTTTTTGCGACTACACTTGAGAAACTTTCAAAGTTCTTGAAACTTTCAAAATTCTGACCTTCATGTCTTAAAGTAATGATGGACTGTTGTTTCTCTTTGCTTATTTGAGCTGTTCTAGCCATCATATGGACTTGGTCTTTCATAAAATAGGGCTATCTTCTGTATACCACCCCTACCTTGTCACAACACAACTGATTGGCTCAAACGTATTAAGAAGGAAAGAAATGAGACAAATTAACTTTTAACAAGGAACACCTGTTAATTGAAATACATTCCAGGTGTCTACCTCATGAAGCTGGTTGAGAGAATGCCACAAGTGTGCAAAGCTGTCATCAAGGCGAAGGGTGGCTACTTTGAAGAATCGCAAATACAAAATATGTTTTGATTTGTTTAACACTTTTTTGGTTACTGCATTATTCCATATGTGTCATTTCATAGTTTTTCATAGTCTTCACTATTATTCTACAATGTAGAAAATAATACAAAATACTGAAAATCCCTTGAATGAGTAGGTGTGTCCAAACTTTTGACTGGTACTGTAATTTGTAATGTATTTAGTCTGTAATGTCTTTTTCGTTTTGTGTCGGACCCCAGTAAGACTAGCTGTCACCATCTGCTGCACCCCCTTTCCAACTTCTCCCCTTTCATGTCTCCCCCATGCCTCATCTCTTCTCCCCTACTCCCCTTTCCTGTCTCTCCCCTTCTTCACTTCCTTCTCCCCTTTCCTGTCTCCCCCCTGCCCTCCTCCCTTCTCCTCTTTCCTGTCTCCCCCCTGCCTCATCCCACTCTCCCTTTCCCTGTTTAATTCCCGTCTTTCTCCCCCTCTCCTTCTCCATTTCCTCCCTTTCCTCCCCCACTCTCCCTCACCATATTTCCATCTCAGTGTCTCCCCTTCTCATTGACTCCCCCTTGACTTCCTCTTTCTCCCACGCCCATCCTCTACAGGACCTCGACCCCCCTTCCCCACATCACATCACCCCCATCCCCTCCCCTCCCCACAACACCCCTATCTTCCTCCTACCACATCACCCCAATCCTCCCCACATCACCCCATCCTCCTCCCCACATCCCCCCACAACACCCCAATCCTCCCCACATCACCCCCATCCTCCTCCCCCACAACACCCCAATCGTCCCCTACATCACCCCCATCCTCCTCCCCCCACATCCCCCCACAACACCCCAATCCTCCTCCCCCACAACACCCCATCCTCCTATTCCCATGGTCTAATTCTTAATTTCTCTAACTAACCCGTCCTCCTAACTCTTAATTCCTCCTTTATGGACTTCAAACAGTCTATAAACAGTCAAACAACCCTATATATGTCTCCTGTAAAATGTGCATAGGCCTATAGGGATATCTGTGTGTGTGTGTGTGTGTGTGTGTGTGTGTGTTTCAAACAGGGAATGTGGGTTGACAGGGGTCTGTCTGCTTGACCTCACCCACCTGAAGATCAGCATCTATAATGAGATTGAGACCACATGCTATTTCAGTGTGTGTGTGTGTGTGTGTGTGTGTGTGTGTGTGTGTGTGTGTGTGTGTGTGTGTGTGTGTGTGTGTGTGTGTGTGTGTGTGTGTGTGTGTGTGTGTGTGTGTGAGAGACTTTCAAGGCAGACCTTTATGAAGAGATGAGTTTTCTATTTATATAACCAATGTGCTTTGTGTTGATACAGGTATACAACACATATGCCACACACACACACACACACACACACACACACACACACACACACACACACACACACACACACACACACACACACACACACACACACACACACACACACGCGTTTGTTTTACTATACTTGTGGGGACCAAACAATTGATTCCCATTCAAAATCCTATTTTCCCTAACCTAACCCTAACACTAACCCTCTTTTTCCCTGGTGGCGAAATGTCCCCACTTGTCTGAATTTTCCTTGTGTTACTATCCTTGTGAGGACTTCTTTGTGGGTCTGTGTAATCTGAGGGAAATATGTGTCTCTAATGTAGTCATACATTTGGCAGGAGGTCAGGAAGTGCAGCTCAGTTTCCACCTCATTTTGTGGGCAGTGTGCACATAGCATGTCTTCTGTGTGTGTGTGTGTGTGTGTGTGGGTGTGTGTGTGTGTGTGTGTGTGTGTGTGTGTGTGTGTGTGTGTGTGTGTGTGTGTGTTCGTGCTGGTTTGCTTTGTCCTCTGTAGTCATCCACTGACAAAATGTGGATTCCTTCATTCCATTTATGATGTTAAATCATTGAAATGTGTAGACAGGCCCCCAACTGTGTGTGTGTGTGTGTGACTCTCTTTCATACGCTCTTGAATCCGCAGCAGACAGACAGACAGTAGGAAGTATTTGCGTATCTCTGTCATTTTTCTTTCAGCATCCTTTTTGCTGAGTGGAATGAAAAATATAATAACCCATGTCCCAGAGCTCTATAGGTCCTTGTCAAACGAAGTGCTCTACATAGCCAAAGTGTGTGTTTTAAAGCTTAGAAATGACCTATGGACCTGGCAGTCTGGTGTGTGTGTTTGTGTGGTGTGCGTTTCTCACAGTCTCAGTGGGTGGTGGGGCTGTTAAACTCCTCGTTTCCCTCTCTCCTTTGGGACAACTCATTATCCTGTCATCCCTCTTTCCTTTTGATGTCCTAATCCCTTCTTCCCTCCCTCCTCTTCTCCATCTCTCCATCCTACTCATCGTCTTCTCCCCTTCTCCATCTCTCCATCCTCCCCTCCTCTTCTCCCCCCTTCCCCTCTCCATCTCCACATCTTATTCTGTCCACCCTCCACCCCTCCCCCATCCATCTCTCCAAGTCTTAAACAGCTAATCTTTTTTCGTTCCCCCCTCCCTCTCCTCCTCCGTCCAAATCTCTTCCTCCGCCCTGCCTCAGAAGTAAAGAAGTGTCTAAGATAAAGAAGTGTCTCTGATAAAGAAGTGTCTCAGTGGTAAAGAAGTGTCCCTGGTAAAGAAGTGTCTCAGTGGTAAAGAAGTGTCTCTGATAAAGAAGTGTCTCTGATAAAGAAGTGTCTCAGTGATAAAGAAGTGTCTCAGTGGTAAAGAAGTGTCCCTGGTAAAGAAGTGTCTCAGTGGTAAAGAAGTGTCTCTGATAAAGAAGTGTCTCTGATAAAGAAGTGTCTCTGATAAAGAAGTGTCTCAGTGATAAAGAAGTGTCTCTGATAAAGAAGTGTCTCAGTGATAAAGAAGTGTCTCTGATAAAGAAGTGTCTCAGTGGGAAAGAAGTGTCTCAGTGGTAAAGAAGTGTCTCAGTTGTAAAGAAGTGTCTCAGTGGAAAAGCAGTATCTCAGTGATAAAGCAGTGTCTCAGTGATAAAGCAGTGTCTCAGTGATAAAGCAGTATCTCAGTGATAAAGCAGTGTCTCAGTGATAAAGCAGTGTCTCAGTGATAAAGCAGTGTCTCAGTGATAAAGCAGTGTCTCAGTGGTAAAGCAGTGTCTCAGTGATAAAGCAGTGTCTCAGTGGTAAAGCAGTGTCTCAGTGATAAAGCAGTGTCTCAGTGGTAAAGCAGTGTCTCAGTGATAAAGCAGTGTCTCAGTGGTAAAGCAGTGTCTCAGTGGTAAAGCAGTGTCTCAGTGATAAAGCAGTGTCTCAGTGGTAAAGCAGTGTCTCAGTGATAAAGCAGTGTCTCAGTGGTAAAGCAGTGTCTCAGTTGTAAAGCAGTGTCTCAATGGTAAAGCAGTGTCTCAGTGATAAAGCAGTATCTCAGTGATAAAGCAGTGTCTCAGTGGTAAAGCAGTGTCTCAGTGATAAAGCAGTGTCTCAGTGGTAAAGCAGTGTCTCAGTGGTAAAGCAGTGTCTCAGTGATAAATCAGTGTCTCAGTGGTAAAGCAGTGTCTCAGTGGTAAAGCAGTGTCTCAGTGGTAAAGCAGTGTCTCAGTGATAAAGCAGTATCTCAGTGATAAAGCAGTGTCTCAGTGATAAAGCAGTGTCTCAGTGATAAAGCAGTGTCTCAGTGGTAAAGCAGTGTCTCAGTGATAAAGCAGTGTCTCAGTGATAAAGCAGTGTCTCAGTGGTAAAGCAGTGTCTCAGTGATAAAGCAGTGTCTCAGTGATAAAGCAGTGTCTCAGTGGTAAAGCAGTGTCTCAGTGGTAAATCAGTGTCTCAGTGGTAAAGCAGTGTCTCAGTGGTAAATCAGTGTCTCAGTGATAAAGCAGTGTCTCAGTGATAAAGCAGTGTCTCAGTGATAAAGCAGTGTCTCAGTGATAAAGCAGTGTCTCAGTGATAAAGCAGTGTCTCAGTGGTAAAGCAGTGTCTCAGTGGTAAAGCAGTGTCTCAGTGGTAAAGCAGTGTTGTTGAGAATGTAGTTATTTCTAGACTAGACTGATAGACATTGTGTACAACAGAAAAGTGATGGAGGTAGATATGTATAGGGGTAAGGTGACTATATACAGGGTCAGTTCCATATTAACAATGTGCAGGGATACTGGAGTGATGGAGGTAGATATGTATAGGCGTAAGGTGACTATATACAGGGTCAGTTCCAGTACCATATTAACAATGTACAGGGATACTGGAGTGATGGAGGTAGATATGTATAGGGGTAAGGTGACTATATACAGGGTCAGTTCCTGTACCATATTAACAATGTGCAGGGATACTGGAGTGATGGAGGTAGATATGTATAGGGGTAAGGTGACTATATACAGGGTCAGTTCCAGTACCATATTAACAATGTGCAGGGATACTGGAGTGATAGAGGTAGATATGTATAGGGGTAAGGTGACTATATACAGGGTCAGTTCCAGTACCATGTTAACAATGTGCAGGGATACTGGAGTGATGGAGATAGATATGTATAGGGGTAAGGTGACTATATACAGGGTCAGTTCCAGTACCATATTAACAATGTGCAGGGATACTGGAGTAATGGAGGTAGATATGTATAGGGGTAAGGTGACTAGGCAAAAGGATATGAGATAAACAGAGTAGCAGCAGCTTGTATGTGAGAGGGTGTGTGTGTGCGTAGTCAATATAAATGTATCTGCATATTATGTGTGAGTGAGTAGATAAGGAATTGAGTGTTAGTGTATGTTGTGTGTGTTGAAGTGTCAGTGTGTGTGAGTGTATTTGTATTTATTATGGATCCCCATTAGTTCCTGCCAAGGCAGCAGCTACTCTTCCTGGGGTTTATTAGGGATCCCCGTTAGTGCCTGCCAAGGCAGCAGCTACTCTTCCTGGGGTTTATTAGGGATCCCCATTAGTGCCTGCCAAGGCAGCAGCTACTCTTCCTGGGGTTTATTAGGGATCCCCGTTAGTGCCTGCCAAGGCAGCAGCTACTCTTCCTGGGGTTTATTAGGGATCCCCGTTAGTGCCTGCCAAGGCAGCAGCTACTCTTCCTGGGGTTTATTAGGGATCCCGTTAGTGCCTGCCAAGGCAGCAGCTACTCTTCCTGGGGTTTATTAGGGATCCCCGTTAGTGCCTGCCAAGGCAGCAGCTACTCTTCCTGGGGTTTATTAGGGATCCCCGTTAGTTCCTGCCAAGGAAGCAGCTACTCTTCCTGGGGTTTATTATGCATCCCCGTTAGTTCCTGCCAAGGCAGCAGCTACTCTTCCTGAGGTTTATTATGGCTCCCCATTAGTTCCTGCCAAGGCAGCAGCTACTCTTCCTGGGGTTTATTATGAATCCCATTAGTTCCTGCCAAGGCAGCAGCTACTCTTCCTGGGGTTTATTAGGGATTCCCATTAGTTCCTGCCAAGGCAGCAGCTACTCTTCCTGGGGTTTATTATGGATCCCCATTAGTTCCTGCCAAGGCAGCAGCTACTCTTCCTGGGGTTTATTAGGGATCCCCATTAGTTCCTGCCAAGGCAGCAGCTACTCTTCCTGGGGATTATTATGGATCCCCTTTAGTTCCTGCCAAGGCAGCAGCTACTCTTCCTGGGGATTATTATGGATCCCCTTTAGTTCCTGATAAAGCAGCAGCTACTCTTCCTGGGGTTTATTAGGGATCCCCATTAGTTCCTGCCAAGGCAGCAGCTACTCTTCCTGGGGTTTATTATGGATCCCCTTTAGTTCCTGCCAAGGCAGCAGCTACACTTCCTGGGGTTTATCATGAATCCCAGATATTTCCTGCAAAAGCAGCAGATACTCTTCCTGGGGTTTAAAATCCATGTGTACGTGTGTATAGTTCGTATGTTATCATTTGTGTGACTGCATGTGTCTGTGTCTATGTTTGTGTTGCTTCACAGTCCCCGCTGTTTCAAAAGGTGTATTTTATCTGTTTTGATAATGACATTCTATTGCTTTCATGAGTTTGTATTAGTGTTTGTATTTATTAGGGATCCCTGTTAGTTCCTGCCAAAGCAGCAGCTACTCTTCCTGGGGTTCAGCAAACTTAAAGCAGTTAATACAATTTTAAAAACATTACAATACATTCACAGAATTCACAACACACTGTGTGCCCTCAGGCCCCTACTCCACCACTACCACATATCTACAATACTAAATCCATGTGTATGTATAGTGTGTATGTTATCGTGTGTTATTGTGTTGCTTCACAGTCTCCGCTGTTCCATAAGGTGTTTTTTAATCTTATTTTACTGCTTGTATGAGTTACTTGATGTGGAATAGAGTTCCATGTAGTCGTGGCTCTATGTAGCACTGTGTGCCTCCCATAGTCTGTTCTGGACTTGGGGACTGTGAAGAGACCTCTGGTGGCATGTCTTGTGGGGTATGCATGGGTGTCGGAGCTGTGCGCCAATAGTTCAACCAGACAGGTCGGCGCATTCAACATGTCAATACTTCTCACAAATACAAGTAGTGATGAAGTCAATCTCTCCTCCACTTTGAGCCAGGAGAGATGGACATGCATATTATTAATATTAGCTCTCTGTGTACATCCAAGGGAAATGGCCAGCCGTGCTGCCCTGTTCTGAGCCAATTGCAATTTTCCTAAATCCCTCTTTGTGGCACCTGACCACATGACTGGACAGTAGTCCAGGTGCCACAAAACTATGGCCTGTAGGACCTGCCTTGTTGATAGTGCTGTTAAGAAAGCAGAGCAACACTTTTTATTATGTACAAACTTCTCCCCATCTTAGCTACTGTGGTATCAATGTGTTTTGACCATGACAGTTTACCATCCTGGGTTACTCCAAGCAGTTTAGTCTCCTCAACTTGCTCAATTTCCATGTTATGTATTACAATATTTAGTTGAGGTTTAGGGTTTAGTGAATTATTTGTCCCAAATACAATGCTTTTAGTTTTTGAAATATTTAGGACTAACTTACAGTGGCAGTCGGAAAGTATTCAGACCACTTGACTTTTTCCACATTTTGTTACGTTACAGCCTTATTCTAAAATTTATTAAAATACATTTTTCCATCATCAATCTACACACAATACCCCATAATGACATCACAATACCCCATAATGACATCACAATACCTCATAATGACATCACAATACCCCATAATGACAAAGCACAAACAGGTTTTTAGAAACGTTTGCAAATGTATTAAAAATAAAAAGCTGAAATATCACATTTACCTAAGTATTCAGACTCTTTAGTCAGAACTTTGTTGAAGCACCTTTGGCAGCGATTAGAGAATCGAGTCTTCTTGGGTATGATGGTTTATATTTAGGAAAATGTTATACAGCTGTGTAACTCTTTTTATCATCTTATTTAACTATGTAATATTTGTTTTTTTTATGTGATAAGGCCACGTAATCTTAAATAACCAAAAGGGCCACTAGATGTCTTGTAATCGATTACATAAAATCCTTGAAAGATACCAACATTCTGGTAGTTTGCAAGTAAACTTTGAAAGTTTCAGGTAATATACCCTCCTTTTGCTTCCAAAAGCATGCCCAAGTCCTCAGTCACTTTAAATCAAATGTTATAGCAACCAAATACCATAACAAGTTGCACATCAAATCAAATCTTAATTGTCACATTCGCTGACTACTTACTTACAAGCCCTTATCTAACAATGCAGTTCAAGAAATACAGTTAATAAAATATTTACTAAGTAAGCTAAAGTAAAAATAAAGAAAAAATCAATCAAAAAGTAACACAATACTTTTACATAACAATAACGAGGTTATTTACATATTTACAAATAATGACAAAGCGAACACAGGTTTCTATACAAATGTATTCAAAATAAAAAACAGAAATACCTTATTTACATAAGTATTCAGACCCTTTGCTACGAGACAAGAAATTGAGCTCAGGTGCATCCTGTTTCCATTGATCATCCTTGAGATGTTTCTACAACTTGATTGGAGTGCACCTGTAATAATACAGTATAATATAGTAATATTACACTAATATAGTAATAATACAGTATGATATAGTAATACTACAGTATGATATAGCAATAATACACCATGATATAGTAATAATACAGTATGATATAGTAATACACTGTTATATATTAATAATACACTATCATATAGTAATAATAAACTAAATAGTAATAATACATTATGATATAGTAATAATACATTATGATATAGTAATAATACACTATGATATAGTAATAATAGAGTATGATATATTAATAATACACCATGATATAGTAATAATACAGTTTGATATAGTAATAATACACTATGATATAGTAATAATACAGTTTGATATAGTAATAATACAGTATGATATAGTAATAATACACCATGATATAGTAATAATACAGTATGATATAGTAATACACTGTTATATATTAATAATACACTATAATATAGTAATAATACACTAAATAGTAATAATACATTATGATATAGTAATAATACAGTATGATATAGTAATAATACACTATAATATAGTAATAATACACTAAATAGTAATAATACATTATGATATAGTAATAATACACTATAATATAGTAATAATACAGTATGATATAGTAATAATACACTCTTATATATTAATAATACACTATAATATAGTAATAATACAGTATTATATAGTAATAATACAGTATGATATAGTAATAATACACTATAATATAGTAATAATACATTATGATATAGTAATAATACAGCATGATATAGTAATAATACAGTATGATATAGTAATAATACACTATGATATAGTAATAATACACTATGATATAGTAATAATACAGTATGATATAATAATAATACAGTATTATATAGTGATAATACAGTATGATATATTAATAATACACTATGATATTGTAATAATACAGTATGATATAGTAATAATACACTATGATATAGTAATAATACAGTATGATTTAGTAATAATACAGTATGATATAATAATAATAATAATACAGTATGATATAGTAATACTACAGTATGATATAGTAATAATACAGTATCATATAATAATAATACACTATGATATAGTAATAATACAGTTTGATATAGTAATAATACAGTATGATATAGTAATAATACACCATGATATAGTAATAATACAGTATGATATAGTAATACACTGTTATATATTAATAATACACTATGATATAGTAATACACTGTTATATATTAATAATACACTATAATATAGTAATACTGCACTAAATAGTAATAATACATTATGATGTAGTAATAATTCAGTATGATAGAGTAATAATACACCATGATATAGTAATAATACACTATGATATAGTAATACACTGTTATATATTAATAATACACTATAATATAGTAATAATACACTAAATAGTAATAATACATTATGATATAGTAATAATACCGTACGATATAGTAATAATACAGTATGATTTAGTAATAATACTGTATGATATAGTAACACACTGTTATATATTAATAATACACTATAATATAGTAATAATACACTAAATAGTAATAATACATTATGATATAGTAATAATACAGTATGATATAGTAATAATACAGTATGATTTAGTAATAATACTGTTTGATATAGTAATAATACACTATAATATAGTAATAATACAGTATGATATAATAATAATACTCTATGATATAGTAATAATACAGTATAATATAGTAATAATACAGTATGATATAGTTATAATACAGTATGATATAGCAATACTACAGTATGATATAGTAATAATACACTATGATATAGTAATAATACAGTATGATATAGTAATACACTGTTATATATTAATAATACACTATAATATAGTAATAATACACTAAATAGTAATAATACATTATGATATAGTAATAATACAGTATGATATAGTAATAATACAGTATGAATTAGGAATAATACTGTATGATATAGTAAAAATACACTATAATATAGTAATAATACAGTATGATATAATAATAATACTCTATGATATAGTAATAATACAGTATGATATAGTAATAATACACCATGATATAGTAACAATACACTATGATATAGTAATAATACAGTATGATATAGTAATAATATAGTGTGATAGAGTAATAATACAGTATGATATAGTAATAATACTCTATGATTTAGATATAATACTGTCTGTCTATACGCCTGTCTGCCTGTCTGCCTGTCTGTCTGTCTGTCTGTCTGTCTGCCTGTCTGCCTTTCTACCTGTCTGCCTGTCTGCCTGTTTGTATGTCTAAGTGTCTGTCTGCCTGTTTAGATGTCTAAGTGTCTGTCTGTCTGTCTGTCTGTCTGCCTGTCTGCCTGTTTAGATGTCTGCCTGTCTGCCTGTCTGTTTGTATGTCTAAGTGTCTGTCTGCCTGTTTAGATGTCTAAGTGTCTGTCTGCCTGTCTGTCTGCCTGTCTCTTTCCCGATGTTCCGGCCAAGTGTTTCTAAAAATGATCCTGTTCATTGAGAAGCTACAGTTTCAGGGGTGTAATCCTGCTGTTGATCCTTGCAGTGTGTGTGTGTGTGTGTGTGTTGTGGATTATTTATTTGATTGATGTTATTCTGTTTCTAGTTCTGTTGACACACACACACACACACACACACACAGATTAATATACGTACACCCTGCATGCTGCCTGACAAGATGTGGACAAGTATTTCTGGAAGGATCCCAACCCAGCGCATCTGAGAACTTGTGTGTGTTTGTTTATGGGTGTGTGTGTGTGTGTGTGTGTTTATGGGTGTGTGTGTGTGTGTGTGTGTGTGTGGTTGATATGAGTTCATCATCATTTCCCTGTGGATTGTTCCCACCTCTCGTTGTAGCCTCACCAGCGCTATGCTCTACAGTCAAGATCGGGAGGCTTCGGTGTTAAATGGAGAAGGGAGGTCCTCGAACTGTGTGCGTGAGCCAGTGTGTGTTTGTGTGTGTGGTTGAAAACGAACGATCTGGTCCGTGAGGAGGTGAAGAACGTTTAAGAGCCGTGTGCAGGTCACCTAATGAAAATGTTCCTTCCAGATGGTGTGTGTGGTCATGAGATACAACGTGTGTATGGGCACTTCTGTTATTCCATTCAAACACTCCCTTTATGTGTGTGTTTTCCTTTAGAAAAGGACACACACAACCACACACACACAGACACAGACAAGACATGGACGAGTGCAGTAGGGTGGTGCAGTAGGGTGGTGCGGTAGGGATGGTGCAGTAGGGTGGGGGTGCAGTAGGGTGGTGCGGTAGGGATGGTGCAGTAGGGTGGGGGTGCAGTAGGGTGGTGCAGTAGGAGAGGGTGCAGTAGGGTGGGGGTGCAGTAGGGTGGTGCAGTAGGGATGGTGCAGTAGGGTGGGGGTGCAGTAGGGTGGTGCAGTAGGAGAGGGTGCAGTAGGGTGGGGGTGCAGTAGGGTGGTGCAGTAGGGTGGCGGTGCAGTAGGGTGGTGCAGTAGGAGAGGGTGCAGTAGGGTGGGGGTGCAGTAGGGTGGTGCAGTAGGATGGTGCAGTAGGGTGGTGCTGTAGCGGGAGTGCAGTAGGAGAGGGTGCAGTAGCACTCCCGCTACTGCACCTCCCCTCCTGCACCACCCCTGCTGCACTCCTCCTACTGCACTCCTCTGCACCACCCTACTGCACCCCTGCACCTCTGCTGCACCACTACTGCACCCACCCTACTGCACCACCCCTACTGCACCCTCTCCTACTGCACCACCCTACTGCACCCCCACCCTACTGCACCACCCCTACTGCACTCCTCCTACTGCACCCTCTCCTACTGCACCCCCACCCTACTGCACCCCCACCCTACTGCACCACCCTCCTGCACCTCCCCTACTGTATTACCTCTCGCTGCACCCCCACCCTACTGCACCACCCCTACTGCACTCCTCCTACTGCACTAACCCTCCTGCACCTCCCCTACTGTATTACCTCTCGCTGCACCCTCCGCATTCACTGAAACTTCTCCCAGCCAGGACAATGGCAACAGTAGAGACACAAAGCAAACGTTTTACTTCATAATGTTAAATGTTTTTTAAATGTTTTATTTAACCTTTATTTAACTAGGCAAGTCAGTTACGAAACAAATTATTCATGACAATGACGGCCTATCCTATAATAATCAGCTAGATATATGTGAATGGTAGTAGTGCAGCTACCCAGCTAGTTAAACAGGCAAAAATGACCTAAAACCAATATTGTGCCATTTCTTCTTGGATAATCAAGTGAATCATTTTCTGTGGCTATCTGGTTAGATAACAGTAGCAGCTAGCCAGTTAGCCCTATTGAATTATTCTGGGTTTTGCGATCTATGGTTCGTAGGCAGGTACTGTAAACATACCAAAATTAACACACAGCGTATCAAGATGAAATATTTTTTGTCAGGCAATGGTTTATTCCAAAGTGTATTTTCTCTCGCTTCATAGATTTCACGAAATGTTGCATCTTTTTTTTAACGTGTTTGCGCCATTATTTCTGTCGAAGTGTGCATCGATTCACGCTTCAAGAAGGGCCCCCTCCGTGCTCCGTTTCGCATACTTTGATTTGGACTCATACTCCGATCCTCCTGTACTCCAATTTGCGTGCTCGGAGCACAGCAGTACGCATTTTAAGAAACATCCAATGTCTCCATTTTCTCAAGGCTTACAAAAAAAAAAAAATCAATTTTGAACCTGTCTTCTCCCCTTCATCTATACTGATTGAAGTGGATTTAACAAGTGACATCAATAAGGGATCATAGCTGATCACCTGGATTCACCTGGTCAGTCTATGTCATGGAAAGAGCAGGTGTTCCTAATGTTTTGTCCACTCAGTGTATATGTTCTGTATGTCTGTGTCCTTTCCTGAATGAAAAGGCATTTGACATGATGCGTCTGTAAGCCATTCAGGGAACCAACAACCAACAACCAACAGTCCTTTTCCCTCGGACCCTTAAATGTTTCCTGATCTGTAAGGTGGCAGCGTCATGTTGGAAGCTCTTCCAATGCTTATACAGACCTCTCTGTCCCAATTCTGTCCCAACTCTCGTAAAGCTTACTTCATTATTCAACGTTTTTAAATGTTTCCACTGCAACAGGGATGGCATACACAGATGTTTCGGGCTTTACAGCCTTCTTCAGTGTGTAGGTACAATTTTATTTAATTCCCCAAAAAACAGCATTTGTAAAGAACAGCATATGAGGTGGTTCTAATCAGGTATATGGCATATGGCTTTTCTGGTCTATCTGTTTACGAATGAGTCACAAAGAGATACAGAATTATAGGGTATGGGAGCGGGCACGAAGGGCAACTCACAAATCAATCGCTGCAGGTGTCCGCTCGCCTAAATACAACACATCACCGCAAAGGACATCAAGGCAAAGCCGTTCATAAATATGTGGGGCCAACTCATAAACGACATGTAAAATCTGATATGGACAGTGTTCTCGTATAACAGTCTATAATGTTGCTTATAGGAAGGAGGTGAAATACAGAGGTGGGAAAAGTACTCAATTGTCATACTTGAGTAAAAGTAAAGATACTTTAATTATAAAATAACTCAAGTAAAAGTGAAAGTCACCCAGTAAAACACTACTTGAGTAAAAGTCTAAAAGTATCAGATTTTAAGTGTACTTAATAAGTACAGTGGTGGAGAAAGTACCACATTGTCATACAAAGTAAAAGTAACGTCCTGATATTTAGCAAACCAGACGGCACCATTTCTGTTTTATTACTTTTTATGACAGCCAGGGGCAACTCCGACGCTCCCGACGCTCAGACGCTCCGACACTCAGACATAATTTACAAAGGGAACATTTATGTTTAGTGAGTCCACCAGATCAGAGGCAGTAGGGATTACCAGGGACGTTCTCTTGATAAGTGTACGGATTGGACCATTTTCCTGTCTTGCTAAGCATTCCAAATGTAACGAGTACTTCTGGGTGCCAGGGGAAAATGTAAAAGTATATTCTTTTTTTTTAGGAATGTATTGAAGTAAAATTAAAAGTAGTCCAAAATATGAATAGTAAAGTACAGATACCCCAAGAAAACTACTTAAGTAGTACTTTAAAGTATTTTTACTGAAGTACTTTACACCACTAGTGAATTTAGGCCGGTAGGGGCGACAGGTAGCCTAGTGGTTAGAGCGTTGGGCCAGCAACAGAAAGGTTGTTTGGTTCGATTCCCTGAGTTGACAAGGTAAAAATATGTCGTTCTGCCCCCTGAACAAGGCAGTTAACCCACTGTTCCCCGGTAGGCCGTCATTGTAAATAAGAATTTGTTCTTAACTGACTTGCCTAGTTAAGTAGAAGAAATGTGTTGTCGTAATCACCTCCTCTACGTAGTGACGGATCTTCTTGCAACGCAATTCATTTAAAGAATGATTTTGTTCTGTAAAGTGTCTCGCAACCTGGCAATGTAATATCTTGACGTCTAATAGTAATTTAAGAGCAATTCCGACCTGCAAAAAATCCTAAAGGTAAAGCAACGAATTAGGGCCTGCTCTATTTTGGCTGCTTTAAAAGCCTTCTACGACAAGTAATGAGTCAACGTCTACCACATTTGAATATTCATGAGTTGTAATAGCTGTAGGCTAATGTTCTTTTTCTGTATGACCTTATTATTACTGGTGGAGGTCATTTCATTCAGGTCCCAAACTGTGTGGGGCGCATTTAGGCAGTAACACCCACCTGTCTCTGTGAGGTACGGAAGACCCTCTGGTTGGTTAATGGGGAAGGTAATGCAGACGGATAGGAAGCTGTTTGCCTAGCCGTTAGCATGTTGCTATTTTTAGCTTCCCCTTACCTGTCTGGTCTTTTGTTTTGTCCACAGCCAATATACAGGCAGTGATGAAAAGCTAGCATTTAAACATAGATATAGCTAGTGGTAGAATGTTACTACTGTGCAGTAAAACATAGATATAGCTAGTGGTAGAATGTTACTACTGTGCAGTAAAACATAGATATAGCTAGTGGTAGAATGTTACTACTGCGCAGTAAAACATAGATATAGCTAGTGGTAGAATGTTACTACTGTGCAGTAAAACATAGATATAGCTAGTGGTAGAATGTTACTACTGTGCAGTAAAACATAGATATAGCTAGTGGTAGAATGTTACTACTGCGCAGTAAAACATAGATATAGCTAGTGGTAGAATGTTACTACTGCGTAGTAAAACATAGATATAGCTAGTGGTAGAATGTTACTACTGTGCAGTAAAACATAGATATAGCTAGTGGTAGAATGTTACTACTGCGTAGTAAAACATAGATATAGCTAGTGGTAGAATGTTACTACTGTGCAGTAAAACATAGATATAGCTCGTGGTAGAATGTTACTACTGCATAGTAAAACATAGATATAGCTAGTGGTAGAATGTTACTACTGTGCATTAAAACATAGATATAGCTCGTGGTAGAATGTTACTACTGCATAGTAAAACATAGATATAGCTAGTGGTAGAATGTTACTACTGTGCAGTAAAACATAGATATAGCTAGTGGTAGAATGTTACTACTGTGCAGTAAAACATAGATATAGCTAGTGGTAGAATGTTACTACTGCGTAGTAAAACATAGATATAGCTAGTGGTAGAATGTTACTAGTGTGCATTAAAACATAGATATAGCTCGTGGTAGAATGTTACTACTGCATAGTAAAACATAGATATAGCTAGTGGTAGAATGTTACTACTGCATAGTAAAACATAGATATAGCTAGTGGTAGAATGTTACTACTGCATAGTAAAACATAGATATAGCTAGTGGTAGAATGTTACTACTGTGCAGTAAAACATAGATATAGCTAGTGGTAGAATGTTACTACTATAGTAAAACATAGATATAGCTAGTGGTAGAATGTTACTACTGCATAGTAAAACATAGATATAGCTAGTGGTAGAATGTTACTACTGTGCAGTAAAACATAGATATAGCTAGTGGTAGAATGTTACTACTATAGTAAAACATAGATATAGCTAGTGGTAGAATGTTACTACTGTGCAGTAAAACATAGATATAGCTCGTGGTAGAATGTTACTACTGCATAGTAAAACATAGATATAGCTAGTGGTAGAATGTTACTACTGCATAGTAAAACATAGATATAGCTAGTGGTAGAATGTTACTACTGCATAGTAAAACATAGATATAGCTAGTGGTAGAATGTTACTACTGTGCAGTAAAACATAGATATAGCTAGTGGTAGAATGTTACTACTGCATAGTAAAACATAGATATAGCTAGTGGTAGAATGTTACTACTGCATAGTAAAACATAGATATAGCTAGTGGTAGAATGTTACTACTGTGCAGTAAAACATATATATAGCTAGTGGTAGAATGTTACTACTGCATAGTAAAACATAGATATAGCTAGTGGTAGAATGTTACTACTGCATAGTAAAACATAGATATAGCTAGTGGTAGAATGTTACTACTGTGCAGTAAAACATAGATATAGCTAGTGGTAGAATGTTACTACTGCATAGTAAAACATAGATATAGCTAGTGGTAGAATGTTACTACTGCATAGTAAAACATAGATATAGCTAGTGGTAGAATGTTACTACTGTGCATTAAAACATAGATATAGCTAGTGGTAGAATGTTACTACTGCATAGTAAAACATAGATATAGCTAGTGGTAGAATGTTACTACTGTGCAGTAAAACATAGATATAGCTAGTGGTAGAATGTTACTACTGAGTAGTAAAACATAGATATAGCTAGTGGTAGAATGTTACTACTGTGCAGTAAAACATAGATATAGCTCGTGGTAGAATGTTACTACTGCATAGTAAAACATAGATATAGCTAGTGGTAGAATGTTACTACTGTGCATTAAAACATAGATATAGCTCGTGGTAGAATGTTACTACTGCATAGTAAAACATAGATATAGCTAGTGGTAGAATGTTACTACTGCATAGTAAAACATAGATATAGCTAGTGGTAGAATGTTACTACGGTGCAGTAAAACATAGATATAGCTAGTGGTAGAATGTTACTACTGCATAGTAAAACATAGATATAGCTAGTGGTAGAATGTTACTACTGCATAGTAAAACATAGATATAGCTAGTGGTAGAATGTTACTACTGTGCATTAAAACATAGATATAGCTAGTGGTAGAATGTTACTACTGCATAGTAAAACATAGATATAGCTAGTGGTAGAATGTTACTACTGCGTAGTAAAACATAGATATAGCTAGTGGTAGAATGTTACTACTGCGTAGTAAAACATAGATATAGCTAGTGGTAGAATGTTACTACTGCATAGTAAAACATAGATATAGCTAGTGGTAGAATGTTACTACTGTGCAGTAAAACATAGATATAGCTCGTGGTAGAATGTTACTACTGCATAGTAAAACATAGATATAGCTAGTGGTAGAATGTTACTACTGTGCATTAAAACATAGATATAGCTCGTGGTAGAATGTTACTACTGCATAGTAAAACATAGATATAGCTAGTGGTAGAATGTTACTACTGCATAGTAAAACATAGATATAGCTAGTGGTAGAATGTTACTACGGTGCAGTAAAACATAGATATAGCTAGTGGTAGAATGTTACTACTGCATAGTA